>VXBC01013090.1:1136701-1282990 GCA_013399945.1 Ploceus nigricollis
CCTTACATGTTACTAATTTCCCTGACTCTCTTAAAAAGAAAAACTGTAACACACATCTGTGACCTAGCAACAAAACGGTTTGAAATACTTTCCAGATCACTGAACTGTGCAATACCTTTAAAAATGGGATGACAAAAGGTCGCAGTGGGAAGTTAGTAGCTTCTTGCAGTTTGGAATGAAATTCTTCAATTGTCAAAGTAGAATTCTGTTGAGAAAAAAAAATTCTGTCTTGGTGACAAAATAATGAAAACACTTAGCAAGAGAAACAGTAACTGAAGAACCCTGAAATTGCTTAACAACTTGATATTGGTGAGAGAATTAAGAAAAACATGCTGCATATTAAATGGTTACCTTATTAAAATACACAAAGGAAAGCATGAGTGTCTCAGACATCCAGCGCCTAGAGTTGCTTAGTACAGTTTAAGCTCTCAAGTGTAAAGCATGCAAAGGCTTTTATATTTCAAACATCAGTTAAAGCTGCTTTTTTAACATTTTTTTTCATTTCACATTTTTCTACTGTTTTGTTTTTAAGGAGGACTGTTTACTATGTTCTAGGCTATGTAAGGAAGTCATTACTTTAGAGATGAAGTCATAATCATGAATTCCACATGCTGGCAGGGTTGACCAAGGGAATAGCATATGTGGATTTTCCCAAGGAAAAAAATCCTAATTTGCTCCTAAGACCTCAAATGAAGTTAGAAAGTAACTGTAAATAACAGTGAGAAAGAAGTTTTTATCTGAAAATCAGTCGAATGTGGATGTTCCCAAAGCCACCTTCAGCTTCTTTACTAGTTCCTCTGTCCAAAGAGAACCATGTGACAAGCAAAACCCCATTAAACACTTACTTTGAATATGGAAACAAATGGAGAGCAAGAGTTAGTAATGTTATACTGCCTACATTAGACTTCCTTTTGACACAGACCCAAGTGAAGGGGCACCCACTGCTGTCAGGTAGGGGCTTGTGAAGATACAAGCAAAGATTGTGAAGTCACCCCTCAGCCTTAGTGCTAAACAGTGCTGTCAGTCTCTGCTCCAAATGAAATCAACGGCAACTGCAGCTGCTCAGAACAGATGTAAATTAGAGCCCCACAATAGTATCTTCCCCAGTACATTCAATTATTGCTGAAGAAAATACATGGGAGACAACAATGTCTGGCAGAGAGAGGACTTTACTGGGAGTAAAAAGAACCCTGGGCCAGATTTCACTGTTTGCATGTAAAAGGGCAGCCCAAGTTGACAGAGGCAGGTAGGAAAGAGCTGAAATTTTCATTAAGCCACACCATCAAATAGAGGTAACCTTATCAATAAAGCAACTTAAGTAGCAGCAGTGCCTTGTTGGGTTCATAATTGTTTGGTTCAATGATACAGAGAAAGGGTTTTGCACTGCATAACTGCAGTCCAAACATACTCAGCTCACCCTTTTAACCATTGACACTATGGCAGGGCTCTCTTCTTTCCCCATCCAACTAAACTAGGCAAGTCAAATCATATTTTACTACATTACAGGATTCAAGGTATGTCTACATTAGGGGTACTGCCAGCATAGAATGGAAATCCTCTCACACCATTACATCATAACAATATACTGGCAAAAATAGTCAAGGCTATACCTAGTAGGGAATAGCTGCCACTTGTGGGAAGCTAGTCAGGCTACTCATGTTAGCTCTGTCAGCAAGAGCTGGAGCTTCACTCTTGCATGTTTGGTATCCCTAAAGTACAATGAATGCGGTGCATGTGACCCACTCATTTATAAAATAAATACATCAAGCAAGGAAGAGGGAAAAGAACAGAAAAAATACTTGCTTACCACAAGTCCTAGCACAAGGGTACGCACTCTCTCCCCAATCTCTGGTGAAATGTCATTGCCAAACTGCTGTAATGTTGTAAGAAATCTCTTCAGTTTGCTGAGCTGCCTAGCTCCACAAGCTGGCGGTAACTGCTGGTTAGCCAGAGAAGAGGAAGAGGAAGAGGATGGCCCATTGCTAAAGCCATTAGGAGGAGATGGAGCTCCATTTAACGCTGTTGGTGAATGGCTAGTGCCATTGGTTACTGAAAGAAAAAGAGACAGGATAAAATAAAGATTGGGGTTGGGGAAGAGGTAGAGAGAAAAAGGAGACAGAGGTGAAAATTCATCAGCTTATGTTTTCTGCACTTGACCTCAGAATTAATTACGTTGCACAATCAAAGATAATTAGCCTTTAGACAGAGTGATAGTCTGCAGTTTATATCTATTTCCCAGTAGCTAGTGCTGAACGTTGTAAGGATTGGAAAGAACAGCAGCTGCCTCTCACACAGCCCCTTCAAAATGCTCCTGGACCTGAAAAGCACCATTTGAATACCAGCCTTTTGTCAGAGGATTTTAAAAAGAGAGAGAGGGAAATGGAGAGAGAAAAAGCATGAGCGCATGTATGATTGAAGACCAAGAAAAAATTGCTCTTTGGGGTAGAAAAAAACGTGCAGACATATTTCATGAAGCCCCGTTTATCTCTGAATATTTTTACTTGTGTTTTGTACACACAACTGACAGCTGTGTTTATAAAACAGGACTTTCACGTTTTAACCTTACACCACCCAATGAGAAGGTTATTTTTTCCAATACAGATTCCCTAGCTGCTAACATATGGAGCACACAAAGTTGTCTGTGCAGGTACAAATGCTGCCAATGCTCTGTGTCCTGAAGCTTTGCAGCAAGGGCAGCAAGCTAGACTTCAGAAGACTTCTCAGAGATCATGAGCAAATCTCTCTGCTTTCACGTGCCAGCACCTTATCTCTGAAAAGAGGATAAGAAAGCATTTCCCTCCTGTAGAAAGGCTGCTTTGAGAATAACTATCTGAGGTACTCAGCATTCAAAATTTATGGCAACGAGATGCATACAGACATACTGAAGACAACAGAGAGTTTTGGCAGTGATTTCATTTTGATTCTTATCCACACTCTAGAAGAGAGCAGAGAATCAAACTGAGGACATACTCTTCCACTCAGGTTAGTTGGAACAGCAACACTCAAAACACATGCCGTTGAGGTTGAGTCTGATTTGCTAAAAGGACAGTAAACACCAAGAAAAAGGATGGCTCCCCTAGAAATACAAGTGTACCAGCGCACTGGCAGGTGTGGGCATGCAGCATGTGACTGTACCCAGCAGCAGCCGCACTCAATGGGCCACAGCCCTGGAGAAATTTTCTGATTTTTTTTCTGGGAATCACTCAGAACCCATTCAAAAAAACCATCAAAAATCAGGAACTTGTCTACAATCAAAAATGCATAGGAGTATCAGTTTAACTTGTTTCCTATTTAAAAGCACAATCAGGGCAAGCTAGCAACTTTAAATACTTTCAATGTTTCTCAATGACCAGCCTCTCTGAAGCCAAACATCCCATTCTCATCTATTTTCTTCATGGATTGTCCTTATCTTTAACCAGGAAGTCCTTTTTTCAGGGTGGACACTTACCACTAGATATAAATCACTACTTATTACTATATTTAAATCACTGCCACAAACCTTCGAAGGAGTTTTTGTTGCCCTAGTCACCGCCTTCCAGAGGAATTACAGAAAAAGCTATGTGAATTGTTATCTAGCCTCTGCTTGTGTTTTCTCCTAGTTTTTGATTGCCTGTTCTGGCTGCATGGGCTAGTGAGACCAAGGATTGAAAAATGCAGAAATAGAAAGAACTTGGCCTCAGCAAGTTCAGCTCCCCATGAGGCTCCAGGCCACGCTCTGAGTGCTGCACTGGGGTGAGGTATCTGAGTAAACAAATATGTTGTGATTGCAAGGAGCTCACATAGCCAAAAGTCATCCTACCAGGAACTTAGAAAATGAGGACTGAGGAGAATAGCAACATGTCCTGCTGATCTACCCTGACACCACCCAACAACTCAGTCAGCCATAAGGGGCTGCTCTAGGCAGAGGGTGCTGGGGCTGATCAAGAAAGCAGAGAAGTGTGGAGATCATCACCTAGGATAGGTACAGGGATAAGAAAGGCTGGTAGATTCCTCCCACAACAAAAGAAATAATGAAATAGACCCATGATTTCAGTGCTTTCCTTATAATATCTGAATTTGCCAATTGGCAAAGTTGTGCATAATTTCTAAAACAAAACCATGTTGCTAATCCAAAATAATTTAGCATTTAAGATTTCAAACTACAACACATCAAGAATTTTTAATCGTCTAAACCAAAGAAAACAAAGATATTCTAAGCCAGAAAACAAGTCAGATCTTTCTGACCTACAGGCATTCCTGCTGTAGTAACAATAAAGGTAACAGACACTCTGATAAAAGTGACTGTTTATTGTACAAGCTGGAACAGCTAAGGCCAAACTCCAAGATCTGACAGGGTAAAAAGCAATTAAAATCAATTAGACTTTTAGTCTTCAAATAAGGAGCCCCAAAAATTAAGCAGTGGTTCACACACCTTCCGAAGTGCTGAACTCAATCAAATAAACAAACATCCAGAAGCCTTTTGAGGACTGTAAGTGTGATTAAAGAACATTGTCATATTCCTTTTATGATTGCCAAAGATCATCCTGAACTGTTGGCAGGGCATCACACTGGAAAGCTTAATGTGCAAGAACCTGATCCTGCAAAAACCTAGCAACAATTTAACTTTAGACTGAAGCAGCTCTAATGTGAAGCTCCATCCAGGATGATTCAGGTGCTGGAGTTAAGCAAAACAGACAAATCTTTGCAGGATCAGGGTCACTGGGTTAAATGTGAGTTTATGTGAATAGCTGGCACAAACCCTCCTCACTGTTTAAGTTCAACATAAATTGTCAGGACAGGGTTCCCTGGGATAAGTAGTACAAAGGCCTCCAGCTGGCCTTCTGCATAGAGGTGAATTTTAAATAAGGCATTTAACAGAGAGAAAGGGACTAAAACAGACTTAGGCAAGACAAATAGAAGATGCAGCCTTCATTCTGTTTAGGCATATGTATTCTACTGTTCTAAAAATGTTTTATTTAAAACGTGAAATGTAAACACACTCTCATGTTTATACTATTACAAGGCAGTATAAAAGAGACCAAAAAATTTGCAGCTAAATCTAAGTATGAGAAATGTGGATCGTTTCATGGCTGTGAAAAGAATAGTCCAGACAATGTGCCAGATTCAAATCTCAGTTACGCTGATATGAATGCAGCATACATCAAGACTAGTAGAGTTTGTTATGTGTTTACATCAATAAGCTGAGAAAGAGATGCAGCCCTAAGTGATTTAGAGAAGTGGTAACAGACTAGAAACCTCTAGAAAAAAATTATTAAAGGACTTTAATTTTGGTTTTATATCAATATTAACTAGACATTATATAGCACTGAAATCAGAACTCTTCACTGAAACAAAAGCAGAAGGAAGATTAGTATTTTTTCATCATGAATTATCCCCACCTTAAAAACAAAAAACAAACAAACAAACTCCCTGAAGTTTCTATACTAAAGGGAATGGGATCATTTAAACAACATAATGACATGTAAGAGAAGAAGGTTTTCTGTCCTTCTCACAAGAGGATAACCTGACCATTAAGTACATGAGAAGCCAGTGCTCACTGTTCTTCGACACTGTGACCAAGTGGTCAATGAAATACTAACATGACTCTGAGCTGAATGTCTTAATATCTTAAAGATCCATTAACCTGTTGTGGGAAACCTTTTGTTTAATTACTTTATCCAAATACAATCAAATGTTGTTCCTGCCACTTCATGCACATTTCCCTTCATCTATTTTGGCTTCTGACATAGAACAGAAAGAAGATGGAAGAAAAGGAAGAAAATAAGACTAATTACACGTTGTGGGCGTAAATGAACTGGTTCTTGGAGCTCCTTGGGTAGTGGGAGGAGGTGGCATGGTTGGAGGCGTCAGCCTGGATTGTGTCTTCACATCCACAGGTGAGTCTGGCATTGTGGAATGCTTCTCAGTGCGATCTGCAACACACACCACAGGAACACACCGGTTTATTTCCCCAAGCACACCCCCTCTGACAAAAACTTAAAAGCTAATGCGAGAAGTGAGCCATTTCAGCATCTGCTGTGAAAGATTACACCTGATTATCTACTCCAGTGTGCTCTTTCCAAATTGCATCATCTAAACCTTACTTAAGAAGGTGCAACACAGATGGTAAGACCTCATTTGTAGCAGTGCTGCATTATCTTTTGTTTTTATTTCTAGCATGTGCAGATGCTACCTCCCAAGCACTCCTAGAGCTGCAATAATGCCACCTCCCTTCAAGGCTCTCATGTTAGCCAGGAGGAAAAAATAGATGAAGGAACAGGAAGATAATAAATCCCCTTATTACATCTCTTCTAGAACTAAAACCTGAAGCTCTTTAGTACAGGTGAGATATTGGGTGGAATAGTGGTTGAAACAAGCTCTCTTCATGTCTCTTCTTTGTATCACCTGCTGCCCTCTCCATTGCTTCTCTTTGTAATCTTATGTTAAACTTATGCTAAATACACACACCCTCTGGATCACTTTACCACAGTGTCCCTGGTTATTCTCATATGCACCAGAAAAATAAACACAACATGCCAAAATGGTATGTCAATCATCTCATATGCATACAATTAATTTCAAATAAGCATGTAAGTTTGCACCGTCACATATTAAGAACAACTTTCAATGCTCAAAACCTGCAAGATAAGCAGGCACATACCTCCACGAGAAAACAAAACAAACATAAGGCAAAACCAGGAAAAAACTTAACACTTCTCTTGCAACTGAAGATCTAAATATACAACACATATGATATAAAAGCTACAGAAGTGCACTCTTTTTCCCAACATCTTTTTGAATGACACTACCTTAAGTTGTCTTTTTTAAAACATCTAAGCCCATATGTTTCATTTATTAAGTATGGGCAAAACACAGCAAAGTTTACCAGCTGAAGGCAAAATTAAGGCTTTCTCACTGATGCTAGGAGTTTAGCAAGCCATCTTGAAAAGAGATGAGTACAATGATGTTTAGCTTTGAATGGGAATAAGTCAAATTCTTCAGTCCCTTCTTTGGGGATTCGGGGCTATTTATTTATACACAGCCCAACAGAAGTCTTCCTGAGCTCCACAAAACTATTCTGTAAAGCAAGTAAGTGTCGCTGCTAATGGGCAAGCACATAAGTCTGTGGTTTTAATTCAAAACATGTCACATTCTATAAATTCTGCCACTTCACTTTGTGACACAATTCCTTGTTCTTACTAACAACATACAAACTTCAATGAAATAATTGTATCTGAAATTTGCTCTGAGAGACAAAAAGAGAAATTCAATGCAATGCACACATTTAACAAAGAACAGGTATGTTTAAAAACTCAAACCACTTAATTATCAGAAAACTTAAATACAATAAAATTAAAAAAAAAAAGGGGGAGGGACAGGGAAAAAATCAAAACAGCCCCCATACCCCCCAAAAATTAACAACACATAACAGATACCAATCTTTCTCTGTCTGAAATTGAAGAAACTGAGGAAGTAAGTAGTAAGTCCCAGAGGTGCAGCATGTCAGGTATTGCAATTATAAAAGCCATCTTCAACCTTTGTTGAAATGCCTACAGGCAATGTTTCAGCTCTCAGGGAAAGGGAGTAATTTCATATAGAATTTAGAGACAAGTTTGGGGAAGATGAGCAGCAAAACACCCCCAGAATAGGATGAGGGGAATAGGGATACAATTTTATAGGATCTGTAGTGTTGATCTAAGGTTAGTAAACGTCAGCTGTGGAGAGAAGAGTAACCACAATGACTACCTTCAATATTAAGGTTGTTACACAGGTAAGTGAGGTATGATTTGCAAATCAAGCAACAGTAAATTATTACATGCTGGAAAACAGAAACAGGTTTCTAAACAAATTCTATACATATTTCCTTTTAGTATCAGTATACTAAACCAGTTAAATCTCTATCTTCAATAAGCCATTAATTTATTATAAAGAACTATGAAAACTCATCTTGAAATGTTAATTGCTTCCTTAATAGCCGAATTCATCTTGCACTCACCTCAACCAACCTCAGCAACAAGGGAATAAATAGCTTTCAGCTCATGTTGCAACAGAGGGAAAGAGGCACAGCAGTGAGCCCAAGCCCTCCTAAATAAAGGCAAATATTTCTCCCATGCCAAGAAAGGAGAGAGAAAGGGAGGCTTGCCAGAGCTGGTGGGGAGATAACAGTGGGAACTGCTGGTCCATCTGGTTTTCATTCTGCTAACACTCACATTGAACTGTTAAGGAAGGCAGTCCAGGTACACAGATTTGAAGCATGTGGGAGCGCAGACACAGGCACAGAGGAGATGGAGGTGGGTGGAAGAAGGAGTGAGAGAAATCGAGCTCCTCTAACAGACTGCTGCTCGCTGCAAGCAGGCACAGCCTGTATCCTCCAATTCAGCTGGTGATAGCTAAAGCGATCCTGAGCTGTAACCAACCGCACGGCTCCTGCGCCCTCCCTTCCCTTCACTGCATTTCAGAGTTCAGGTTTGATCAGAAACGCGCTCAGATCAGAGTGGGGAGACTTTCCCACAAGGCTGGCAATGCTTTGCTACTTAAATTGAACATGGTAGTGGGAAATAGTGTGTTGGTCTTGCCCTCAAATTTCAGGTTGCCACTCTATCATGATCCAAATGGTTTTTACTACCTCCAACAGTTTGCCACCTAGTCTGCAGATTGCTGAACTTATCCACAGATCCCTGTACTTCTCATCTAAATCTAATAACATTAGGTTTGATTTTCCCAATTACCTTTCTTTGGACCTCTTAGACGTAAACACAAACGTGCTTTACATACCACTTACCTTTTCGTTACCTCTCTCTCTCCCTTGCAAAGCCCTAAACCCTACTCTCCTACTGTATGAACACAGGCAGGCAGATTTCTCTCTATCCTAGTCCTGCCTTCTTTAAGGAGATATTAAGGCTCCTTTCAAGCACACCCCAAAACATCTCTTGCCAGAGTACAAGATTATTTTGTCAGAACAGAGATTCTCCATGGGGGCAAGGAAAAAGGGCTTTTGAAGAAGTACAATGCAAAATACAAAGCTTTTCCACATGCTTGGAAGACACCATCACACCACCCAGGAGAACAGCCTTTACAACTATTCCACCCTCTTTAATAACAAAACCTCTGTGGGAGCCATTCTGCTCTTACTGCTACTGTTTTACCTGTTCCTTACCTTTTCATACAGCTTCCTGAACTCTGAGGGAGAGATGGGACTGGGAGCACCTGTCTACAGCACCCACCACTGTCCCACCACCCACAGTACCAGAGAACCTCAGCAGCTCTAACGCAGATCACTCAGGGGATGAAGTGGTGATGGAGAGCCACAAATCAGAGCCATTGCTGATAAAAGCATTAACAGTTCTTGTGATCTGATCTTCCTAAAGCTTTTGGTGTCTGACACTTAGCCTATAACTCCAGCTTCTACAAATCATTATTTATTTTTTAATTAATAAAAACAATAAGCCTAACAACCAACACTTCTTACTGCAATGGTTGACAAATAGCCTGATGATATGAAAGCTAAAGACACAATGGTATTTAAGTCATATTCACAGGCCAATTTCTTTCAAGACATGATATTTCATGAGGTTTTTAATGCATGGACATTCTTCATACAAACTCTCAGTGGATATTCTGCTATTCATACATTTAGAAGTAATGAGGATTTGGTAGGGGAAGAAAGAGTCTCTCAAGAGGAAAAACTCTGATTTTAACATATCAAAACCTGCCTGGGTAAGATTTCACGTACATGTGCTCCAGTTTTACAATACAGAAACATATACATTGAATTTCACCTGAAATTCAGAAGAACTTTCACCATGTCTTAAAATAGCTCAATTTCTTGAATTCAAAAGCATGTTTATGCTCTTGAGTCAAACCAAACTCCCCGACTTGCAAAGCTAGTTCTGGCTATCTTTTTCTTCAGATGGACCTTGACATTTCAAACAATAATCCTGAATTAGGAAAGACACACCAGAAAGTTTCATACAGGCATCATCTCACCACATCCCATTTAAAAGCATAGCCTGTATATACAGAGGGAGTAAATTCTTTCAGGTGCAACAATTTCTTCCACTGAATCCTTTTAAACAATGACAGACCTGTACTCCTTAGCCCAGTTCAGATCAAATGGGACTGAAACCAGAGGTCCTCCAAACTGGAAGGAAAAGGAGACATCTGCAACTCATTCTGTAGTGTTCACTGCAATCAGTTCAGGATGGAGAAAGATGGTGAAATAATGGTCTAGTCCTAATCCATACACACAACCCTCTGGAGCAGCAAGAGACTTAGAATAAATTCAGAAAACATGTTTCAAGTATGCAGAGATCTATCGCATTTACTTTGGATTATATTTTTTATTTAAAAACAAACCCAAGCAAAACATTTTGAAATACACATTCTTGAATCTCCTTTACAGCATAGAGTGAAGAACTGTGATTTAACCACAGAAGTATTTTGCTTCATTTAAAATTAAAGATGTTGTAAAACCAACTTTAAATTATGATATTTCTTCTGTGGATTTCTTGGTTCATAGAACTATACTGTTCTTGTTGTTCATTTAGTTTTTATGGTAGAGGGTTTTTTTAATCACTATATTTAGCTGTTAGGTGAACACTGATATTTACTGATAAGCACAGTCAGCTTCTGAACCAAACAAGGAAGAGACAAAGCATGCAGGAGCTGGGGCAAAGAGAGATGTGTCTGCATTCAAACTGATTTACTTTACTTCCTGTACCCTACAAGATTTAGTTCATTTTTAAAACAAGGCGGTCTTTCATAAATGGCAACATTTCAGCTCACATGGCACACGTCCAAGTCTAACGCATCAAGGAAAGCTGATGTATGGAACAAAATATGGAATATATAAATACTTTACTGATACCATTTCAATAGCCAATTCAATGTCAAGCATTTCTAGGAGTGGTGTGTTTTCAATTTCCTTTTTTAAATGAAAAAAAATTGTGGTATAATATGCTGTGGCATTTATTTTACTTTTAGTTAGTGCAAACAGTTCCAGATGTACACTCAGGCATGAAAGATTCTTAAAAGATGCTTTATATTGATTGTACAGTACTTTCTACTTTGGTGCCAACATTTAAAAAATAAAAATAAAACTTGCTAAATTAAAAGAGTCCATTGTCTTGTTTCCTTTAAACTCACAAAAAGAGCAAGTCCCACATATGACACAAGGGATTAGAACCTGCCTCCACCACCCAAGTTACAAGAATCGAGACCTAAATCTGAAGGATTTAATACTGATGGTTTCTTAGACACGTTGGACTAATTTTCATTATTTTGAGAGGGGTGGCAGAGAATTTGCAAGCAGGTAACCACAGACTGTGAGTCACAGTGGTGATGAACCTGAAGTCAGACAACCGCGAGTCCAGCCTAGGAGGAGAAATTCCATAGTTCTTCCATCCATAATGATATCATGTTTCAGCCAGTAAGAACTTCTCCTTCAGATGTGGCCAAGCCACACAGCACCATTAGAAAAAGGCAGTGTTTGTGGAGACCCACAACTCCTGAGCCTCAAACCTGCTGCTATACCGAGCAGGACAATATTACAAGGTTGCCTTGGTTGAAAAGAACCCATTTGAGAATGAGAATGTATGGTACAAGCCTGACATATCTGGTAAATCCCACCCACTCTATGCACTGAACCCCTGGGGAAACCTGCAAGTCATACGTTTTGAGTATAAAACATGACATGTGGACAACACCACTGCAGACTCTCTCCCTGCCAAGCATGCCTGGGATTTGTTTGAGACTGGTACACTCTTCATTCCATTCACCTCTCGGCCCTTTCGACTTCTTGATAAATAAATAAGGACCTAAACACAATGAATGTTTTCGTACTATACACAACGGATGTTTTTGTACTATACACGACAATTTCAAACAGGCATAATACAGACATAACTTTCTCTCAGCACCACATGCAGTCATGTTATTGGCTTAGAAAGGCAGCATCACTGGGTTTCCAGTTTCCCAGTAGAGAACTTTTACTTCCAGGTGATTTGCAGGAATGCAGTATCAGAGATCAGCTCAGACTCTGTCTTTTGTCACAGAACATTACCTCTGCAAGATTTATCCACCAGGAATCAGAATCTATGTGAAGTGACTGATGGATATGAACAGCAAAGTTTTCAGATGACATAACATTTCAATGATTCTTTAGCATGCTGGGTATGAAGCTCACATATTGAAGATGACCCTTTTGCAAGAGCAATATTGCAATTTTGCTGCAGTCTTATCTTCATTCTCCTCTGCTCAGATAGTTGAACAATTCATATCACCAGCTATTCTTCAGAATAAATGAAAGCACATTCAATTTACCCATTTATGCTCATTTAATATGCAATAGCTCGAAGAAATTCTGTATCCTGGGAGTTCACTGAAGTTATCTGAGGCCAAGTTATAAGAGTTTTCTTCAGCTGTGCTAAAATAAGTCTTGAGCATAATACAATCTTCTCTGTCTCCCAAAAGCTGAAAGGGATTTTTGTGCTACTGTCTCCCAGTTTTGGTAGAGCTTGTGGATGACATAAATAACGAAAATGCTTTATGTCATGTTCTTTGTCCACAATGGTACCTTGATTGGTCTTAACAATCATAACAATGAACCACAAATGCAGAAGCATTCTCTTTCAGTTCTCTATGGTGAAAGGTTCTGACTGGCAAAAAGACTCAGTCCCACACTCATGGCTTAGCAGCTGAAGGCCAAATAATTACACATATTATAAAATAAGTCCTGCATAAGTTCAATCTCAGAATTAAGACAAAAATGTCATGGCTTGCTTTGCTTGGACTTATTATTTTTTCATTAAAGAAATAAACTTGCCTTACCATATAATTTCCTTTTTTGGGGGGGGAGGAAATAGAAACGTAAACTTCACCCTCTCATTTAACAATCTGACATGTTTTGACAGTTTCAAGACTATCATAAATTCACTTTCAGTTATTTAATAAAAACTGGCTCATGTCAGAATTGCACCTTTTTTTAAATGCTTCTTTTCTCCTTCACCCTTTCCAGCTTTGCAAATTTTGCCATGTATAATTGCTTGGATGCAGGAATGCAGGGAAGAAGAACACATTCTAAATGTAGATCTGCTACCACCATAATGATTTATAGAATACTTAGTGAGAATAGACAAGCAAAATGAGGGCCAAACTGTGGCAGCTGCCCTGGGTTTCCATAAGACCCCAGAAAACAAAGTCTACAAGTTCCTTTGTCATGGATGAATACACAACACTTGGCCTGTAATGAAGCTGAAGACAATGTGGATTTCTTCTAAATAGCCCACCAAACATCATGAAAATTCCTCTATATATGAACTAATGCAGTTAATAAGCAACAGTCCCATAATCAGTATTGAAACACTATTTTCCCATTTACATTTTTTCCTAGATCTTTTCTTTTTTTTGACAAGCTATCCAACTAAGAACTGTGTGTTTTGAGTGGTTCTCTTGTGTTTCACATCACGGGAAATATTACTGCTATTCCAAACCCAGCTCACTGAACACTGAGGCTCAAGTGAAGTGACAAAGTGGCACTCTCTGCCTCTGGCATGAAGAACTGAAGAACAGCCAGAGCAAGCACTGGCCAAACTCACACCCCAGCATGCTTGACAAGCTACAGAGGCGACCACCTCTCTACATTAGCAATCAATCCCTTTACTTGTATAGAGGAAATCTTCAGCATACTTTCAGTACTTTCAGGAGTACTTTCCCAAAGGCTCCCTGACCACTAAATCATTTCCTTTCTGCATCACCATCCCTGGAAGGCCTACCCTTGTCAGGATTACACACTTTTTGACAAACTACAGATGAAGGCAGACTGATATCTAAAAAATACAAATGCCATCAGAATCTAATTGGTATTGTTTGCATGCTCTTATATACTCAACCACACACAGCACAGACCCTTCCCACTAGATGTAAGAAGATTTTTCTCTCACATCAACTGAAATTTCATAACTTGGTCTCCAGAAGTGTATTTATGTTTTTAATCCAAAGTTTGTCCAGTCTTAAATTAACAGTAAATAAAAGAATCATGGGAAGGGTTGGAAAGGGACCTTCAAGATCATCCCCTTCCAGCCCCCCTTGCATCGACAGGGACACCTTTCACTAAACCAGGTTGCCCAGAGCCTCATCCAACCTGGCCTTGAAGACTTCCAGGGATAAGGCACCCACAGATTCTCTGGGCAACCTGTTCCGGTGCCTTATCATCCTCATAGTAAAGAACTTTTCCCTAATAACCAGTCTAAACATACTCTCAGTTTGAAACCATAGTTTGTTACACAATGATGAAAGTCTGAAGCAAAATAATCATAAACTTCTTTATTTTTAATGCACTTATACAAAGTGTAAAGGATAGTTGTACTCATTTTAGAAAAGTCCTAAGGGAATGCTGATACCATATTTCATTAGATTAAGCTGGAACTGAAGTCTCCAATATAGACGACACAAAGTAATCTAAAGCAACTTATTTAAATTCAGGAAAGTTTAGGCAATAAACTCCTCTGCCAAAAAAGCAAAAGAAATTACTACAGCTGTACTTTTAAGAGGCATTGCTTATATTTGTACAATATGCCAGAAGTCCTTTAGGTTCAAAAAGAAACAAATATGGGTGTAGGAGGTGATATTTTCCATAGTTATACATCTGAAAAGATGACACAGGGACTACTGAGAATGTTAATGGATATACTTTTGGCTTTGCTTGATTTTAAAATGTGGAATTTGTCATGGACAAGTCAAGATGCTGTAAGGTGTAGAGAGGTGGTGGCCAGCCTGGGACAGGCTGCTCCCCACCTTGTGGATCAAGGTCCCAAATCCCTGCTCTACCAGACTGCACCATTTTACCCATCCAAAAACCCAGTTCCTCCAAGTGATACTTCAAACAGTGAAAAGTCTGTTCCATTAGACCAGATGTGCAGGTCTGGGGAGGAAGACCATACCCATAATATTGAAAGCAGAGGCAGCCAAACTCCCTCTCCACCAAGTACCAGAACAGTCTCAGGAAGTCTGCTTATTCCTGCCATCTAACACAGACAGCTAAATTAGCAGAATAAATGTCCCATATAACCACTAAAGAGTTAGAGCCTCTAATTTTTTAATCTCTGTGGCTGCTAAATCGGGCATAAACATTCCCATATAGATCTAGGTTCTTTGCCTCATGAGAACCAGAAGCATTCAGACTGCTCTCACAGCATGGCTGCTGTACACAACAACAACTGGTGGTCCTCAGTGACCAGGCATAACTTCTTGGCTTCTATTCAGCCACTCAAGACAGGTATTAATCCACCAACAAAAATATATAATGAAGCATATTTCCCCCAGAAACCCTTGGTCAGGTGCTGGCACTGTTAGTTACTTACTGCCACTACCAGCAAGACAAAAATGGAACTATAGGCTTTCCCTATCTTAGTCTTCAATAATGCAATTTATTATACTCATCAGTACTTCGGCATTTGTAGAAATACACACTTTGGAAAACTATCATTTCATATCATCAGATGATGCCATTAAAGATATCCTTTATTTGCATGACTCACTGTCTAGACAGAGTGTGAGAAAATACTCATTATTAGTTACGAGTCAGCTCCTCCTCAGTGCCACATGTCACACCAAATGTCTTTTATTTGGGCACTGGATTACACCTTAATAAAGCAGTGGAGAGGTGAGAAGGGGGAAAGAGAGCCTCAAAACTTCACAAGAAATGAAGACTCAAATATCTTCTTAGATGAGACAATATTTGAGACAATATTGACAAGTAAGCTCCCAAGCAAAGCAAATACTACCATTAGCAAATCCAAAACTGTGTTTTGAATCATCTGGCCTAACACATCACATGCATTCTTAAAAGTGAATATGAAATAGTATAAGCATATAAAGGAAGAAGGCAAGGAAAGAATTTGTGTTTGTGTATGTCATTTAAGACTAACAAGTATAAAACCAGATTAAAACTCTTTCTGAAGCCAGCAAATTCACACAAAATCATATTGACACAGAAATCTCTGGTGATCTCACCCAGAAAGGGAGATGCTGGGTTAGCCTTGCAGGCAGACTCCAGCTCCAGAAACACTCAGGAATATGTGTTTAACTATAGACACTGAAAACAGCTGTAGATAAACTAATGAGACCACTCACAGGGTATACAATTACACGCAACGTTTCTAGACCTTAAAGCATCACAGCAGTCTTAGTCTTGCACAATAAAGCTTAAAACTTCCTTCTTTTGAAGCATCTTCCCTATGTTTTGAATTTTAAATAGCAGACCCCAACTGAAGCCTGAATTCCAAGAAAAATCAGCAATTATTACAGAATCCACAGAAAATATACTCAGATTTTTAAAACAATTTCAGGTATCATAGCATTGCCATGATTGATGATGGTTGTACAATACATATTTCATTTCAAGCCCAGCAGATTCAAATAACATGTTTAGGGTTTTTTTTCTTTGTTCCTCAACAAATACATTTAAAAGGTGTTTATATCTATAGAACAACATTTTCATCAAGCCCCCTAAACCTATTACTCCAACATGACAATATTGATCCTAGTGCATCAGTGCTGCTTCTACGGCTCTCTTCTGTACATGTAGATATGTGCATGCCCATGCATGTATGTGCACACACACTTGTACACATATGGGACCAAGCTTTACTTACTTGGTTTTGTGTATAAAAATACTTACTGCGATTATTTTTTTAAACATTCAAATTTAGAAAACTGTAAGAGGGAAAGAGCCTTCAATTGCACTGAAGGGAGTGTTAAATGGAGGGGAAACTTCAGGGCGAGAAGTCAGACACGAAGGAGAAGCCGCTCAATGCAAGCGAAATATTGACAAAGTAAGGAAGTCTGATGCATTTGAACTCTGAATGTTCAATGTGGACTTAACCCTTTCTGATATGGTTACATTCTCTTGTATGTAAAAAAAATCTTATGAAATGCAGCTTTAACTCTGTGCTATGGAAACACCCTACATTTGGCCTTGGGCCTACTTGGGCATATACATTTTGTGTCCCTGGGAGGTGGGTTAACCAGAAGAGAGGCCATTTTTATGAGAAAAAGCAGACTATTCCACAGCAGGATGGAAACCCTGCGGCGGGGCAGAGGGGAGCTGCGGGAGCACCGGGAAGAGCCCGGACGCCGCCGGGAACGGCCACGGGCGAGTGAGACCGCTAGAGGGAGCCGGCATTGTGCCGCGGCACTGGGAAAAACCCCTGCCCGCGCCGGATACTCAAAATAAATGGCAAGCTGCTCAGAAAGCCAAAGGGACACGCTTTAAGAACAGCTCTTCCCAGTATCTTCAGCTACGTGATGTAAAGGAGAGCCTATGATACTCTGTGTGTGTGTGCACATCAGTATGTACTATTCTGTGCCCACAGTACCAACAGAATATTAAGTAATTGTCCCTAAAATTCAGCCATATTAATTTCATTCTCAAAAGAGCAAATTGACAGCCCTGGCTGCACCTTTTTCAGTGCCTCCTATTGTCACCTCTCACCCCAGCGAAACAAGTTAGATGCTCCCCTCTTGCCCCCAACTACACCTCCCCCTCCACCGCCCCCTGCTTGTTTTCTATGTGAAACACTCCAAAAGTGGAATTGCAGAAGCAACACAATAGGCAATGTCATGCCTACAACTCACACTGTATCTAGTCATAAAACCCGGATTGTGTACACACAACTACAGCCATGTGATGATGGCATGAACTTGAACATACCCCAACAAAATTTAACACCATTTCTCTTTTACACCAAAACATAGAGAACCAAACAAAACGTGGTATTCCCCTCACACCTATAATCAGTCAGAGACATCAAATGGCAAGCAGGGAAGAAGTAAAGGCTCACACAGATCTTTATAAACATCCTTTTGGCACCACATACGTGCTAAGAAAGCTAAATCCCAAGGGCAGATACAATTCAAAAGCACAGAGAGATAGTGACTGCACTGGCATCTCCTGTGAAAACATATTTCTTTATGGTCTTCTTGGAATAGAAGATGTAAACCACATCAGTGCTTTTCTGGCAAGCTCTAAACTGCTTGGATATGAAGAAATGAAGAACTGCTGAACTGCAACAACTATCCATGGCAAACTCTGAAATTATGAAAGGAAATTAAAAAATGGGGAAATAGGTGTACCTGGATGAAATACTAAACAGTTAACAAGAATAACTGTCCCCAAATGAGTTCCTAGCCATTATCTTTTCCATAATTATTGCAAGTAGCTTCAGTAACTGTGCATACAAATGACCCATTAGAAACTTAACAGGTCATTTCCAAAGGTGATTATGAGCCCTGACTTACAAAGCTACTTGGGTTTTCAGACAATTCTGTTCAGTGCCAACAATCTGCACAAAATTAAGATAAAATGTGCTTCCAAAACACCAAGTGGAAATAAACTTTCAGAAACTAAAAGAAGGTATGAAATGGTGAACACTGATGAATCAAATGCAGTCATCTTCATAAATGAATTGTTTAAAATTTGCTTTTGTCTGTGCTCTGGTGTCAAGCGAATAGAAAGGAGGCAGCAATCATACGTTGGAGCCCTTAAAATGCCCCATACTACAATTAATAATGATGAGTGTAACAGTGAAAAGTCTAAGGCTAGGCAGGAGAGATAAAAATCATAGCAGGCTATCAGAGTGGACATCTGCTATAGAACAAAGTATGGAGAGCAGAAACATGTCAGTAGATAAAGATGAACCCAAATGAACTCCTTAAAACAACAACAGGATGCTCTTCACCTCAATGGTCCTTCTTGGCCCTGTTTCTTAATGGGTAGCTGTGCTATTGCAACAAATGAACAAGCAATAGGTCTGGTTTAGAAAATATTAGAAAACTATTCAGAAGCACCATTTAAGGAGAGTAATAAAGACCAGGAGTATAGACGTGCAGCTTCCTCAGTTGCTGAGGTTGTTAAAGAAACAGCAGGAGACACAAAAACAGATCCTGGCACTCCCACTGTGAATGGCTTGGGCAGGTTGTAAAGAAATTAACTGAGCAAAACCAGAAGAGATTCACTTAAAATGTGCAGGGGAAAAAAGGTAAAGCATCCCAAGTTATATTAACCATAAGAAACAAAAGGCATTATCAGTTTTCATTCATATCAAATAAATAAGAAAACAAAACTATAAAAAACTATGATCTTAACTGAAACTGAACAAAGCTATTGACAACTAACAAATATTGACCTAGATTTTGTTGTAATCTGTCTCAACAACTGAGGAAGAAATGGGCAAGGAGCGTACCAAACCTGGACAAAAACCCCCTTGATTCTGGAGTCATGTATGTGATTTTTTTATAGGAAGGATTGCAATAGAAAATGGGACTCTGATGCTGCTTGTTCTTCTCTCACTTTCTCTTCTAATACAAAAAGAGGGAGGAGGTAAAACAAGCACACTGAGATACTATTACATTGTTCAGTCAGGCCTGGGCTCTCAGGAGTCTCTCAACAGACCTTTCCTTTTCTCCAGAAATCCCAAACCCTTGCAAGAATGGGTACAAGAAGCTGTATGGCTTCATTGTTTCTGCAGGGAATGGGCAGCCTTCTGTCTATTGCTCCCCTCTAATATTTAAAACAATCTACCTTTGTCTTTTACTTTTTTAAAACCATCTCAAATGTAGGCTTTAAACACATGCTGTACATCATGTTATGTCACACTGGAACAAACAGCTCCTCGAAAGGCTGAACTTCTTTTTGTGATTATTTATTTAAAAACTGTGTTTTCTTTTAAACTGTATATATTTTGTTGGACTGCATCTACTGACAGCTAAATTCCCAAGCCTTCAACCTGCCATCTCAAAGAAGCAGATTCAAAAGAGTCCAAGTAGAGTTTACTGTCAGTCTCTAATGAGAGTAAAATTATAAATCTCTGTACCAAAAGCCAGCTGCTTCATTCTTAACTCTTATCCCCCCTTTTCTTTTGCATTCTAGCTAGCATACAGCTGCAATAAATGTGGCTCTTCTCACAAGCCATGCAGATGTTAACAGTTCTGTAGGACATCAAGAAACATTTCAAGAATCTTGTAAGTGCTGACTAAACTTGCTTGAATAACCCACACTATCTCCTCCACATTCCTATTCAGTAACATTAGTCTTCCTGAATATATTACGGAAAAAAAATTACCATTTAAGCTAAGGCTTTAATGTCTAGGTCTAAATGCACTATCAGTAAACAAGGAATGTTCTTAAGCCATCAGACAACAGATATTCAGATAGTAAAGCAAAGGGAGTCAATTTATTCTTTGCCACGATGAGTAATGCATTTTTTGTTTCTTATCTATGCAAGAGTAGTAAAATGAATGTCTGAAAATATATATTTATAAAAGTCATGGCTGAATGTATTTGAAAGAATGGATCAGAACTAAAGCAAGATCTTTTCTTTTCTAGTAGTCAAATGGATTAATACTAAATTAGAGTGAAGGAGTTCAAAGTGCTACCATTTTTATTAAAGTTATATTAGCATGACAGTCATATGCATTAAAGATTAAGCTAAAGCCTCAAACCACAGTCAGCAGCAGCAAGAGTCCAGCTGTGCAGGTAGAGGACTAGATACAAAATGCATTAATTAAGTGGGTTTATACTAGAGAGGCTGTTTTAATATTCTTTCCCTCTTCAAGCAGTGTGCTGGGGTAGAGCTAATTTTCTTCTTAGCAGCTAATGTAGGGCTGTGTTTTGGATTTGTGCTGGAAACAGTGTTGGTAACACAGGAATGTTTTAGCTGTGGCTGAGTGGGGCTTACACAGAGTCAGGGCTTTTCTGCTTCTCACCCCTCCCAGCAGTGTGCAGGCTGGGGGTGCACAAGGAGTTGGGAGGGGGACAAAGCTGGGACAGCTGACCCCAACTGACCCAAGAGACATCCCACACCATGTGACGTCATGCTTAGCAATAAAACTGGGAGGAAGGTTGGCTGGCAGGCTGCTGCCTGGGGACTGGCTGGGTATCAGTTGGTGGTGAGCAATTGTATCAGTTAACTTTCTTGGGTTTTTCTCTTTATTTGCTATTTTACCTTTTATTACATTTATCGCTATTATTATTGTTGTTATTATTATTTTATTTCAATTATTAAACTGCTCTTATCTCAAACCACGACTATTCTCACTTTTACCCTTTCAATTCTCTTCCCCTTGTCCTGCTGGTGGGGAGTAAGCAAGTAGCTCTGTGGGACTTGGTTGCCAGTTGGGGTTAAACTACAACAAGGAGCAAGTTTAGTCTCCTTTTTGGGGTAGGACTTTCAAAACACGTGAAGCAGTTTAGAAGCTCAGTCATCAACAAAGCCAATAAGACTCACACTCATGTATTACTCCAGACACTTGAAAATCCCACATCAAATACCCTGCCCCGTGTGTAAACTTCATACTTTGAAAACCGACTGGAAGGAGGGCTGCAGAGTGATTCACAGCACTGAGCCATAAAGAGATCACAATCTTTGACAAGTTCAGAAACAAAATGTGCAGTCAAGAGTGTCTATGGTGTAGTTTTGAGATTGTCTCCAGTCAAGTGTCAATCTCAGCAGAGTTTCAAAGAGGACAGGGTAGCGAGAAATAGAACGAACATATCAGTACATTTCCTGCAAGAAATCGATAAAAAGACCTCACTCCTACAAAGGCTTACATACCTGCTCAACTTCAGATACTTATCCTATTATGTAGCACACTTGAAGTGAAAATCAACTCTTTGAAGACATGGGGCACAAATAATTTACCATGAAATGTGGAATTTGGGTATTGTTTGTTCTTTGATTTAGTAATACAGGAAATCTGAATATAAAGCAGAATTGCAATGCGCTATTTTCTAAATGTTTCATGACACTGCTTTTAGAGTAATTTCATCAAAATGTCATAAAAAGACATTTAAGCATTTTGAGATAAGCAAAAAGACAATAGACTACAACCTTAAAAAGAAGTCAATGTAACATTAACAGAAGCTCTGTAATTAGCTAGTCCAAAAACCTCAAGCTGTCTTCAGGCTTCCCCAAACAAAAATAATTGGAAGGAGAGAGCAGGAAGAAAAGAACTTAAAAAAATGAGAAAAATAAAGAAAGAGGAAAGAAAAGCCACATAAGCCAGAATCCCTCACTGTTATTTTCTCCACAAGCGGAAATGCTCCGTTCAGTCATGGCTTAGGAGGCATAAACATCATTGAAATTCAAAAGCAGCTCTGAGAAAGAGGACGCCTCAATTGGTATGCAAGTGGTGTTTTCTCGCCCTGAATACATTATGAACTTGCAGCATGCTAATATGCCATGCTATCATAAGCACCAGATGGAACAGTAGGCAGTGTATGTCCCATCAAACCTCAGGAAGATGTATTAATGTTCCTGCTCTTTTTTTTTCCTCCCCTCCCCTCCCCCTTCCCTACTACAACCCCTCAGCTGTGTCCCCAGACTGGCACATTTCGTAGCATCAGTCACCTGCTCCCGAAGCACAGTTCTCCAGGGTTGCCTCATCTTCACCAGGTGGTGCCAAGCATCTTTTCAATCTTTTTTATCGCAGAAGGTAAAGGCCACAAGATGTGTCAGGCTGTGCTTACTGAAGGGTACCGAGTACAAAAGATAACATCATGAGATAAATGATAGATGAGAAAGACTTTGGGTTTAAAGCTAGCACAATAGTTTTAAATTATGTATAAACGGCACAGCACAAATTTTCCCCTCAGTACTATTGGTGAATGAAGAATTGGGGAACAGCAGCAAAGGGAAAGGTTTTCCAAGTAATCAAATAAAACAGAGGAAACTGGATTAAAGATCTTTGAACTGAATTCCTTTTTTTCCCCACACTGGAAACCTTTTCACAGAAGATGTACATAGTTCAACAGCCATTTATAGGGTAGGGGCAGGCTTTAATTTTAAATCAGAGTAAGAAAACGGCACACAGGCAAATAAGCTTACAGGATTTTGATGTTTAAAAATATATATTATTCTAATGCTATTCCTTGGCTTTTGTGACTAACAAATTGCTTAAAGCCGTATGTATGATTCGAAAGACATGGAGAATTTTAATACTGCTTCGCATCATTTATTAATTCTGTCTCAAGCAGGTTTTATATTACTAAAGAGAAATGTGATCTAGTATTCTGTATGAAAGTATGTGCATAGGCATACAAAATGAAAGCCCATATTTTCTGGTATCACCTGAACTTCTCTTATCTATTCATAGAAATAAACTTCCTATTGAAATATATGGTTTGCAAGAAAATTATTTTCTTTTTCTTTTCCTGTTACTGTGCTCTTCAGAATGCAAAATAAGATCCTCAAGACTGAAAATTAAGAGCCTGTGAATTCAAAACACAAGTAAGAAAGACCAGAGGTGGCTGAAGAAAAGCAAATCAGCTTTAAGCATTTGAAGTTGAATGTTCAAGTATTTTTAAACAGGTTTGTTTTTCAGAGAGAAATCACTTCAGTAAACATTTTGCCATTTTCTGATATTTTAGAAACCACCTGCTGATTTGCAACAGCTCTCACTATACATGTAAATTTATTATTCTCCTAACAACATTAGCCTTCTCATAAATACAGTCTAATTCTACAAGATGCTGAGTATTCACAACTCACACAAACTTTTCTGAGGATTAACATTGCTCAAAACCTTTTAAGAGCTACATCCAGAAGTTATCTGTTGCATGTATTAGAAGTATTTTTCCAACTATTAAAGGTCTGGTTGACAGGGATTTCCGACCACATATCCAATCCTAACTAAAACAAAAAAATAATTACCTTTTTCATTCAAACAAAGCATGTTATGACTGTTATTCAGAAATAACAGGTATTATTCTAGCATCTATTAAGTCCAGAAAGGCTTTAATGCAAAGATATCTTAAGGATTGAGTCAGAAATCAGATTGATTTTTTTCTTCTTTCTTTTCCTACTGAATATTGGGGGACTTGTTTTGTTTTTTAATATATAGCCTTTAAGGGTAATTTGCTAAACTATGATTTGCAATGTGCAAATAAGTCTATTTACGTCCATTATCCTGTGTTATAAAGTAATTTCTGACACCTTAACAGCACTCAATTTAATTACAACACAGTGAACCAGTAGAGCTGACTCCCAGAGGAACCAGTTTGGATCAGAAGATGATGATGATGTATGTTAGATGCTGATCAGCTTTCAGCATCAGATCCACCATCAGCTGTTTTCAAGAACAATATCAGAACATCTGCATCATCATAGTATTTTGTGTCGAAAAGCCCTCCAAAAGCTAGCAATTGCATGCAACAATGTGCACATACCCACACCTGTAAGCCGACACATTTAAAACCCAGCAGCTTTACTGTAATGACTAAAGGGGACCAAACAAACAAAAAAACCACAACAAAAAAATCCCCAACCAAAACAAAACAATCCCCCCCACCAAAAAAAACCAAACAAAAACCCCCGAAACAAATTTAAAAAACACAAAGAAACCCTTTTGATTCTGATTCAGTAAGCATCAATTTCTGCACCAGAATCCCCATTGGGTAATTCATCAAGGCATCTATTCTGTATCTAGTGTGGCAAGACAGCGAAAACACTTACAGCCTCCAAAAAGAAAAACACTTGTGACAAAGCTATTAAGCATTCCTGGTGATTAAGCAATGGACACTCATTATTTCAAGACTGTCTTGAACCAATGCCCTAGACAAAACCACGCGATCATATCTGCTGCTGTCAGGATGAAATCAAGGCATGATGATTTTCTGTATTCCTTCACAAAAATGCAAGTTACTCAGCAGCATCCACAAAGATCTTCCTGAGAGAATACAGAAGTTAACTAAGGAAAGAGTATATAATTTCTCTTGTGGCTCTACAGAGAGATGCAGGTCGATGCCTTAAATTTAGGTAGTATTTTTACCTTTGGAGCTTTAACAGACTCAAAAGCAGTTTGAAGCAAAACCTTTAAGGCAGCATAAATGAAAGGATTCTGTTTCTGCTGGTGTCTGAAGATTAAATACCATTACTTGCCTTGCTCAAAATGAAAGGAATTGGAAATTACTACTCTACCGATTGACATGTCACAGGAAGAAAACTAGCTGCTGAGCTGGCAAGCAACCATGCAAATCAAACCCAAAATGTGGTTCTGTCTGTGTAGAGGAGTCTGAAGAGGGCAAAGAAAGGCTGTAACACTGGCTTTTTCCAGCCAGAGAACTTGCTACACATGCTCTGTAGACTCTGTTTTCATACCAATCTCTCAATCAAAGTTTCATGCAGATTCATCTCTTGTGCAGCAGACTCACTTAATAAATGCAGAAAACTCAAATATATGTTTGCTTTTACAACCAGAGAATCATGTAAAGAGAGATGCAAGTAAATTAACAAAACAAGATAAGAATTCTTCAAAATACTTGAAAAATTTAACATGAGAAACATAGATAGTATTCTCAAAGAAGCCACCATCTCACTTCTCCATTTTCAAGGGGACAATGGAGTGTTCACATTGGCTAACAGGAATTCAGAAAAGAAAGACAAACACTTCTTACTGCACAGATCCCCTTTAAAAATTGCAAAGAACTTTGCTCTTATTTCTGAAGATGCAATGCAGTAAAATGCTGAGCTCAGTGTAAAATAATCAAATATTGATTATAATGAAGTAATTTACATTACTTCTAAGATCTAATATGGATGAGATTGACAGAAGCTCTTTCTCTTTTAGGACCCTAAAGTTAGGAGATCCTACAGTGCCATGGAAGGATGAACTCAACCAATGTGGACCCCCTGAATTCTAGAAACGTAGTTGTCCTCCTCCTGTCAGTGGAAAAATGAAAACTAGAAACATCAATCCCAAGAGGCAGTAAACTCTGTTGCAAACCAGTTTCCAAGAAGAAAACTGATGACTTTCAAAGCTATTATATGACAGTTCCATCTGACCTTGATGGATATCTAATTACACCCATTCTTTTACAAACTTAACCACAATTGCTTTAATGAGCATCTTTCCACTTTCTTTATTGTGTTACAAGGTCCCTGTGTTTCACTCAGGATTTCCCTTCCAAAACTGACAGAAATCCCAATACTTTCTAAAATAGAATGAGATTATTGCATATCCCTGTTTTTTAAAGACCATTTTTGTACACTGCAGTGTTTATAGTCTAAAATGTCCAAAATAGAGTATCTGGTACAGTTCCAGGCAAAAAAAAAAAAGTAGTAACGGTAACACTCTCACAGAAAATGACCTCTCCTAAATTCCAGTTAGACAAACTTTCTCCTATAGAGAATACAAATAAGTGTGTGCAAATCTAGCAGATATAATTATGCAATCAACAATTATGTGGTGAAATGGACTGGAAAAATAAAATTAAAACAATAAATGTTAATTTGTATTTGCTAACCATGGAAGATGTGGCTGGTGCTCTGCAAGGCGCAAAATCCCTTAAAAAAAATAGGCTCTTAAAAATTCAAGGAATGATATGAGGAAGTCACATATAGGAAAGTCTATCTAGATGGCATTCAGTTGGATTATAAAACAGCTACAGTGAAATTCAAGGCTGTGTACACATGCTTATTGCTCTGGCTTAAAAGGGCCACCAGAATATATTTGGAATGCACAGTTTGGAAGCAAGAATCAAATTACGGCTGCATTTTCCTATGATGCGAGTGCACACATTTTCCAAACTGCAATCTTGTGGCAGGAAGAGTATTTGAGTCATGTGTGCTTGCATGACTCACAAAATACATATTAAGGAGAGATCTGAAAGAAGGAAGGGGAAAGGCCCTGTATCCCTAACTGGGAGATTACTCCTTTAGCAGGATGTGGTTTCAAACAGGAGGACAGTAAGACTTTGAACCTAGCATCACTAGACGAATCAGAGAGAAAGGGGGAACTACAAGAACCTGCACTGGACATATATAGGAAAGCTCCCAAGGCTTGGAGAAGAGGATTATAAGTATATAAAGAAAATTCCAGTAATGCATTAGAACTGATAGAGTACCAAGTAAAATTTTAGATGTGCTTTCCAAATGACTTATTTAAGACAGAGTAGTGCCTTAAGCCCCAGAAAAGATGTATTGATAAGCTAGAAAGGGCAATGGACTTCGAAAGGTAAAACATGTTCCTGCTTCTTGAATAATTTCTAACTTCACTACAGTTAATTAAGCATATGCAAATGCCACTTACTCAAATCTCAGTTCAACATAGCAACCCCCATTTTTAAACAAAGAATGGGTATCGGCCTGACCCTACAACAGATCTGCCCAAATTTGCAGTACGCCTGAAGGGTTACCAAAATACATTTTTCTTCCTTAATCCTCAGCTTCTCCTCCAGGAGGTGATCAATACCAATTCCTTTCACTCTTCTATTTCCACATTTCTTTTGGTCTTTGTCAGCTCAGTATTGTCAACATGCAAAAATAACAGCAGAGCTTGTTACACTCCACTTCTAAAGGGATGTCCATAAGGAATGAGAACCATATGAGCAGTACTCTTAATAACTGTGTCCTCTGCTGACGGTATTTCCTTTTGAACTTCAGAAAGATTTCCTGTCACCTTTGACTTACACGTTGTGCCTGTTTAAAAGTACAGTTATGTTGCAGGCATAGCTCCAGAATACTTATCTACACTAATCCCTAAATATCTGGCTGGATAATTCTAATAAATTCAGATGCGTGGGTCCTACCAGGTAATTTTTCCTCATGAAAATTTCACAAGATTACCAGATCCCAAGAGCAAGAAGAAGCAGAAATAAATCTACAACTCATGACGCAACATCATGAAAAAGCTCAAGTAAGGCTCTAGCTTCATGCCATAAGAATTTGAGAAGGAGACTTTTAGAATTTGGATGGGTTCAGTGTCTCTTCTTTAAACCAGCTGCAGGAACATTACTAACAGGTGGTGTGCTGCAACACAGGGACAAAACTAAGAGGTCTGTGAACCTTCAGTTGAAGTGTCTCCTCTCAAATCCCAAGGTCTCCAGCAACTTGCTGTCTCAAGCTGTTCTGCAGTTAAAGCTCACAATGAGGCTCTTTCTCTGCACTCCGCCTACAACTTGCAGTAAAGAAGAAATTACTAGTAGAGAAAAAATAAAAATAAAACAATAAAAAAAACAGCTCAGAGAAATAAATTCAGCTCTGGTACATGGAAGCACAGTCCATGAGCTGCTAGAGGAAGGAGGTGCAGCCTTTTCAACCAGCGTTAAGCCTGACAATTCTGCTCTTCTACCAGCACACAAAGTACATTCACAAAGCTATAGATCAAACAATAGTTTCAGAGCAGATTCAATGAATCCCTTTAGGTGTTTGAAGCCCAACACAGCTGAACTTTCCCCTGAAACAGCACAGAAGCCAGTACCAGAGGCTGCTCTGCTCTCCTCTACAGAGCACAGGTCTGAAGCACCTCAGACTGGGTGTCCGAACAGTTAACAGATCCAGCACAACAAAGAATCATTATGCAAGCTGAAGTGACCTTAGGAGATTGAGAGGTCTATGCCCTTTTGTCTTAAAGCATGTGAAGTTTAGATCAAGTTGCCATGGGTTTGTCCAATACAGGATGTTCAATAAGGAAAATATCACTACCTCTCTGGAAAAACAGTTTTAATGTTTGACCATCATTAATGGTGAAGAATTTTTTCCTGGTATCTACTTGGGTTTTATCATGGTCTATTACTCGTGCCTTTTACCTCTCATCTTTACCACTATGCACCTCGAGAAAAATTTGGCTTCATCCATCTTCTCTACACCCTCCCATTAGGGAGTTGTAAACAGCTCATGACAAAAAGATTATATAAAGTTAATTATATTTAACCAGCAACTGCCTACAGCTCACCAACAGGAAAATTCCTGCCTTTCAAGGGCCTCAATAACTTGGAGACATGGAATCCATGGCACTACTCTCTCCTCCAGAAAAGTTGTCCATATCCTCACCTTCAGAAGATTGGCAAGTAGAAATGGTTTGTATAAGACACAGCTAGGCAAGATGGAAGAGTGAGCTTTGAAATTTTTTTGCAAGATTTTGGAGTGAAAGCCTCACTCTGGAAGTGAAACACACAAATTCAAATCCTCCTTCTGCTTGCTCATGCTCAGGTCTGGAACATACTCCTTTAGCAGTGGGGAAAGCTACTGCCCATTAGCAGTTTATGGGAGTAATCTTCAATACTCTTGTCCTACCCAAGAACTGAACAAGAAACATATTAAGAGGGAACATGGCTCAAGATCAACAGCAGCAAGGGGAAAGCGGCTCCTGCACTGGTCCTGCTCTTCATCTGGTCACTCTTAAGTACATGAGGTAGAAAGAACAAATGTACATCACAAAAATGCAACTCAGTGCAGAGACGGCTGAGCTGCTGGAGAGCTGAGCCAGCGAATATAGATAGAATGGTACAGCGTGGCAAGGACTTCACCAGCTTCACAGAAGAACTGCGTGAACATGGAGTTAGCATAGCAGGATATTGAAAGAAATAAGCCTTGCCAAGTGGGCCAATATGGCTAGACTGTGTCTGTGTGTAAGTGAAAATCCAAGCACTGCTGTGCCCTGTGTTTTTCCCAATTTAATCTCTACTTGCCTTAGCATTGCTGGCTCCATTTTACACCACACACATTTCTGGGAACAAAAAGTAAGCCTACACTTGTGAAGAGACCAACATTTCTATATATGCACTGGGCTTCTTCTGAGATTACCTACCAGATCCAACTGTGTGAACAACTCAAGACATAGAAATTCTTCAACTCCAAAAAGATATTGGTGTGATCTCAGCACTGGGCTGCTTAACCCTATCAATACTGAGGGAGACCCTGTCATGCACAGATGCAGCTCGACATGATCAGGAAACTTTAAAGCTGTAAGAGTGATGCATAATGAGGCGAGTTAGAGGCACAGCACTTTGGATTTGGAAGGCAGCTACTGCTTCAAGTGCACAAGTTGTTTTGTGACCTGGAAGTGAAATACCAGGCTTCAGCTGATTTTTTTGTAGTGTTACCCTTGATGTACACACTTGAAAGAAACAACGATGAAGCAAACAAACCAGAAAACTGGTAGAGGTATGTATGCGTGTCCTGAAAAGGACCACGTATCATGTCCTCTACTCTTAAATGTATCAATTTCTCTGTATGGACTTTAAACTGGTGTATCACATAATTTCATTTTATGCAAAATTCAAGTTGTCTTTTCAAATTGTATATACACAGATCACATTGATTTGCAAGCTATGATGATCATGCCTTATATATGTGAGTGTGGAGTCCAAAATCTTCAAATCAAGATGCGATTGGTGCTAAACACCCTGGTGCTAAACACCAAGGAAGGACCTGTCCTGAGAAACTAACTCAGCTGTTCTTCTCTAGCTAAGGGCCTGAGCTATAAAGCTTTCAATCTTCTCAGGAAAAGAGTGTTTGGGACCCTGATAAAACATATTAATTCCTGCAGCATGATCTGCATTCCATGATGTGTTAGTTACTTTTCATGCACGTGTAGCATGAGGCAGTTCACAGCCCCATGGGTTGAAAATAAGAGCAATAATGTTATGCAGACTTTGGAATTTATTACTACCATAAAAGACGAAGAAACTTTAATACTGTGAAAAGCAAGTCATCGCATGTCGCCTCCCAACCCTATCATACGTAGCTGAAGAACCGTGACCCACGGTCCTCTCAGGGAAAGAGCTTTTCACTCGTAGCTGAGTCCTGAAGATTCAGATCATTATGTAGGATGATTGGAATAATGATGCAAAGTTAACACTCAGACTTAAGTATTTCCAGACACATTTTCCCTATTTCGCAGGAAACTTGTTTTGTAATACACAGAGTCCTCCTAATATAACAGCGTAGCAACTGCAACTTAGAACAGAACAAGTCGGTTAATGGACTGTTAGGACACTTTTGCTGTGTAACACCATTTAGACGCATATATTTAGAAAACAGGTGGATAATCCAAATGTTCAGTTCCTAGGACACTAACAGTTATGTCCATAGCAATTTTGTTTCTGTTCTTTAAACAAATCATCACTTGCAAGCACTAATGTTAAAACCAGAAAGCCACTCTAGTACACAGTGGCTATAAATGCCAAATCAATTTTCAGCAGATAATAAAGTCCATGTTTTACAATCAGCAATACACTGTTTTACTACCCAAAATGTAAGCTAATAATATATAGCTCTGCTAAATGGAAAATGCAGATATGCTGTTAAGAAATGGGCTGGCTGTGAGATGATGGATCATTTCTGCCGGGACCTTCTTAAAGCTATGCGCAAATGTTTTGAAAATATCACATGATGTGGCCATGTGTTAAAAATTACAGCCAGTTAAGTTCTCTGCTAAGAAAAATATGTGGGCAATTTATGAAATGCACTCCAGGATGGAGATATCTTAAGTAAAACCAGATTTTGAAAACAAACCCATTTTTTTTTGAAACATGAACTTAAAAAAAAAATAGTTGCAGCCACATCTGGAGAGCAGAAGTAAAGAAAGGGTGGTCTGACCTAATACCAGGCCATCTTCTGAAAGAGCAGCATTATTTCTGGGCTACAATGACTGTGATCACTGATTGTCCTTTTAAGGAAACCATGCTGAATACTGCCATGGGCAATAATAAAGCATTTTGTAGGCCAACATCTGTTCTTTGAAAGTACTATAAAATGACTGATAGATTTGTAATGTTTCATAAATAAAGTCCGGAATAAACAGTAAAAAAAAAAAAAAAAAAAAAAAACAAAAAAAAAAAAAACAAAAGAAAAAAGAAACCAACCACCACATTCACAGTAATCAGAGAAACTGGTGTATGGTATTAGATTTGAACACTGTTCCCCTAGGAACAATTACTTAGAGATAAACGCTTCCTAGAGTTCGCTACACAGAATGACAAAATGGTTAACTTGGTTACGGCAAGCTGCATGTTAACGGGATTATCTTTCTAGAGACTTTCCTCAGAGTTGCAGCAGTGCCTTCACAGAAGTCTGAATGGCTTTTACAGCACTTCATTAGCCAGCCCCGCTGCTGCCGCTTTGCCCCAACAGGAGAGCGAGGAGGTGAGCGCCCAGTCGCTATTATAACAGTATGAGCAATTCGTCTTTGAAGGGCAAATTTAGTTTGTGTAATTGTTATCGCCACACATAAACCAGAACCCGTCTTTATTACTTCCTGTTCTTTCCCCAAAAGAAGGATTTCAGATGTCAGAATCACTAAAGGGATGGTTCTGAAATCAAGACTTCACACATACACAAAAGGCACTGACATAATATCAGATTACATAAAAATACACATCCTTTTAATCTCCTGTACATAATGTGCTTACTTTTAAAATACAAAATCTGCCCCAGATGGTTAATAATGCCCATTTGAAAAAACACAACACCACAATATTAAAGGGCTAAAATATGCTGTGAACAGATTGAGAAGCAGTTCATCCTAGAGGAGAGTAAAAAAGTGCAGATGGGTGTCAAAAATAGCCAAGTGTCAGATCTGTTCAAGTATCTCCATTCTGGCACATGCTCCCAGTCACAGCTGTCAGTGTATTCTCTGTATCCAAGTGCAAGGTTTTCTAACACTCAGAGCTGACATTAAAACACACTTCTTGCTTGCTACTTCTTTAAGGGAATGCTGCAAATAAAAGATTTATTTAATGGTAAAGCTTAACGAGTATTGATAAGGGTATACATACTTGAGTGTGGCACATGCCATTTTGATTAAAGATGCATGAAATTTTAACCAGCAGGTAGATTAAGTAATTTAAATGCCAAAGGCTTAATAGGTTTTCAAAAATGTCCACTCTAGGCATTCCAACAGTTTGCCAATAGCACCGAATAATGCACAAAAGGATCAAAACTGGTCAGATTGTGTTATTTTAGTACACCTTAATACCTTGATAAAACACAGAAAGAGTAAACCACAGGAGAAGATGAGTTTCATACAAACATAAGGGAAACATCAGTGGATAAAAATTATGCACAATGCACAGTTTTCCTAATTAATGGATTAGCACGGTATTTCTAATGAAGATCACATTCCCAGGAATGCAATGCATGCAAATCAAATTTGATGTTTAAAGGGTTAAATTGACCTTTCATAGTCCTCAGTTGTTATCTATGCAAATTAATTTGCCCATATTTCAACCATATAAATCCTCTTAACCTTGTGCTTTGAGCAAACAGAGCCCACTTTCTCGTTACAATCGCAGGATCAGCAAACATACCAGCAGTAGGGTATGACCGTATACAAAAATCCTAAAAGGAAAACATTCTTCCAACAACTGGCAATACCTACATGCAACTGTGGCTGCAGTAAACTGGCAGATACTGTTTCAAAACACCATCTGCGAGGTGTACAGACTCTCTGTGATCAAGCATAGCCTCTTCTGCCTGTCCTACCCAAATAATCCACAAGAACCAGCCAGCTGTAGGATCTCTAGCCCCGTCTTTTTTTTATCCAGAACACAAGCTGTTATAATCAGGCACATGGCTTTCCCCAGTCCTTACCAAAGGGGGGAAAAAACACAAACAAAACACACCAAATTAAATCTACTCAGTCGTGGTCAAGCATCTTATAAAACCCCTCAGACAAATCACCCTGCATAGAAGCATTTTTATTGGCAATAACACTTATCAATAAGACAAGTGATCGTAAGATCCAAGGGTAATATTTTCCTTAGGAAACCGACCTATTATAACTCCCAGCTCCACAGCAATTCCTCTAATTCAGCAGATTTTTTTTATTGTTTTATTTTGAATCAAGATATTTTGGTGATTTGCCTGGTGTTAGTGAAGGACTACGATTTAGGACAAGGCTGGAATAATTTGTTTTATAAATCTCCCTCACTTCTCCAACATAAACAGCTTTTCACAGAGATAATTTCAGCTGATGGGTAAACGCTGTGAATGATCTCCGACGATAAATGTTTGCAGATACAAGGTACAGCTGACAGTCATGAAAGCCAGCCCGAAGCTGTATTTCTCTTTGCTAAAAATGATCCCCCGTGCAGAGACCCGCACCGACAAAGCTGGTGACTTTCTGCTATTTCTATCCCTTTTCATTGAAACATCCAGTCCTCCTGTAAGTATCATCTCTAGCAGTTCACTTGCACAAATTCCCCTCCCCCAAACACATACACAACAGAATTAGCATCCGCGATCGCTCAGTACCGTATCAGCTTGCAAATCACCCTCTATATTAAAAGACAAAAGAAAAAAAGAGAGAGGGAAAATATACTATCAAAAAAACGATTAGCGTTTCCTCATTTAGAACCGAAAGAGCTGCAATAATTTCGACTCACCAGGCATCCTTGGATAAAATATACCACACTGTAAATGGCTCTCTCCTAAAAGCAAGCTTATTTAGGGCTCAGTGCCTCCTGTTCTGGAATGAACAGAGAGAAGCGAGGAGGGCCATCAGAACTGGCTGTGGCAGCGTAGCTGGAGGCAGGATGCTGGGCGCGTGCGTTTGCCAGGCAAAGACAGATGGAGAGCTGACACTCTGTATTGCACTTGGAGCAGAAATGTGAATGATGACAGGAGCACATGTGGCCTTGAACCCAGCCCTGTCTCTTCAGGCAGAACAATGACAGGGATGTGTGTGCAAATTATCACAACCCCGGCTCCCCTCAGCTGACTCCTTTTACTCTACCTTTCACACCAAGTTCCAGATGACCAAAGAATAGAAACTAAAATGCAGAGTGATAAGCCAAACACTGAATTATTCATTTTTTCCTTAAAAGTTAACCCTTTCCTCTGCTGACAACAATTGAAGAAAATGCATCACTTTGAGTCAAGCTCTCCTCCAAATGTGGAAAAAGCATCATTCTTTATTTTAACAGCCATAATTTTGCACTTTGTAAGACTGCGTCTGTTTATTTAGCTGGAAATTCAAAACGTGCACAAGAATATAGAAGAGAATTTCTCCCCCCCCACCCCTTCCCACACTTCTGTCATTATTATTCTCCTTTACTATAGGGAATGGAGTATCAAAATCACTCCCTCTCTCAGATCCACAGTAGTATGTGTAAAATAGACCATACTTAGAAAGCAGACCACTTACATTTTACTATGGTGCTTTTAACCCCCTGGGATTCTTCCATTGATATGTTCCAAACATTTGCAGCTTACTCTCCTTTACCTTGCATAGTGATCCATGGGGGATGAAAACAAAATCTTCCCTGTAAAGCTTTTTCAAAAGCTAAACAATCATGTCCTCCCAATTTCTGATTTTGTGAACCCCTTAAATGTTTATCCTTCACATGAATAAGGTATGCCTGGCTAGGTTCAATTCACTCTTCCCTATTAAGCTTTAATGGACACCATGATACATAAAACTACAAGTCTTTGTTATAGTGCTTTATCTAAAGCTGGCTATTTTCTTCTCAGCAGTCCCTCTTTAGTCCTTTGTAAAACATCTTTGCCTCTCAGAAGAAGCATACGCTTGACTCGCATGCCTTCTGTAGCACACAGCTTTGCACAAAATTCTAGGCACAAGAAAAAACAGTGTCCTTTTTAAAACTCTCCTCCCATTCAGCACTTGCAAAGTGCTTTAGTAACGAGCCATTTCTCCAGCAACTAGCATGTAGGTCCCTGGTTCTGACTTTGCCTTTGCATTATACATTCAAACCTTTATGGAAAGGCAACAATTCTCAGTCAGATGTCCTCAGTGTAAGGTCTGTCCTTGTGTACTTATTTATGCACCTCCCTGATTTTGCGTTATGCCATCTTCTGCCTCTATTACGAAGAAACAACTCTGCTTTTAGGCCTTCCTCTTCCTTCCTCTAGCTACCACAGAGCCTGATAAAGATCTGTTTAGGGAAAGGACACACATGCAAAATTAAGCAGAAAATAACAGTCCCTCCTAATGTCCAGACTGAACTCATGAATATTTCTCACTTAAAGAAAATGAATCATTTAATTGACTGATATTTCTATAATATCTTTTTAACACAATCTAAGTGGCACCCTTAGGTTTCATTTAAATAGGAGAGAAATTCCAAACACAGAACTGGCAAATCCAAGACTATCAAGAAGAAAAGGAGCAGCTCCCCTGCCCCAATAAACAGCCCAGCACTAACAACCTATTGTGTCTACTACTTGAGGCAGGTCTTTTCTTGATCTTCATCAGACATTTATCATAATGAAGTTCTCTAGAATGGATTTTTGAGTGTCAGAGAGCCCAAAAGAAACATGAAAACCAAAACATGAAAACATTTTCCTGATAACTTTCATGAAAGGGGGGAAAAGCAGAGGGGCAAAGGGAAAGAAGCAAGGGAAATGGAGACAAGTAAAGTCTGCGCCAACAAGGCCTTTAAAGACTTTACTGTCCTCTTGGTTTTATTATTTGATGCACTATTTAAAACCAGTCAGTTAGTATTGTATTTGCTACGTTGTTTTTCTTTTGTAATGCTGTACTCTACATGAAAGGAAAAACATTTTCACAGTTGGAAATGCAACCTTTCATCAACATAGATGCAGCCTGAATAAGCTTCAGAGTAGAAAGTAACGTGTCAACGCTATGACGCATTTTAATAAAACCGAACAATATTCACTCTTTAAAAGAAGGTCTTAATATCAGTACATTGTAAATCCACAGACCATGGCTCAGAAAATTGAACTTCCATATGCTGCGCGATTATGCATCTTTTTTCTGTGTGTAAAAAGCCTTTTTAAGCTGTTATCTGACTACAGTAATTGCCACTTAAATTGATCCACGTCAACAAAACCTGGATCCCTGGAGATTCTCACCTAGAAGTCTGCTCATGGAAGGGGCTAACAGAATGCCTGTGCATCTGAGACTACTTCAGCATTTTCTCAAGCAGCCAGCTGCATGAATAGTTTTCCCCTCTCATTATTTAATACACTGAGGCAGGCTGCAACCCATTTGGCAGTCCTCCCTGAAGAAGTATCTGTGGAAATTTATTTGCTTTCCCCACCCCCATTTCTAATGCAGTCACCTAAAGCTTGCCCTAGAAGTTTTTGCACCACATCTAAAATTTTAGCAGGCCAAGCAAAAGTGGACAGCCCATTCTGCAAAATGGTTTTATTCTCCACCAAGAAAGGAAAGACAGTGGTTTTAACACAGAACAGTTCTGCTGCATCGCAAGAGTCAGAGTACTGTCAAAATGAAAGGGATACAAAGAAAATGAAAAATACACAAGACAATCTAGGGCCAGTTTCTTTATGGTGTACATTACATTACACCATCCTGGGTGGGCACCAGCTCCTTCTTTGACCATCATTCAAAATGCTTTACAAAATAATTTTAAATCTTCCTCTAGTTGTCCTTAGTTTGAAAATGGGTAGAGGAGGCAAACCAGTCTCCATAGTCTTGTATTTGAAGGGGAAGTAAAAAGATTTTTATGCAGCAGATGATATACGGTAGCCAAGACATGGATCTGATGGAAAAGGGAAATTCCTAATGACCATCATGTAAAAGTACAGAGATTGCCTTTTGTGCAAACCTAGCTTAATAACAGGGACTGGAAGTCCACTGAAACACATCTGTAGTTAATGAAAGCTCTCTATTAACAGTGAAGGAAGAATTTAACTCAAAGCTTTTCTGTAGGACTTCTCAACTTCCCTCTCTACTTATAGCAGACTGTTGTGATACATTGTGACTTCACACAGTGGGTATTAAGTGAGTTAATTCAAAGGAGCTGAAACCTCATTGATCCTAATTGAAAGCAATACACCCAACCAAATAGTTTTCTACCCCATCTGCTCTGGCCTGCCACCAGCTATTCAATACAAGAGAATTAATAGTTTCAGATATTCTAACAGACCCAATAAAAGCACTCATTTAAGCAGGACTGCATTAACAAAGTGAAAAACCAAGGGCAAAATGGGTTCAAATGGAGCATTTTACTCCTAGTTGGCTTTAACAAAGCTGAATAATGCTTATTCTGACTTTTTATGTGCAAGACTTGATAAACTGAATGAGAAGGCACTCAATGATCAGTCAACGAGCATTGATGAATGGTCATTAGGACCCCCCCAATCTCAGGGAAGGCCATTCCACAAAGTGGCACACCAGCTTGAAAGGGCGGACTCACTAATGTCCAGATTTCCCCGCTTGCTTGTTCCACTTTCACTTTCAGACCACTGGCCACCAAATGAGGCTGACATATTGGAAAATAATCTTTTATGGGCGAGTGGTAAATAAAAATGGAGGCATTAGCTGGGCTTTCAAATTCAAATCTACTAGTTTTGTCAGCCCCAAAACGTTTTGATTTTCCACCCAGCTGGAAGCTATTAGTGTTTTCTTAAGGCATCCCACTGACAGGGCAAACCCACCTAATGTGTGAGCTGTGGAGCTGATGTGGGGGACAGGGGACAACCACTTCTGGATGCTTTCTTAACTTTGTTCAGTTGACTGTCCAACCACAGTACAGTAAAGGCAACACCTTCAGGAGAAGCTCAGTAATTTCTTGCTGCCCAAGTATCTCTGATTGCAATGGCAGCCCACCTAAGCCTGTAATGGGACACTCAGTGCAACTTTTTCCATTACATTGTACTTACTGCACTACCACAAAAGGCTGAAGCTACCCAAGAAAGGCACTTCTCTATAGACTTCTAATTCTTTCCTTGGAAATGGAATTTAAATATTCCAATAAGATATGTGCTTATCTGTTAACAGCAGTTCTTTATGCACGCAACACAAAACATTTGCCAGATAACAGTGAACATTTCCCTAAGCATTTCCTTATTGGCAAGGCTTTCTGGACTTCTGAAAAAAGACAAATGAGACATTTAAAACATACACTGCTCTGAGAAATATAGACTAATTGAGATTACCTACACAAATCAAACACTGAGCAGTTGAAAGGTAGTCACCAAGGTGGGAAGAAAATATTCTTCGTTGTCTAAGACAAACTGTTCATGATGTTACCTCGAGTACTGGATTAAACTCATTGGAATTGAGAAAGCATTCGTGTCTTTTCAGTTAAGAAAACTTGTAAGCTGTATCTATATTTCAACAGTACTCCAAAGAGTATTTTAAATCATCTGTTAAGAAAAGGCAGCCTTGACAGTGCATTAGACTTAACAACCTAGACTGCCTATTGCTTTTTGATTAAAAAACCCCCCAAAAATTAATTTTTATTGAACACACAGAAATTCCACTGACATTTCGGGTACATATCAGGTTTTAAAACAATGAAAATATACATTTAGACCTAACAAGAAAGAATAGCTCCATAAAAAAATTAACTGACTCACAATGGGAGGGACAACATCATCCTTAAAGAACGTGTGCTCTTTTGCTCTCGATATACATTTTAGTAAGAACACTCACATGGACAAACTCACATATAAGTGTACCTGTCTTGGGGTCTATTTCTTTCACTAGATCTAGGCTAAACAAGTTTTGCCTCACATTTTAGTAAATATTATATTTTCTATAATGTGGGTAAAGTAAATTAGATTGACTGCTAATTTCTATCATCATTTGACTTCAAAGAAAATTACCACACCATCTGTGCATAGACACCACTCATGCACTTTATAAAATTTGATATTGATTTGAAAATATTTCTGAAAGAAAATAGCAATGATGCTGTCTCACTAACAGAGAAATAACACATTCAATATGACCTGGAGAAGCCTCGAAGAGAATATCTGCTCCTGCTGAACTATAGCCATATTTTAAGATACAAAAAGAAGGGGAAAGGGGGAGGGCATGCAGGAAGGGGGGCAGTGAAGGAAAAAAGGGTTTCAAGCTATCAGTTGATTTTTGACTTGAAGCTCAGGGTATTTGTTCATTTAACATGGGTAGGGAAACTCCTCCTGCTGTAGTATATTAACCCAAGTTTTGACCTCTAATCGATGTCTTTTCAATGTATAGGATCTTCATAATAAAGATAATGTAGAGCATATTTGTGTGAAAACGTATCTACCACTAGCCATAAATTTGAGCCTTGCATTTTTCTCTGTAACATGTCAATATTTGTGACACTAACTAAACATACTTTATTCATTTGACAAGGATTGTTACATTATATTGAAAACTTTTGTTTCAATGTCACCACCTCCCAGTTTTGACTGATGGCGAGTTAGTTTTGTTAAAATGCACGGGGTGATAGCGTATGCTCCAGTGAACTTTCCCTCCTCTCAGCACCAGAGACAAAAACCTGCAGCTCTGCTCTGTGCTGGCAGCCATCTGGCCAGCTTTCTCTCAATGCCTGCCCCACACCACACTGCAGGCAAAATTTCAGGGCTCTAGAGCTCTGTGGAGCTATTCATGACATACCAATTTCANAATCATAGCAAATCCTCCCTTTCACTGATCACATATAACTCTACAAGCCACAGACTTGGACTCAGCAATTACTAATCTCTAGATGAGTCCAAGAATACTCTAAATAAGCCCCAGAATAAACTGTAATTACTAATGGATTTGGAATGCTACGCTTTCATAGAGATCTCTGTGCTGACAAAGTGTGGCCAAGACAAATATCAAATTATACTTTCTTTCCACAAATCTGCCTATTGCAATGCTATTGCTAAGGGAAAGAAACAAAAAAATGGAAAAGAGAAAGCAGGAAAGAAGAAAGGAAGAAAGGAAGAGAAAAAAGAAAACAAAAGAAAGAATGAAAGAAGGAAAGTAAGAAAAAAGAANTTCCTTATTGGCAAGGCTTTCTGGACTTCTGAAAAAAGACAAATGAGACATTTAAAACATACACTGCTCTGAGAAATATAGACTAATTGAGATTACCTACACAAATCAAACACTGAGCAGTTGAAAGGTAGTCACCAAGGTGGGAAGAAAATATTCTTCGTTGTCTAAGACAAACTGTTCATGATGTTACCTCGAGTACTGGATTAAACTCATTGGAATTGAGAAAGCATTCGTGTCTTTTCAGTTAAGAAAACTTGTAAGCTGTATCTATATTTCAACAGTACTCCAAAGAGTATTTTAAATCATCTGTTAAGAAAAGGCAGCCTTGACAGTGCATTAGACTTAACAACCTAGACTGCCTATTGCTTTTTGATTAAAAAACCCCCCAAAAATTAATTTTTATTGAACACACAGAAATTCCACTGACATTTCGGGTACATATCAGGTTTTAAAACAATGAAAATATACATTTAGACCTAACAAGAAAGAATAGCTCCATAAAAAAATTAACTGACTCACAATGGGAGGGACAACATCATCCTTAAAGAACGTGTGCTCTTTTGCTCTCGATATACATTTTAGTAAGAACACTCACATGGACAAACTCACATATAAGTGTACCTGTCTTGGGGTCTATTTCTTTCACTAGATCTAGGCTAAACAAGTTTTGCCTCACATTTTAGTAAATATTATATTTTCTATAATGTGGGTAAAGTAAATTAGATTGACTGCTAATTTCTATCATCATTTGACTTCAAAGAAAATTACCACACCATCTGTGCATAGACACCACTCATGCACTTTATAAAATTTGATATTGATTTGAAAATATTTCTGAAAGAAAATAGCAATGATGCTGTCTCACTAACAGAGAAATAACACATTCAATATGACCTGGAGAAGCCTCGAAGAGAATATCTGCTCCTGCTGAACTATAGCCATATTTTAAGATACAAAAAGAAGGGGAAAGGGGGAGGGCATGCAGGAAGGGGGGCAGTGAAGGAAAAAAGGGTTTCAAGCTATCAGTTGATTTTTGACTTGAAGCTCAGGGTATTTGTTCATTTAACATGGGTAGGGAAACTCCTCCTGCTGTAGTATATTAACCCAAGTTTTGACCTCTAATCGATGTCTTTTCAATGTATAGGATCTTCATAATAAAGATAATGTAGAGCATATTTGTGTGAAAACGTATCTACCACTAGCCATAAATTTGAGCCTTGCATTTTTCTCTGTAACATGTCAATATTTGTGACACTAACTAAACATACTTTATTCATTTGACAAGGATTGTTACATTATATTGAAAACTTTTGTTTCAATGTCACCACCTCCCAGTTTTGACTGATGGCGAGTTAGTTTTGTTAAAATGCACGGGGTGATAGCGTATGCTCCAGTGAACTTTCCCTCCTCTCAGCACCAGAGACAAAAACCTGCAGCTCTGCTCTGTGCTGGCAGCCATCTGGCCAGCTTTCTCTCAATGCCTGCCCCACACCACACTGCAGGCAAAATTTCAGGGCTCTAGAGCTCTGTGGAGCTATTCATGACATACCAATTTCACATTTTCTGCTTGTATGCTTGCAACAATAAATGCTAATGAGGACTATGAATGACATTTTTAAAGACAATAAAAAGGTCTCCAAATCCCTTGCATATGGAGACACTATTTTCTAAACTTCACCTTCTGTTAGGGAGCCATTACACTCTAAAGGAAAAAAATAACCTAAGGAGAACAATGAGATGATCAAAGCATAACCGAGTCCTTAAGAATTCCAAAGAAAACAATGTTTGCAAAGCTAGCTTAATGACAGATTTTATGCTGATGTACAGCACTAACACTTAAGCATAGTAACTCCCTTTTTCAATAACACTGCTACTTCTCATNTGTGGCCAAGACAAATATCAAATTATACTTTCTTTCCACAAATTTGCCTATTGCAATGCTATTGCTAAGGGAAAGAAACAAAAAAATGGTAAAGAGAAAGCAGGAAAGAAGAAAGGAAGAAAGGAAGAGAAAAAAGAAAATAAAAGAAAGAATGAAAGAAGGAAAGTAAGAAAAAAGAAAGAATGAAGGAATGAAAGAGTGAAAGAATGAAAGAAAGAAGTTGCCTTTACTCTGAGAAATATTAATATATTGTCTTTTATATTAAAGACAACTTCCCATTATTAGGAAGATTAAAAACACTTCCAGGAAAATCCACCAGGTGGAGCAAATACACAGCATTACAAAACATTTATTTATGCTCATACTGCCATTTTCAACAGGGCGAAAATCGTTTATATGCAAATATTATTACCTATTGACCTCCCTTCTTCACTCTTTTGTCATATATTGATCAACTTGTATTTATTTATTACATTTATAATGGTACAAAAACTTTGTTCAAAGGGGCCTTCAAACAAAGCTATTGTTCCTGATGAGCTCAATATGAATTTGCAAACCACAACAGTCATCAGAAATAAAAGGGAAATTAAAGTATTATATTATTCAACATATATATTTTTTTTTCCAACAATATAAGGATATGGTTGTGCTAGTAAAACACACTGACAAGTATTCAGAAAATAAAGCTTAGTCTTATATCAGTTAGCAAAATCTTTCCACTGGCCTCCACTGTAATGGGCAGGAAACCTGGCCATTCTGCATGTCTGGTTATGTTTTTATACACACAGTAGTGCCCATAACATCACAGCAGTACCATTGGACAGCATGTTGGTGTTTACTATTAATGCTTTATTTTAGTATGACATCTGTCAAATACTGAGTAATTTCAAGAGGGCAAGTGAATGAGGACTGTAAATAAATATTTCAGCATATCTAGGACAGCTAAGTATTATTTCTCCATTTAAATTATTTGCTTTCCAGAGCCAGGTGAGAAAGTCACCTTATCATCAAGTATTTTCTGTTTCCCTGATGAATTAGGAGGTCTAATGGAACAGAGGCAGGGGGGTCAGATTTTTACATGAAGAGAACTAAGTCCAAACAGAACAGTGGTTCTTTTATGGATGAGTTTTCTCACAGCTATAATAAGACAACCCACTGGCAGACCCTGTAATTATTAAAATGCCAGGCAGTGTTACCAAATGAACTGCTCTAATGCAGTTCAGCATCTGGAAACACAGCAGAATCAGTACACAGAGTCATTCAATTCTTGGTGATAGAAAAGCATTATCATTTGTAAGTGACAAAAGGAAGGTGCTGATTTTAGTCAAATCTTTTTCTTTCCATTGTTTCCTTAGTTATACCTTCCATCACATTTTTCTCTCACTTTTCCAATCACTGTCCTCTGTTTTCTCTCTGGCATCACATCTACTCCTAAATTCATGACTCTGGGGCCACCTTCTCACTCTGCTACACATCTCTCTTCTCCAACTCACTACATGACCTGCCTGTGCTCCAGCTGCTTTGGACAGTTATCCTCTCCCACCTTCATCAACCTTGACAGCTAAAAGAAGTTCCAGAATTCCAAGGTGTGAGTACTACCATAAAGTATTACCCACAATTAGCACATAAATTGAATACCAACAACCAGCAGTCTAACACTGAGGGAAAAACACCATGCCAGTTAGGTTTCCATTACAAAACTAAGCCAGAATGATATTCACTTAAAATGCTATTGAAGGAGCACATCAAGCTCTCTGGAAGAACCATGTGTTGTGCTTCTAGTCTGATCCAGATGAATCCCATCATAGCTAAGGAAAATTAAAATACAAAATCTTTGTTTCTTTAGGAACTGGGAGGAGCCTTTAGGAACACAGGCCTCTAAATATAATTTCATTTTATCTAATTGTGTTGTACTCCACATGGTGCTTCATTGTAGCCATTCAGAAGAGAAGCAGAAAAATACAGAGGTGATTATGAAGTGGAATTTCATACCAAGAGCAAATTACACCACTTTACACTAGAAGAGTATCTGCAAAGAGAAGCAGTAAATGCTTGGGCACAATGCAAGGTGCCAGTTTTAATAAAGCCCAAACCATCTTGGGAACTATTATCCACAAGGACTTTCCTTAAGCAAGATTATCACAGCAGAGGCTTTTGGACATGGCCAAGATAAATATTTTTTCAAAGAGAATGCTGATTTAAAACCATTATCACCAAGGAATTTTTGAGTGGCAACCTTGGTTGTAAAGGCTACCATTTGTTATTTGTTATTTTCAAAGAGGCTCTAGACACTCAATGGGTAGGAGGAAAGACAATCTGGTGGTTGTTGTCACCACACATCCATGGAGAACTTTTCATTTAATGGTCTGCTGATTGAGGCAGGCAATGGTTGGCTAGAGGTCATGGACAGTTCATTGGTTTATGAACACTGCAAAAAAAAGTAAAGGCAACTAAAACACTGGAAAAGATGGACACAACTTATATGACATGTAAAGGTTTAACTAACAGACAGTGCTTTCATAGAGACACATAATTTCCCCAACATGTACAAATCCTGTACATCTGTCATGTTCCATTCAGGAACGTGAGACTGACCGCAATGCATAAACCATCTTTTTTTCATCCTACAAATACAAGCAATTCTTATTTAAATTATGGCTTCTTTACAATATGACAGGACACACATTTAAAACTACATGTCTAAGTAATCCACTTTTACTTAAAGGCACCTTTACACCAGAGTAACCTAGGGATTTTGTACTGAAGAAAGAGGCCTGATTCTAAAGGTGAAGGATTATTGTACATATTTAAGAGTTCATTAGATCACAATTATCAATCTGATAACACTGTTACAGCTCTTTTGTTGCACCATCCCCTGAAAATGCTTTTCAGATGGGGGATTAGTGGCACAATAGAAGACAATGACTCTTTGGTCCACCTGCTTTGTAGCTGACTCCTGTCTGTGACTGCATATGCACACTGAAGGTTACCTCTCTCACTCAGTGGTCCCCAACATCCTTACCTGCAATGTTTGCATACAAGAAGAAAAGTATGTCCTTACATCTGTATTACAAATTTCCAATTAAATATTAGCAGGGAAAATCTAACTAACTGCTCAAAAGATTTCAATCTCACCTACTAAGCGCCCAAAATCTCTAGCACATTAATATGTATGCTGAGCCTGTGGGCATAACTCTACAGACTGGACCAAAAGCCTTCAGCATGAAAGGAAATGAAACCTTAGTTAATTTTCAGCTCTCCTTCTCTCCTCCTGCAACCACAAATATCTTTCTTGGACCAGCATCTGCCCACAACAATAAAAGGCAATAGTCACATGCTACACTCAGTTCTGCTGGAAGCCCTTATTAATTATGTTCCCTCCCTCTACTGATTGTACCCAGTGATTTTAAGTTCTGCCAGTACAACTATTAACACCACTATGTTATAAACTCAAGTATTGAACAAGTAAGTGTAATATTCTTCACTTATCACTCAAACAAGAAGTCATACTTTAATTCTTCACACACACATTAAAACAACCAAAGCAAAACAAAAGTAAACTAACGAACTAACAAAACCAGAGAAAAAAAACAAACCAAAACCAAAACAAAATAAACAAACAAACAAGACCCAAAACAACCAAACACCTATTCAAGCCCTTTGCCCATGTAAACATACAGCATCTTTCAGCTATAGGGAGGAGCTTTACATCCTAATGGAACACTATCCATCTATGGACCCAAACCTGAACACTGCCTGTGACCTCAACAAACAGCACCTATCAGGACCAAGAACTGTAACTGACCCTATCGCAACACTTTAAAATTGAACACCAAACTGGACATCTAAGAAAATCAGATGGATAATGAGAATGGAAGCACTGATAGCTGCCATTACTGTTTTAATGGGCCAGAAACAAACACTAGCTTGGTTTGAATCTAGAGGACAAAGAAAAATAATTCTGCCAAGCACGCTTAAAATGACAAACTTAATATGCCAAGCATGATGATTATATAAATGAGAACTACAAAAAAATACCATTTTCAAAAGTTTAACTGTTGCATAGAACAAAATCCACCTCAAATAATTTGCTCCTCAGACGATTTGATTTCTGAAAATAAGAGGTCAAGCAAGAGAAGAAAGAATCAAATAGAAGAAAAAATATGCAAATTCAGAAGAGAAAGGGTTAATGTTTTGTTTCAGTCAGTGTTATACCAATGCCAGAATTACAAGGGAAAGACTAAAAAGAGCCAATTTTTTTTTCTTTATTATTATTATTCTTTAAAAGAAAAAAATCATGCCTATCTGTCACAGGATTGTCCGGGCTGGAAGAACCGGCAGGAACCTCAAATTCCTGACCAAACCCTCTTCCACACAATGCCTCCTGAATGGAAGGAACCGAGGCCCGGCAGAGATAGCCCCCTGTCAGGAACCAGCCCTGACGTTTGCGGACAGACGGGGCTGGCCTCGCAGGATGTCAGAGCAGCAAACTGCTGATCGAGATACTGGGTTTTCACACACTCCCAGCCTGGATGTTTTGCTCTTCAGGTAATTAAACAAGGAAACGGGGCTGGTGTGTACGAGTCTGACCCCTGTGCCGCGGCTCCGCGGTTCTGCACATCAACTTCCGCACCAGCCGCCCCAAGCACCGGCAGAGCCTTCTACTGCTGCTCCTGCCGCTCCCGACACCAGGCTCTGAAACAAATCCTCCTGGAAATATCTGCTGCTATTCCCTCCCTCCCCCACCCCCAGTTTACGAAGGGCTAAATTATTTAGTGTGCTCTATTCCACACACCTTGATTTCTCATAAAAAAAGGAGGAAGAAAATGAAAGAAATGGGTAGTTGGGTGTTGCTGTTCTTTAGCCAGCCATTCAAAATATTAAATTTATTTGCAGGAGGGCATGAACAGGCAGAAAGATGAGGCAAGGGATTCCCAAATTAATGTTTAGTTTAAGGTAATTACTCAAAAAGATCCTGAAACATGTTGCCAATTTGTCAGACATTCACTTATTTAGAAATAAAATTACTCTGATTTAAGCATTATTGAAGAGTCTTTCTCTTACAAGAGGACATAAATCATAGACCCAGGCATTAGAAAAATAGACCAGTGTTTTCTTTTCTTTTTCCCCAAATTTCAGAAACGGGAAAGGGCAGATGTTACCACCTATACTTGGCAGAAAACCCTACACAGGACTGCTCTGTGACTGACCTAGTTTCTACACTCTTTAAAGGCTATTTAAACAAAAATTATTTTTAAAAAAGGTAACACATTCCTACTTCTTTCTGAAAAATCCACAGAATAGAATATTGGCAGAAAAGAGAAGAGCCCAGAAGAAAGAGGAGTACAAAAGCATGCCTGCTTGTCTGTGTTCAACACAAAGAACATTAAATGAAAACAACTGGCATGCTGCCAAATTCCTATACAGGCAAAGAGATTCAAATAAATTGATTTCACGCATCACACTGACCTGGGATCAGTGAGCAGTGGTACAATACACTTGCTGCTCCATGTGGGGCAAAGCCCATTAACGTTATCAGAGACACATTACATTGAGGGGGAGCAGGGAGGGGGGACACAGAGAGGAAACCCAAACTCCGCAAATTCAGGGGAAAAAGAATCACTTTGAAAAAGGAACTTGAACTGGAGCACTTGGTTTCAGTTTACTGATAAATATATGATATTGCAAGAGCTTGTCCTCTGCTCACCTCAAAGGTTTCAAAGACCGTATTTTCAAATTAAAATAAATACTAATATCAAACACACACATTCCCCTTACATTCTACTTTTAACATAGTTGTTCTTAAACTCACTTATTCTCTGTAAATTTCCTCCCTTCCCCGTCCGCTAGCGTTTTATATAGATTATGGGTTATTTTCTTTGTACTTCAAAAGCTGGATTCTTGCCCAGGATATTCTTACTGGCTCAGAAAGCAAGCTAGAGAAATCGGCCATGCGCTCAACTGGCCCAAATCAACCTGACCTAGAGAGAAAAATGCTTTATTTGCAAGGTATCAGCAAGCAGGGCACCAGTGTCCTTTGCAGGTCACCCATATATGCCCCACATACCAGGGAGGTGTCTCCAAAGCAGTATTTTGAATTTCACTTTCTTACTAATGGGAAGTAACCCATGTTTGCTGTGGAGTCTCTCCTTGTCATCCTGGCTTTGTTTCTCATTAAGCTCTCTCACACTCCAATCAAGAGCAATGCCAGCAAGCCACAGGTGTGCACCACATGACCAGACACAGTTGCATACTCTTTTGCAAAGAGCGTGGTATCTATCACAAAGATCTGTGGTATCTTTGAAGGGGACTTTATTATTTTCACTGTACTCCTTAAGATACATTGGTAAGCAAACAGTTGTTTTGAAGCTAAAAAAGGAAGACAAGAGAAGATGACTTTGCAATAGCAAAACAAAGATGAGGATGCTTGAAAGGGGTCACATCAGCAGAAGTAGTCATTGCTACAAGAGGTCATTGCTTCAAGGAGGCAATAAACTCAAAACATCTTTTTTTTTTGCCTTTTACTCCATTTAGGCTCCAAATAGCAAGTCAAATCTTCTTGGGCACAGCAAAGTCCATATAAAGTTAAGCTCAAACAGTGTTGACTTCATCTCTAATTACTCACTGAAATTTAAAACAAAAAAAAAAAATTGAAAATGTGGATCTTCTTGGCCATTTAAGATTAAAATTTTTGAGCATGTCACAAATACATCCAGATATAGACACCTTACCCAGTCACCTCAATTCAAGTAAATGTCAGAATGGGAATGGCCAAAGATCTAAGAACTGTTAACCATCACTGATCACTCTCTAAGAGCTACGAAGCAGTTTTGAATTCTTCATTACCAAGGTGAAAACTATACAATAGTGTTAACTCTGTAAGAGGTGTCACAGAGATGTGTTTATTTAGGTATAAGACTACAATTGATAGAACTGCACAGGGAAGGGAATCATGCAGTATACAGCAACTTCACCATGGCAGAGATGTGCCTGCACCCAGACAATACAGAGAGCACAACCTGCACAACAGTGAACAGGAGGGATAAGGTGCTGTTCCCTCCCTTTTATGAATACTTCAGCAACCATCAGATCAGTTGGACTTTAAAGAGATTAAGTGAATTTTAGTCATATTAATTCCCTTTCTTTAAATTAATGGTATTAGAAAATAAGCCTTTCTCCCAAGTTGTAGGAAATTTCCATTATCTTGCATGTGCTCTGACAGCAATACACCACAATAAGCTTCCCATTAGTATGCCAGCACTGCATGCTTCAGGCATGACATCTTTACTTTTACATTTATTTATTTTTTAAATCCCTTATGAAGACCCATATGGCAAAAGAAACCAACCAACAGCAACCTGTACAGGGTACATTTGCACTTTGAAAAACAAGACTGTAGATAGTAAAAAGGAGAAATTAGTCAGAAGCTATACACTGCTAAATAAGCAGAATCAAAACACAAGAAGAAACTCTGCTAAGATTATTCATTCTCTTCCAGTGCTGCCTGAGTACATGAAGCTCCTACAAAAGCATTTATTTGTTTTAAACTGAGCTAGGAACTCAAGTTAGAATGCAACTTCATATTTATTAGGATTTAATTTTTTAAAAGCATGTTCACACTGGTGCACAAAACCTCAGGCCTAGCCCTTGCCACAAGGTGATGTGCAGAGGCTCCCAGTGGCTCTTTCAGCTGTTCTCCATCTCTCCACACCCCACAGGCAGAGCAGCATGGGCCATGATGTCTCAGGTGGGAAAACAAGTAATACAATCAAGGCTGAGCTACCTTTAAAACTATCCAGGGCAAAGCCGAGAGTACTCAGACACCATTCATCTTATTTTGGTATCATACTCTATCAAAGTTATGTCAGGTGATATGGTCCAACACTGAGAAAGAAAATTATCCAAGTGTTGGAAAGCACTTAAAATCAGTTTAGCAGTTTCTTGCCATCCAGACACACACCATTTTAGAAGAAAAAATGTAGTTACAGTAAAGACAGGAACGACTGTCATAGGTTATCTAGAAATTTTGTCCAGCAATAGCAGAGTTACTTTTCTAGTACAGTAAAAATCTTTGCACACAAGAAGCAGAAATATCCATTCTCATTATCATCTCAATCAAATTTATCACAGATTCCCAGTTTGATGCAATGAGTTTACCAGAGGATTCCACTAAATAACAAACAACCATTTTGACAATGTGATTACAACTGTCTCTTAACCTGGTTGCAAATATTATTCCAATTCACACTTCAGAAAACTGAACGTCACTATTGCCACAACCCAGCCAAGTAATATTGACATGACACATAAATAGCAACTATGTCATTAAAAATATAAAAAGAACCCCAAAGTTTAAAATTTCATATATATGTATTTAAGATTATAGAAAAGTCATGACTGATGTATTTTATTAGCATTGCAGTACTCTTTCTCACTTGTATTAAACAAGGACAGCACCTTCATTGATTTAGGCAGACTCTTTGGAGCTAAAGGGAAAGATTTCTTTTTAATTACAGTTTACAAGGCAAGGTACAGTCATTATATACACACGAATAACTTCTAAAAGGTATTCACATTATAAAATCAAATATTTTTCTGTTCCTTACCTTGACAAAATTCAAAGTTCCCTTTTTTCCGGCAGTCACCTATCACTAAACTCAGTGCTCTCCAAGTGTTTCTTTTGACAGATATCATTCTCCACCAATCGCTCTGCTAATTTCCTCTTTCCTTTTCTGACTGGGACAGATATTATGTTCACCAGCCCAGAGATCAATCTTTTCTATTGACAACAACAAATGGAAAAAAAAAAAAAAAGCATATATCACAGCCAGTTTGAAGCACCACACCCCTTCATTTACATGATAATAGTAGTCTTAAATAAAAAGGGAAGACAGAAACATTATTCTAAACCAAGTAATCACATTTTCTTAGCTAATATAAGGTAGTACTTTAAAACTGTATTAATTCTTCAACAAAGGTTGTTTCATAATTTGCTCAGTTAAAACAGCTGACATATAGAAGGCAACAAATTAAGGGCAGCCTATATTCTACCCAGTAGTTAATTCTGTAAAAATGCTTGGGTTTAAATACATTCATATAATATAAAATATCACATACTTTACCTGGTTCAACAAAAGCTCTAGAGAACCATTTATTAGGGTTTATGTTTACTAAAAATAGAGATCTTCCAATTTACACATCACTATACTAAATTGGATTTGTAAGTCATAACAGTAAACACATTTAAAGAAAGGCAGATCAAAAAGCTATTGATATATTTACAAATCATCTTCCCACTTTTGAAAAGGCAATTTCCCTCCCACTCCAACACCTAAAAAACCTGTTTATTTGGGTTACACAAATACTCTGCCATTTGTATAAGTCACACAGTGTTGTCAGTTTTCCCAAGGCATTAATATGCTTTTCAGGGGTTCATAATTATGTCAAGACAGAAAGTTTTTTCAGAGCCAAGCACACACAGTTACGTACATGCTTCAATCTGCAACAACTGTTCATGTATTTCGGGACATCAAGTTAAGCATGCACAAGGATCCGGCCGCAGCTCATGCATTTAACCCAGAATCCAGCCCCAACCCTCTCCTGGACTGGATCTTTCTGCAAAAAAAATTCATTGCCCAAGGGCATTTGCAAAAGATCACATTTGTGTTTGTGCTAGAAATTGCAATCTTTCCCACAAACAAGAACCCTTCTCAAATCAAAACAAACCTTCTCAAGTTAAAGTTACAGAACAAAGGAGTTCACCAAAGTCCTTTCTTTCTGTCCAGCTGTCGTGGTCGGACGTTTCCCCACAGTCCTGAGAGAAGCCAAAATTCCACTGATTTCACTGAAAACAAGTGGTAAGAACTGCAGGACTCTACCCAGAATTTGGCAACTGTGCAGCTCTCAAAGTGACACAACTGCCTCTGGCATTTGGAAAATAACCTCCAAAATGTGGTTAGGACTCCACAACTTGGGTACAATAACTACTTTAATAAAATTATTTTTATTTTGTATGTAACTCTCTAGTTGTCACAATGTTCTTACATAGGCAATAAATTTACCTTTCAGTTGTGCCCCTAGCATGAATTGTGTACTTTTCAATTGCCCAGACTTTTGCATAACACTTTAAATTTCCATAAATGCATACAGCATTCTCTGAATTGTTGTTATTGTTCGATCTGATTTTTATGGTCATAAATCCAAAAACCCTACCAAAACTGAAAAATTCTCCACTGACCAAGTGGCCCTATTAATTTCACTGAGATCATTTAAACATTAAGTTTTCTACCAAGTGACAATAACACAATCTGGCTGAAATACTGTCTTATAGTGGAATACATCATATTTTGGATTCAGAGTTACACATCTGTAAAGATATATTCATGTTTTGCTAACCTTTTTTAATTTGGCCACTGGAAACAATTATGGTCAAATATGTTAAACTATGTAATATATAAAAATTCAATATTTCTGGCGAATAGCATACTCATTTTCCATAGCTGGTAAAAGATTTTAAACATCTTACTGTAAAAAAGTTCTTACTAAAAAAAAAAAAAAATCCTGTCATCCACTTTACAATGAAGACATCACTTCAATTTGCTACTCTTCCTTTGTTTCAGGCCCATATTCATTTTTTCTATTTGCCACATTTTCGAAAGCATGATGGATGCATTTTGCTATACCCATTCTACACCAATCTCCTTCTTTAAATGTATTTTTGCTTCCTGAATCGTAAACTGCTGCTGTTGTTCGAATGTACATGCAAAACTGCCTAATGTCTGAACTTCAGTGAAAGCAGAATGCCTCAAACAATTTGTAGTCTTACATGAGTGTTATAAAAAAGGATCAACATGTTGTATTACCATGGAAATTTTGAAAAACATACTTTCCCAAACAAATATTACTTTTTCTCAATGGTATGAAGTAATGAAAACCACATGTGTAAATCTGCGATCCGTGCAGTAGTTCAAGCTGCAGCTAATAGAAAATACAGAGAGTGAACTCTGCCATATAAAGGATTCTTGTTACAGAAATATAATGTGAAAACCAGATGCAGACAGAAAACCTTAATCACAGATGGGAATGTAATCACTGGCATACAGAATACTTTTTTGATCAATCTCAACCATATGAGAAATGTATTTATTTTCTAAGGAATGCAATAACTCTAGAGAGTCTTCTATTTGAATTCAGTTAACCTCATATTCACAGTGCTTTTATCTTATATGTGTAGAGAAGGGGGATATAACCTGAGCCAAGACTTTTAGAAGAGCCATTGGCCCTGGCAAATCATTCTTGTATCAGCTTATCTTTCAAGGAATTAATAGGATGTAAAGACTACAAATATCAGGATCAGCCTCAAATGAAATGAACCATTATTGTACTTCCTAGTTACTGCCAGAAATCCCTTCATCACCGAAGCACTTCCCCAGTTAAATTTTCCCTTTAATATGCTGTTCTTCAGAAATATAATGCTAAGAGCAAGCTGTTGCATTCAAGTTCTGTGAATCAGAACTGGAGTCCCACAGCATATATATCCCCTCTCTCTCTATAGAAGCTGAAGAGTCATCAGTTCAAAAACAAGTTTACCTGGGGCTTCCTTCGAACTGCTGAAAATCCCTCCCCCCACACAGCTCCCGGGGATTAGCAGGAAACAAAGGAGCACAGCACAGGGCAGCTATCCAGCTACATCAAGTGTCTAAACTGCCGACTGCCTTTACCAACTCTACCAAGGCGGGACCAAGGTAACTCCTGACAGTTTTCGCTGCTGGTGACATTACTATTACAGGAGTAGTAAATGCATCATGTAAAATAGGGACTGATACTCAAACTGCAATATATATTAAAATTAAAAAAAAGAACCACCATCGAAACCAAAAACCCCAACAGTACGAGGAAGTAAAACTTAAGAAACAAAAGGCATTCAGAGATGACGCCTCCAGGGTCTTGGGTACCAGCAGTGGCAGTTTTACTTCCTGGCAGCCCCTGTTCCCTGCTGCACCCACCTTCTGGATGTACCCAGTCTACCCAAGAATACACAGCACTGCCTGACTGTCACAGTTCACAACAGAGCTTATTAAGGTAATCTAAAGTTATTATAAATTTATTTTAAGAGTATAATTAAGTAACACAAACCACAATGATTTGGTAGTTGTTACACCGGGGCAGAGAGGGGATGACAGAAACCCTTTGACAAGCACAGTGTAGGCAGATTCTCCTTCACAGTTATAGCCTCTAAGTCCATTTGCCATCATTCTCATTTTCAGTGCCTGCAGTAAGAGGACACAGTCACTTCAGTACCCTACCACAGGGCTCCCAGAACTGGCACATCACAGGTGTCTATCAGACTAACTCTGCCGAAGTTCCTATAAAGATGCTTTCTTAATTGAGTGCCTGTAATTCGCCTGCTAGGTGAATTTTGAAGTCTGCTACTTGTTTTTTTCCTCCCATGTAAACAACAACCAAATCATTTAATAAAAAAACTTTGATTCCACCACTGCAACAAAACAGTTTTTAAGGCATCTTGTCTTTTTTGAGATTTAACTTTAAATTTCTGAGACTGCAGCACTAATAGATATCACAGAAGTCAACATTTAACACTAAAGTAATATGGGATGGATATGCTTGTCTTATTTCTAAACAAGCATGCCTAGATTAATAATAAACTTTGGCCAGATACATATTTTCATTTGCATGTTTTTCATATAGCATCATCATCATGTGTGTGTGTAGAGTGCTAAAAATGGAATGAAATCTTCCAGCTGAAAACAGTTCCACGTGACAAAACAGAGAGGGATCCTGAAAACTCCTGCTTCATGTCATGTGCGAGTGTGTGTGCCTGTGCCTTTTTTTTTTTCCTCTCATCTAATTTCATCTGCGAGAGACTGTCCCTAGAGGACAAGACAAGAGAGAACCAATTATATCCAGCGGTTGGTTTCTCCAAAATGAAGGCATCTGTTCCATGCCAACGACTTCCACACAGAAGAAAAACAGAACTTTGAAGGCATCTGCGTTCATGGTTGACAGTTGCAGATCTTAGGGTCTACTGTAATTGCCCAGCTGCAAACCTGATTTGGTTGCTGCTGTTGTCAGCTGATCTCCTTGCACTGAAAAGAAGGGAGCTTAAATAGCAAATAGCTGGATAAAAATCAGATATTCTTCCACAATACTGACACCCTTTTCCCTTCTGAAGGAGGTATTTTTCCTGGTACAATGGGTTTGATGGAAGTAAATTGCAAAATGATTCTTAAACTAACATTTTACAAAATATTCTACTTTAAAATGCTATTCTTTAAATAATGTACCAGTCCAAGCACAATGTGTTCATTATCTGCTAGCATTTCAGGATGGTATTTTCTAAGAGTGATTCAGAAAGCAGTGTGATTCACCAACCACATAATCCTGCAGCCCACCTTATTTAGCCAAGTAGTCTCAGTAATATCAAGAGTACACCTTAGCAGAAGCTCAGAGTTTTCACCCCAAACGCATATGGCAGATAAATAACTAGTATATTTATTACTCAACTCACATCACTTCCAAGGTGAGTGAATACTTTCCAAAAGACACTTTATAGAAACATTACTAGTAATTCAAAATCTGGTTTACAGCACTGGGTGCCACATTTGCAGTGAGATACTCAGCAGTGCTGTGCACCTTCACTGCTAAAAGAATCAAGCAAGCTGTTAACAAGAAGCTCATATAAGTAGCAAGACCATAACTGATTTTCTGAAGCACAGGACTGCGTGCCATTTAGAGAACCATGACTACTGATGATGCAGTAGCGACAATTAAAACTGGCCTAAGCAGAAAATACACTGACATTCTCCATCCTCAACTCGCCAGATAAAAGTGGATCATAGCTTCCAGAAATATTTCATGCACCTCTTGAGTTTTTGTAGTTTGCTTACCTAGGACTTTTTATTAATATCTTGAAAGAAGGAAAACAGTGTATGTTAGGGAAATACTTTTTTTTAATAGAATTATTTGTTATTCTGCTGGATTCCAACTGCAATCCCAAACATACTCTGCAGCGACAGCATTCTGCCCTCCCAGCCAGGTAGCCACTCAGCTTAAAAAGGACAGCAAGGATTCCCAGACAGTCTCCTTTACTTGGCACATACCTCAAATTATTATGAATGCCTGAAGTAGTGAACCTGGGGGGACACAGTAGGCCTGACACTTCCTGACCACTTCTAAATTCCCTCCAGGAAGGACAAGAGTTGGGAGTGAGGACAATTAACAGAGCCACCTGTTTCCTGTGACCTCCTAAGGGGCAGACATGGCCACTGATGACTTGCTCTGGCAATGTCACTGAGGTCCTGCCCATCCTTCTCTTCCCAGAGAAGTCATGGAATAATAAAAACAATAGCGGCCAATAATAGCTCTATAGGGGAGAGTGAAATTTAGGCCTGGGCTTAAAAACAAATGAACAAACAAACAAAAAAAAAAACAAAAAAAGAAAATTAACATCAGAAGCTCCCCAGGTGAAGAGGGTGGGACCAATAAATGACAGAATGTGGAAGGAAAATTACACATTGATTCCCCCCCTTCTAACTATTGTAGTTGGTATTTACTGTAGCCGTGAACTTCTCTGGGAGAAGTCTGGAGCAGGCAGCTGGCTTAAACACAATTTAAAACAGATCTTGGGATACACAAGTTGAGAATCCTGGCCCAATGGACTCAATAGGAATCTGTAAGCATTATTATGGAAGGAACAGGCTTTTTCTCTCTTTTATATGGAAGTCTTGTCAGGTAAGTCTGTGATTTACAATTCAAAAAGAATGCCCTTGCTTTACACTGAGACCTCAGCTAGCCCATTTTATTAAGGAGAGATCTAGATCTGAGAACCAATCTAAAAAAAGTATTCTCAAGATCATGAAGGTGAGATGGGAGCACAGAAAGCCTGAAGGCCCAGCTCCTCAGACTGGCATTTTAACTAAAGAAACACTGTCTTCAGTGAGAACTAGGTATGGGAGTACCACATAAGATTTGAGCCCCAGTATTTAATTCAATGTTTACAAGCTCTGCTGATCCATGGAGTTGCATTAATTTATCATGGTGCACATGAAATGTGTACCACATTCAGAAACTACCTTGGGCTACTCAGTTCAGTAGGATGGTTTCCTTGTCCACCTGTAGCATACTTTAATACAGGTTGCAGCCTGCTTTTCCAGCATTAAGTGGTTTGCCATCAAGATTTAAAATAATAAATAGTAGAGTCATGAAACAGGTTTTGCTTAATGGTTTTTGGAACTCACTGACTTCACTCACTAGAACACTTCCTATAACATTACCCTTAAATACTTTTAGCAATGTCACCCTTAAAATAAAATAAAAAATCATCCTGGCAGTACCATCCATTGACAGCACACCCATAGGTGCCATTATTCCCACATTTGTTGGCAGCTTTTTCTGGCACCATTATGCTTTAATGGCTCTGGCAACAAACCCCACCTGGATTTCACTGGAAGTGCTCCTTTGGAGCACTCTTCCCAAATATCCTTTGCAGCATTCTGTCTCCTCTGTTGCACCCTAATCATCCCATTTTCTGGCAATAGCCTCACCCTCTCACTGTCAAAGCCTGAGCTGGTCTTGGGGAGCTCTCTTCCTGAACTTGTCCAATGCATGTGTGATTCAATGTTAGGATGAATTTTCCAAGAGGATATCAGGACAATATCTTAGCTGCACAGGATGGATGTTCACTCACATCCCAGCTTTAAAATTCTTTTTATTACATCCCAGTAGCATAACGTGACCAAACCAATGGGACAGTAAAGCACAGGCACAAAACCCCATATAATCTGATGCTTCATCAGAGAGTTTGTTAAACCTTGTGACTCCCACAAAGTACACACAGCCTTAGTCAACATGCCACACAACCTGGCATGGTAACATGCAGAACCAACATTCTGACACTGTCATTACTGAAGTAAAAGAAGCAAAAACCAGAAAAGGTATTCTGAAAAATAAGCAGCTGTGGGGGATAAGTGGTGATTTTTTTGGGAGCTGATTTGTTGGTTCTTTTCTTCTTTTTCCCAAGGTATTTAAAATGACACCTGGGCCACAACCAAAAGGGGCACCTGTGGAGTCACCATCAGAAATCAAAAAATGTAGACAGCAGATCTCCAAATAAAAGACACCACAAAAGAAAAAAGCTAATGGTAATGCCTACTACTATGCAAATGCATATTAACATCCAACATGGCAGACATACATAAGCCTCCTAGAGCTCCAGAAGTAACTACAGCCTGGTACAACTTCTAACAGTCATACAACCATTGCCTCAGATGCTTGTCTGAATTCCTGGGCTTTACTCTCTGTAACAACTTGGCTCTCCATAAATGATACCTATTTTATTACACACCACTGCCTGCCACCATGTGCATATTAATTCCACTCCACTAGGTGGAGTCTTCTGTCTTTCCATACTGCAACCTAATTTCCAAAAGAACCTATTATCTATCCTCCATGAACTTTGCACATTTACTTTACTGTAAGCACCAGAGTATACCTGCCTTGATAGAAATAAAAATGGCAATGAATCAAATGCCCTCCAAAATCCCATGAGGATGCCAAATCAGCATGTTACAATATGGGATCATGCAGGAATATTGTTGTTGTACAGTTCTGTATAACACAACTGTATTTTCATGAACACTACATTCAATAAATAATACTGAGTATAAAAACATATCCCTTAAATAAGTCACCATATCACATACGCTCAAAAACTACATATAAACAAATCCAAGTTTCAGAACTTCTATCAAATTCTTTTTGTGTATTCTGAAATACTTTTGAGCATCTAGGATGCCCTCCCCTTTCCAGGCATCCCAAAATGTGTTACAGAAAACTAGAGGGAACATTAAAGTATTCACATTTCCATCCACAACCAGTGGAGTTAAATATGGCAACTATTCAACAGGAACAGCAAAACTGTATGCAGCATTTCTGGCAAAGATTAAGAAAACAGAACACTCCCATGAATGTGTTCAGAACATTTAGATAAGAAAATCTGGACACCCTGCATGCAGCTATAATCTTTCTTTTGGGGCTGGGCTCCACCCCAACCCCTGTGCAAAGTACCAGAAAATCCAATGACCAAAGTAAAAAGCTCCTTGGTATCAAAACTCTTCAGGTAGGCAGTCTCTGCTCTCACACACTGCGCCAGAGCGTTTGCTCGGCAGTATCTGCGAGCAGAAAGCCCCACGTAGGCACCGAGCACGAACACGAGGCTCCCCAAGGCTCTCACATCCCCGGGTCAGCCGAGGTAGGGCCTCCTCAGCGCCGCTCCTGCTGCTGGCAGATATCACCAGCTATTTAAGGCTACAGACATTTTGCCCCAGTCGGCCATGTTTTCTGTAATATTTACTTCTCGTACATATGTCTATAACTATGTATACATCCCACAGAAGGTGAGGTTTAACAGGGTTAGCTTTGTTGGGGAAAAGAAGGTTTGGAGGAAAGGAAACAACTTTCATGTTGAGAAGATTTGAATCTAGTGACTGTCACGGGATGTAAACACTCTTCTGGGGAGGGAGGCTTTTTGTTATGTTTCAGGAGAGCACAGAGTTTTGGATAAAATCTGTATAAATAATTATCCCTCTGTCATTCAACATAAATTTATGCACATGTGTGCACACAGTTATGCTGGGGAATACAAACTATAAAGTAGACATGCCACAGACTTCTAGACAACCTACCACAAGCACAGATCTCACACAGAATCCATTCTATATTTAAATTTCAGTTTATTGAATTTTAATTATTTCTGATCTGTAGATCACTTTGAGGGAAATCCCCCAAGGTCAAAAGTGTATAAATCCAATTGCAAAACCAAACAGAAGCATCAGCAAGGCCCTTTCCCATGCAGACACCTACCAAAAAAATTAGTTCCTGACTACTAGATTAGATTAGAATTCAACAGCTAAAACCCATTCTAATATTAAAACAAGGTAATTCGCTATGTTGAAATAAAGAAATAAAAGCTCTCATTCTATTCTGCACGTTTACTCATGTTATGTACACAGGGCTCCACAGATTTAACAGTGAATTATCCCTTCTTCATTTAGATCCTTATTTAAAATTTAACAAACACATATCTTTTCCATTAGGTTATTGTCAGGTTTTTTTGTTGGTGTTTTTTTTTTTTAATTAAAAAGCAACAGTGTTATGTTCTCCAGAGATGCTTATGATAGAAAATGTATGCTCTACCTATACTATGCTTTCCAAGTCATAGAACTCACTTGGATTAGCAGCTCCACAATTGTGAATATTTTTGTATATATGCATTCAAATATGACTCCATCATTTCATTTACCATGGAAAAAGTTACTCCAACATTCCCATTAACTAAAATGTCCTTGATGAGCTTAAACTTAAGATTTGCAGGTATATCAGGAATGAAACAAGCCAAAGAATGTTGTGTCATATACTGAACATCCTTTACATTGCTCAAGGTCCTCAGTAGTAAGTAAAGCTGTATTGCTGCAATGGGGAAACAGCCACATGTCATTTTAAGATACAACCATAGTTTATTAATAAAATTATTTCAAAAGTACAAGTTAAATCCTTTTACCAACATAGTGACATTCAGCTATCCAGTGTCATTTTTCCAGTTCAAATAGATATGGTCCTAATTGCATAATGCCATTTTATCTGCTGAAGATAAAAGTGCCGATAAACAAAAATGCACATTAGGCAGGAGATTTTTCAGAATAGATTTTTTTTTCAAATAACCCACTTGCATTAACAAAAGATTGCAATGGCTTCCAAATTATAGGGTGTTATTTTTAGTGGAAGTAGTTCAATATTCATATTGGAGCAGATGTAGCAGTTTAACAAAACAGCTCTTCAAATCCTGCACAAATTGAAAACAGGAAAACTGATTGCATTTTCTCTTATCACTTTCCTTTTCTGAATTGACACTTTTGGCCTTCTGAAAATTTACACATGGCTTTCATCTCAACAGCACCTGCTGATCAAACAGAAACCTAACATTTTCAGGAAAATGGTATAAAGGACTAGTTTTCTTTTTACCATCTTAAAGGGCATCAGCAGTCCACTTGATGGCAACAATTGCTGAGTAGGTGGCACACAAAATACATTTTATATTTTCAGTCCACTTATTTTTAAAAATTAGTTAAATCATAACAGCTCTTCTGTATTTGCTCTTTGTCTGCTTTAAATTAATTTCAGTCTCTATCTCTGCGTTACCCTGATGGGTTTCATTCTACAGTCAGCTAGATTTTAAAGATGATGTGAAAGCCTCTGAAATAATAAACACATTGCATGCTCTGCAGACAGGGGTCTTCTTTATATACGCATTTATATGCAATCATATAAACTGATATATACAATTATACATTCACGTGCACATATTGCACAGACATTTCTTTTTATGGTGCTTATAGCAAGGCAAAAATGTGTGTGTGTGTGTATGTGTATATATATAGATTTACATGTATACATGTATGTTTCATTCCACTATAGTCTCACTGCATTGAATTCCCCGAGCACTGTCGTTTGAACATGTTGAGGGGAGAGAAACTCAAAGGGCATTTATTTATTTCAAAGTTGTTCTTTGTTTCCTTTGCAGTCTTCAGACTGGGAGAAGGTCTAGCAGATGCTCTGGAACTTGAGCATCAAGACTGCGTTGAGATGCTGCCATTGGTGAACATGGCGAGCATGCAAACAGCACAACCAGAAATCCTTGGGCTCCTGCAAAAGTTAAAGGTATCAAGTCATGTATATAAAAAATGACACATAAGTACCTTGTTATCCCGTCTGCTTCTGAGCCTGTAAACTCTGAAGCGCAGCAGCAGGTAACAAGGACCATCTTCCTTTGTACATAATTCTAGGTGTAATTAAAGATGCTCCTGAAACCTGCTATGTGTCAGCTTCTTAACTGATAGAGCCCTCACCCCCCTGAAGTACTCTGCTGCCATCCATTACCATTCTGCTTCAGTGATAAGGTAACCTGAAGGCAGAGATGACATACAGTAATATATGTGCCACTCCAGACAGTTGGTTCATGAATTTCAGTGTTTCATCATGCTCACTGAGGCAATCGCAAACCTGAAATGTCAATATGTTCAGTCAATGGAAGTAAAATAATGGGGCTCTATTGTCTTACCCTATCGATCTGCTGCTGTCAACAAGAATACATGCCCCCCTGGCTTTAAACAAATTTTAATTAGGCTTTTAGTTACCAGATCATATCTATATATCTATCTGTGCAAACACTTGACAAAGTGAAACAGCAGTATAAATATTTCAAACTTTTAAATATAAAGGTAATTGTTTAAAGCCGTTTGCTAAAGCTGCGTGTGTGCACACACTGAGCATGCAATACATTTTAATCTGGAAGAGAACTTAAAAAGCACCACCAGAAGTCCATCCAAAACAACAAAAAAGAGCAAAGAGGCCACTTTTCCTGAAGCCCGGTGTCATCCTCTGCGGGGATTTTGGAAGTTAGGAGCCTTCACTAAAACCAACCCAGTAGTGAGCGGTGGGTGCCCGGGCATGACAGGCCGGGCCGGTCACATCCCCTTGGCCCCGCTGCCACCCCAGGTCGGGGCTCCTCCACCCCGTCCCGCCAGACACCCAGACATGGCACTCTCTGCTCCTCTGGGCTGTGTTTAAAGCGGGATCCCTTAGTCACCACCTTTGTTCTGCGGCCACCTCCCCCCTCCCCGCGGCCAGCCCGGCAGGCGAGCCCCCCTCCGCTCCCCTCGGAGCTGCCCGGGGGTGGGAGGAGGCAGCACAACAAAAGGCAGATCCCGTCTTCCCGCCGGCTAATCTCTGTCCGTAAATCCCCCGCCCCCTCCGGGGGAGATAATAAGTGGTTACATCTTCACTTCTCCCCGCGCCTATCGACTTGGGCAGCGCCGAGGGAGCCGCAGCGGGCCGGGCCGGGCCGGGCGGTGTGAGGCGGCGAGGGGGGTCCCCCCTCTCACCTCTCCGCCTCTCCCGCCCCCGGGCGGAGATTTTACCTTCCGGCGGCGGGAGGGACGAGGAGGCGCCGGCGCGGCCCGAGCTTTGTGCGCCTCACGCGCCTCGCGGCTTATCTGCGGCGCAAGGACGGAGCATCGCGGCTCCGCGGCCCCGCCGGCGCGGGGGGAGCGGCACGGCGGCGTGCATCGGGGCGATTACGGTATCAGCGTGGCCCAGATGGTGGCCGGAGGATGTGCGAGTCAGCGGGGCCGGAGCGGGGCTGGAGCCGGCCCGGGGTCCCCGGGGAGGCCGCGCCCGGCACGAGGAGAGGCGCCACCTCCGCGCCGCCCACCGGGGGAGAAGGCGGCGGTGCCCAGGTCTGCGTGTGCCTGCCCTCTGGCAGGCGTCCGGCCCGGCTCTGGCCCTGGAAGTTGATCAACACCTCTCCGGGATAAGGACGCTGCCAGGGGTCGCGCAGCGCTGGCTCCCCAAGGCTCTTCTGCCGGAGGTCGCCACCACCCCCACTAAGGCGATCGTCCCTGTGACTGCCTCCAGCCCGGCTCTCATTTTACAGGCCATAGCTACTGCTGCAGCCTGGCTCCCCCCTCACAGACCATGCCTAGTTCCCGCACGGGGCGCGGCGGCCGCTGGCCCAGTACAGTCACAGGCTGTACCCGCTCTCAGTTTGGCCAAGTCCCTACCTAATCCAGCCTGCTCACTGTCACCGTTGGCATAAGAGCCTGAACACAGCACTGCTGCTACAAAGTGGTGGCATCATTCACCAGAGGATGAGCGATAAGGAGAAGTAGGTCCCTACACTTCACAACTCAGGTTCTGTGAAAACTGAGGGGCTGTTTTGTCGGGATTCATCCAAGAGCACAGGGTTACCATGAGGCATGGAAAGGGGAGACAGTAAACTGGCCTGGCCTGCCTACCATAAGCACAGCCAGCCAGCAGAATAGCTATGCCAGCACCAGGCACTCCATGCGCTCAGGTTTTAAAGTTTCTAAAATGTTTCTCCCTGGGAATCAACACTTATTTGTTAGGAAACGCATTTCCATTGCCCGTCGGCCGAGGAGCACCACACGAAGGAGGGAGGAGGACAATGACAGCACGCTGAAGTGAGACTGTCATTGTTCAGTGCAAAACTCCTTCCAAAATCACTCGTCCAAGATAGCAGTTTATTCCACAAGAAAAGGAATAAAGGGAATTTGACACATAATACAAAGTGAAAACCAGAACCTAGATGGGGGAAGGGCATGTGTGTGAAAATCGTGTCACTGCAATGAATGTCAGATAAAAAAGGGGTCTGTCACAAATCCTCCACTAATCCAATAATGTGAAAACCTCTTGGTATCACTGAGACATAGCACAAGGTAATTTTTTTTTATTTTTCATAAACCACTTTATATATTTAGTCTTGAAAAGACAGCAGTTGGCCAAATGTTCCTATTGCAAAACTAGGACCTTGATTTTTCAGTGAAGGCAAACTAATTTTCACATGTCAAATTTACTATGCATTCCTCAGCCAGTTTTTTTACCCTGAAGAAGGGCCACTTCTCCCTCAACTTCCTCCAGTTGTCAGTTGCATGACAACCGTATTTAGAGGTAATCAGACAGGTCATATTACAAAAGTTAGTCAACTTGTTTGAAACCTTAGCTCCTAAACTTAATGACATGTTCTACGCATTTCTAAAGAAAAGTGACTTATCAATTAATTCAACTTGCAAGGTAATACAGAGATTTCCTTCTGCATATGTTATTTCAAACTATTACACACAAATTAGAGGCTGCTCTTTTTTGGTATTTCTGTTACGGAGCTTTTCCTTGAACATATCATGCCATGATTTAGGAACTAATTTAGGATCTGCCAGATTCTCATCTTGCAGGGCCACCATGTGCATCTTATGTCTATGTTGACCATACTTTTATTACTCAAATCACAAAACTCTAAAAAAAACTAATCCAGTAATGTAAGCAGTTTGCTTTGAAAACACATTTTAAAATAAAACAATGTGTATTAATAAAATAAATACAATCAGAATACAAATGTGTAACAGAAGTGACGTTCCATAAGCACAGCTGTCTCAAAGTCCAAGCTGCAGGCTAGAAATCTTAATTTCAACTGACTCTGTTGTAATAATGGGTTACCTTCCTCTAAAGCAGAAAGTCCATCTGCCCCAGGCAGATAAGTTTTGAAGCATTAAAATAGATAAAAATCTAACATTTTCTTTCTTGCATTGAATATGTGAATTCTAGTATGCTATAATGTGAGAATTCCAACATATGACTATTATGGCATAATATCTCATAGCTCAGGTTGTCATTACCTCACTTGTAATTCTTATGTTAATTATGTTCATAATTACTATAAACAGATGTGGTAGAGATTCATGTGACCTTTTACTTCAGAATGCATTTCTCACTCTTTCCACTTTTTTTTAATAATATAGGTTAAACCAGAGGAAACTATTTCTGACACAGTCTGCATGTATATGTGTACATATTTAACATGAAACCATTTCTGCCTCATATTTCAGGCAAAGGACCACCTACATGCCAGTACATTGACATGAAAGTGATGATAACTGAAAAGTCTACCCTGAAACATACCCCTAAATAACTGTGCCTACAGTGAACCTTTTTGATTAAGCCTAGCTAGAGACACCACTGAAGCCTAGGACTTAAATGGAGCACTGCATTTTTATTTGGGACCTTTGTTAATGCAGCAGTATCCTGCTTTACAACTACAAGTACATAACAGCCATACAGCAATTTATTTTACTCACAGACAAACCATCACCGTCTGTACACAAAACACATTTACAATAAAATCACCATGGATTTCATTAAGAGAAAGGCTACTCGAATTTCATTTCTTTGGACCTAATCTATAATTAGTGTGGACAGACAGGTGCAAACCCTTCTTCTCTACAGATGGCTACTGGAAATGGTGCAAAATAGCTCCTTCTGTTTAAACAACACAGAGATAACCTGCTCTGCTCTTATCACTTACAATTACCTCCATTATACTGAACTAATGTTTACTTTAATAAAATGTCCACTGTTGTCTAAACGTTATTTGGAAACTTTCATATCGATGGCAGAAAAAAAATGAAGCTAGAAGTTATTGTCTTTCAGACGAAAATTTGGGGGGGAGGAAATAAAAAAAAGGTTTTAAAGAACAAGATAGAACAGACTTTGATTTTATGTCTGCTGTTCATTTTTCTTTATCCACAAAACCACACAGTCTGCTACTTCCTGATGTATTTGTGCTACCATATATTAAACTAATAAAGTTTACAGTAGGAACAGGATAACTGCATTTTAAAAGCAAGTCTTTAAAAAGGAACATCTATATGGAAAACCAAGACCCATTGCCTTAAAAGTTCCATTTTTAAACCAACTGTTTTAGATCTCTGATATGAAACATCATGAAGACAATGCAACCTGGAAGCCAATGTTTTAAGGATTTACGCTCTCATTACTTACATTAAATTCAGTGTCAGTTTCAACTTTTTAAATATTATAGGTTGTTTTAAAGGCTGTATGAAAAAGAGCATAGATCAAACTACATGGATCAAGGTTTTTTAATGTATTCAGATTAAAACAATTATCTTTTCACATTTCTTTAGCCAAGCCATGAGGAATGGCCCCTTCAGTACAGCAAATTCATGTTTTATTTCAGCTATTAAGTCTTCTTGATCTCTGCATGACAACTTAAGTTTCTACAGAACAAAGAACAAGACCTTCTCCTCCACCCCCCAATCTAAAAAGTCTGAAGCTCCTGCAATAACATACTGATAACCGTATTCAATTAGCTAAAGATTTAACAGTAATGAACTGTGGCAAGTGGATTTGAAAGTTGAAAATGACAATTGCAAGCCCTCTCTCCCATCACCCCCAATGCAAACACTGCAGATGCCTATTTCACCCAAAGCGTCTGGCAATGAGGGGTTTGCAGTCTGCACAGTACCTCAGTGAGGCGAGCTTCACATTAAACGCCTGTCGTCTGAAGTTCGTTTCAGAGAAGTGAGAAACAGGATTTGACAGGGAAGAATGTCCTGAACTGACTATCCACTGACCAGCACTCCAGGTGGAGCTATTTTTCTCCCCCATTATTCCAAAAACAATACTCCCAGTATAAAACTCCATGTGCACACAGGCATACATAGTGCTAAGCGTACACAGATGAGAGATACCGTGTGATGTTTTACTGGTCCATTATTTAGGCACGAAACAAGTTAACGTTAAGGTGGTCAAAAATGGTAGAAGGCAGTGTTTTACTTAAAAAGATTTTGGAAACTATTTAAAAGCTCAAAGCCTTTGAAGAAAAACAACTTGTGCAGCAGTTGCCAGGAAGCAGTGACCTAACACTGCTGTCTGCATTCCATTACAAACAGAATGGTTCTTGTCTCCCTACAGCATGCTCATGGCTCAAGAACCCAGCCGCTCACCCTTCTGCAAACACAGGACAGAAAGAAGTCCTGCTATCATCTCTTGTACCCCTCTCCTGGCTCCAGCTTGCCAGAGTCACAAACGGATTCAAGAGTCTGTTGGATTTTTGGTGGAGTTTGGTGTTTTCTTGCACTGATGCATGGTTGAGCTTCCCATGACAGCGAAGGAAAATAACTCATTAATTGAAAATAGTAGCAATTATACTGAAGGTTCAGATATGATGAAACTGACCTTAAGAAAGTTATCTATTATCAAATATAGTTATTGTAAGTTCCTAACTGAAAACCTTTACAGCAAATCTGCAGTGAATCTCACACCTAACAAAGCCTTTGCCAACTTCATATTTTCACAGACTGTATAGTTATGAATGAGCCATACTCATGTCTTTTCCTATTATCTTCCTATTGAAGGGGAGCCACAGAAACACCTAGTGCTAAAACCAGAATGCATAAACAAGATGGAGTAACTTTTTTACCATTCAGCCGAGCTGAAGGAAATTCCCTGATCATATTGAATTTCCTAAGGAAATCAGCCCAGAATAAACTGAATGAGGTTTTCAGACTTCCCATGGAAAGGTCAAGCATCAGCTTTAACAACCATTAGAAACCAGTTTCAATCCTCTCGGCTATCCAGATTCACTAAGCCGTTAACAGAAAAGCTGAACAGAAAACCTGGACAATAGAATTCAACTCTAAAAACGTCTTTCACATCTTGCTTCAAACTGCAGTTAACAAAGTTGCTTATTTAAACTTTCCATTGCATCTGTCAGGATGCAGAAATTGAGACGGAAATGTAAGGCTTCAAGGGTGTAGTTAAATAAATTATACTCACCCTTAGCCCTAACATATTGTGTTTACAAATACAATAATTATGTTTCTAGTTACATGTCAATGGAAAATATTTTCTGAGTCCTTCAAAAAGCATGCAAGCATTACTGTAAGTAGGAAATAAGTCAAAACAGATTAGTAGACCAAAAATGGGGAGGGGAAAAAAATCCTGCTTTGGTCAGCAACTCGGACCACCATCAGGGGATAAATCAATTTGCAGCAGCTGTGGACAGCCATTTAAGTCTGGGGCCTGAACAGATTAATTAAGAGAAGCGATGTTAAAAGTTAAAGGGGTCAGCGTTACATTAAGCACAGGAGTACTTGCTGGAGCAAACGCTTGGCTGTACATACCAAGACTCACAAGACATTCTTCTAGTTAGCCAGGGCTACGCCAATAGCCAAGCGTTTGGCACTTGCTGCTCTCCCAGAGACAGCCGGCAGCTCCCGCAGGCTGATTTTAAGAGACATATACCCATTCTTGCCCAGCCCTTGCCGCGCCGTGCTGTGCCCTCACCGCTTTCAGCATTGCCCGCACAGCCGGGCGCGCAGCCGTGCACAGCGCACCTTGGGGCCGCGAAGGCAGGCGAAGGCAGGCGCTTCCCTCCCGGCTGCAAGTGTCAGTGGAAAACTTAAGCAGCTCTTTCGGTCAGACTTGCTGCCGCGGACTCAGCAGATCGCAGCCCGCTCCCGAGCTATCTGCGGGGCGGGAGCTGCCGGCTCCCGGGCGTCACGGCCGGGCGGCTGCGAGAGACGGATCGTCTCCGTGCCGTGATTTAGGGCATGAGAGAGGTAACAGGGGGTGGCGGGCAGAGCCTGCTGCGGATCGGAAGATGGAGGGCTGCTCTCCGAGAGAAACCCGAGCGGCTTCGAGGCATCTGTTCCCCACAGCGGCGATGCCGGAAAGCCTCCGGTTGCGGTCGGGCAGGGCGGTCCCGCCGCGCCCGGCTCCGGCTGCAACCTGGGGGGCAGGAGGGGGAGGCTGCTTCGGCTCCCCATACCCTCGCCCTCCCTCCTTTAAACTAATCTGTGAATTGAAGGAAGCAACATTTTAGCTCCTGGTTGGAGCATGGACGATTTAAGAGCTGCGTCCGATTAGTTACTTTCGGTTTCTCTCTAACATCTAGGGGAGCAGAGTACAAGAACGACAGCTAGGTCGCTATAAATTAACTCTGTAACGGAGCCACGGGTGCTCCTGCTAGGGTGGCAAATCCTTCCCTGCACTAAACCAAATTTCTCAACTTTGGCACTAACAAAAGGACTCGAACTCCACAAAAGTCAAAGGCTTGTCTAAATGGCCGGGAATATGGTTTTCATCCTTCCAATCTCCCTTATCAATGGTCTGTTGCGAATTTATGGAATCGAACACTTCAGCACAGCCAAGGAGATGACACAATTACATTGTATGGCAGTTTTGGAAATGCAATCCCTAACGTTATCCTGTCGTTTTAGTAAACAAGCTACTTGCAAGACCGCGGTGCAGCTAAAGGAGACGTGCACCGCCTAAAATATTTCTTTCAAAATAGTCCGAAAAGATGTTGCCAGTGCTGCACAAACCTATGATTGCAGTGAAACAACAAGCGAAACAAAACAATCCCATCAGAAATATTTCAGCCACTCCAACTCACACTGGCCAGCGCTAGAGCCTGGAGAGAGGGGAGGCAGGAAGAAAAAAGGCAAGTCCTAAATCCAGACAGAAATCTGACGCTTTGCTATAATATATGCCTGGGAGGGTTATTATCTGCCAAAACTGGGTTATTTGGTTTCTGAGCTCTTGAGCAGTATCCGGGGTGCTAGTTTGTAAGCCGGGGACAGAGGGTGTAAGGCTGCATGCAGCGCTAACCTGGCCCGGGCACAGCAGCAGCCCCGGTCCGCCTGGGTTAGTTACAGCCACGGGAGCCCCTCAGAGCCCGGGGAGCCCTGCGGGAGAGGAGAAAGGGAAAGANAAAGGGGGGCCGCGCCCCCCCCCGCCCCGGCGCGCCCTGCCCAGCCCTGCCCGCGCCCGTACTCACACTGCAGAGGAGCGGAGATGCCCACCATTCGCCACGGGCTGCGAGCTGCAAATAAAAGTTCCCGTCCTGCTCGGGGGAGAGACGGCAGCCCAGGCTGCTGGAGGGGCGAGGGGGTGGGAAAGGGGAGAGCAGCGCCGCGCGGCNCCGCTAGCAGGCAGCGCGCGAGGCAGGCAGCATACTGCCGGCAGCCGGGCCGGCCCCGCTACCCAGGTGCAGGGGGGGAGGGCTTAAAGCAGTGGGAGGTGATAGAGGTAGGAGACATCTGTGTCGTGAAGAGGTTAGTGGGGGTCAAGTATATGTTAACAATAGGCGAGCGTGGTCCCTCTCGGGCAGCCTGCCTACTCTTTCTTTCTTTCGCTCGCTTTTACTGGGTGGACATCTAACTTGCTCCCTAATGATGCCTCCCCGGCTTTAAGAGTCCAGACTGCCCTGCAGTAACCCAAGACAAACACTTTCTCTAGCCATCTGGAGAGCTCCTGGCTGCTCTGCCTGTGTCTCATCACTGTGTGAAGAGACAGCAGTGCTAGAAATCAAGCCACTCTCAGATCTACTCTCTAATCCCCTTCTGTTAGCTGATTTCCAGTCAGACTGTTTGCTTTTGCATTAGATAATAGCCTTAGAGAAAACAATTATCATTTTCTTTTTCCCTTTGTTTTTTCCTCTTTCTAAAGTACAGTATTGAGGAAGGCCTCCCTCTCTTATTTTAAAAGAAATTTATAGTCTTTCATGGCTTGAAGAACCCAGATGCAATTTCACACTTTCCTAGAAGGGGATTCTGGATTCTTCTGAAAGCAGCGACATGATCACAACTGCAGTGAAAATTAATTACTATCATCTACAATTAATAGAAGCATGCCACCGTTTGACTTCGTGTTTCATTACATAATCATTTCGGTAGGCATCCATATATTTTCCGATTCATCAGTTATTCCCTTCTACGTGTTGCAGAGAATATTATTGTCAGTCACACAATCTACAGCAAACTGGTATCTCTGCTATCATGTTGTCACCATATAAAGAAGGCGTCTCCACAAAAAAAAAAAAAAAAGAAAAAAAGAAAAAACTTCAAAAGACAGCTTCACTGTAAAATAAGTACATGGTTTTTTTCAGATTACAGATAATGGATTGGAACTGTCAGAAATGCTGGAAAATTTAGCTCCATTTTTTCCAATGTCAGATGTTAAGTAAAAGAGTGAGCATGGAATAGAACTTCTAATCAAGCTGCCTTCTTTATTCCTGTACATACACGTACACACACGCACGCACACACACATACACTATAGGCCTGATCTTACAAATTTACAAATACTTAATTTTAAACACATAAATAGACCTATTGAATGCAAAGTAGCATTCTGTGTGTTTATTATAAAGGCATACACATTTCCAAAAGGGGGGAAGCATTTTTATGTATATTTATCTGCATATTTATAACAGTATTTGCCTCTGTTGCTGGCTTTGAAATTTTGGTTGATTTTGAAAATATGTTTAAAATATATTTTATTATCCGGATAAATCTGCCTTTTCTGCAGACATTTCAGGATATGGAGCTTTAATGAACTGGTCAGTATCTTGTAATACAGGGTCGAATTTGGAGTAAATTCAGCTCTACAGATCATAAATCAGGACATGTTTTGGTCTACTGTGATTTCAATTTACAAAGATGGTGAGCAGCCACAAGTCTGGCATTGATTTTTAATTTAAAAACTATCTGTTTTACAGAGGTCTATTTCAAAGCCAAAATTATGGGAGAATCTTTTAAAAAGTATCTTCAAATATTTAAAAATAAACTAAAGATAGCAAATTTTACAAGACTTCTTTTGTCTTCAGCGGATTTAGAAACTTCAGTTTGAAAATCTTTGTGGTGTGATACTTTCATTCAAATTGTTCTGTGTGTAAGGTGAAAAATAAAGAAGAGTGGTCTCAAACCGTGTTTTGATGAAGTGTCACAGACTGAACACTGACTCCTAATTCTCAGTTTACCCCTTTAAAAAAACCCCTACAATACTTCCTCTTTGGTGTGTACATTCACTCCAAAAGATCAATCAGCTTTCTAGGCATTACTGTTCAAATTAGTAGACGAGCATCAGCTTAGATTTAGAAACTCTGGAAAATCTAATCTGAACTATTAGCAATTTAATATCCATGAAGTTTATAGACTTCTGTGGTCTCATTTCATAATGAGAAAAATACAGAAATCACCTATTTAAACTCCCAGCTCTGGCTCATCTTATATGACATTTCCCATTGTTCCCAGTAAGGACAAAACCTTCTCAGATAATGGAGTGTAGTAGAGAGCGTTAAATGCCAACTACTTCATGGTAACTATATTTTTCTTAGACATGCTGGGAGAATTGACATGATTCCTAAATAACAAAAGATTGTAACCATTGAGTCTTATCATTATATTGCAAAGCTGATGCTTGAAGCCTGGCTTATTGCAAACTTCTCTTATCCATACGTTTTTCTTTTCTCTATTTATTTCCCAGAGAAAGTAGATGTGGTTTTTGTGTGAAAAAGGAAAAATAAACATGTTCTTGGAAGATGAATTCAGGTTTCAGGAAGGGGAAAAAAAAAAATGCAGCCTCACAGTAGACCTCACAAATACTTGGTAACTTTACACCCGGCAGATTTTTTCTGCAGACTGTGGATGCCATGTCTGATTTGACATATGAAGGATTTACACTGTATATCACTGTGTGACATTGTGTGAGAGAAAGGCTGGTTAAAGTATAGTTGCACATGGAAGTCAGAAATATCCTGCTAGGCTGTCCAAATCTGACTATATTTTGATTGTACAGAGACCGATCAAATGTTCAGAGCTGAAACATGGCTCAGTCTTTACTGTGAATAATTATACTATGGGCAGTCATCTGCACTGAAATTCTTGGAAGAGAACTTAAATATCAACTCACCTCATTGCTGTTTAAAAATAGAGACAAGTATGTCCCTCTTAATTGTCACTGCCTTGCAGCTTAGAGTGTTACATATTGTCACATGTTCCCATCCAGAGCTCATGCTCCTCAAACACTTTTCCAGTCAAACTGCAGACGTTAGGTCCATCCTTGTTTTTCCAGGGATGTTCCTCTATAAACGTGTTTTCCACTTCCAAAAGCTTGCTTTCACAATGTGTGAAGTGCACAAGGATCTCTCTGTTTGCTTCTGCTGAAGCTGAATTGGGCCTTGGCATCCGGATCAGGGCTGTAGGTAGCTACCACAGCATCCACTTGAGAAGATCTCATTTGGATGGAGTGATGCAGTAAATATTTGTGTAAAAGTAAACAGTCAGATAGAATGCTAAGCTGGATCATTGATAGCTTTAACTCACAAACCTTTGCATTAACCATATCTTTCCAATTTTCCCTCTAATTTGCAAGTGTATTTTACATATTCGTGTGGGCCACGATTCATTTTCCCCTCAGTCTGTTTGCACACATTTTGTAGGTTGTGCAGTGCAGAGGATTGCAACGGGATGGAGTCTGCTGCAGGATTACACCAATGTTGCATACACTTCCTTCAGAAAATCATTTTCAGTTTAATTGGGAGTGCAGGCTAAATCCTGCTTTGACCCGTGCACAGAAAAGCAGCAAAGGCATAAAGAAGTGCAGTGTTGCAGAAATGCTGCGCCCTCCCCGGGGCTTGGCAAGGGCTGGGACAGGTGAGCCACAAGTTGCTGGGTGCGCTTTGCAGCTCCACATGTGTGAAAAACACACACCAGGATTAACACTTGATAATGTGAGCAGAAAATATGCATTAGCAGGATAGATCCCCATCCCCACCCTTTAGTATGCAAAGCATGTCCACTAGGTGATGTACATGCTGCAAGAGCTGACATATTACCTGCCTTTCTTTCTGTGCACACTATTGTTTACCCTTTGGTACTGAGGAAAATGTATTAAGTTCTTTCCAAATTAAAAAAAAAAAAAAAGACAGACTATCTGCTTTCACGAGGTTATAAACTCCATTGATACACATTTTGACACCATCTTTTCTAATGGGATAGATTTTAGCTCTGCTTCATGTATATTTATCCAGGATATTCCTTAATTAAATTATATGCTAAGGATACTTTTTGCGTTCTTGTTTGCCTTTTGGCATCGTCAGGAGTCCTAAAACCACTTTGATTTTGCAGCATTCTGAAGCACTTTGCTAAAGAATATGTGCATAGTGACAGAAAAAGGGGAGCTGGGTTATTTTGGAAAGATCACATAAACAAAAATAATATATTGGCAGTCATTTGTGGGAATGCCAGCTTTGTCACTCATTTTCAGTGAAATATGGCTCCTTATTAAAACCCAGATCTTTTCAAGAAAAAAAATTCTACGGGCTAAATAAAGCACACCAAGCAAAAAGAGAGAAAAAATGATTTGAAAATTTTCTGTTTTACAGAAGCAAACAGCTTATCTTGTCTGAATCCATTGTCTCTGTTTTAGTTATGCAAATAAATAGGTATTGAATATTCATCAAATTAATATTTAAATGTATTTTAAAATATAAAATATTTATCTCTAGTGCTGAAATATTTTTGTCTGTGCTGAAACCGAGAGAATAGATAGTGCTGAAATAATACAGGCTTAGTACTTCTTCTATAACAAACATGAAAACACCAAAATGGAAATAAAAAATTTGTTTTTCATCAATGTCAAAGTGCAGGAAACATTTTGCTGTTGAGGTTCCTGGAAGCAATAAGTGCTGTATTAACTGCCACACAGCACACACACACACTCGCACATGGGATACCTCGCCTAACAAGGGGAAACCGTTGCCCTAACACACAGGCATACAGTTCCTTAACTTCCCACCTGCCAGGCAGCCACCTGCAATAAACAATAGTGATCTAATATCAGACAGTAATAAAATAAGCAGCCATGAAGCCATTTACCTAAACACCACTAGAAGTCCCTCGAAAGTTGAGCTGCTGGCTGAGGGACCCTTTCCTCCAAGGTGGAGGGGAGGCCTCTCTTAGGACAACCTCTGAAGGCCAGCATGATCCCTTTTTAAACATACCTACTGTTTAACTAGAGACAGCGACCATCTGTAATGTACATAATGGTGCACAGCTACTATGAGGTAATGGATCCAAGGTGCATGATCTGTTCCAGGTTTCCTTTTGTGTATACATAGTCCCTCAGTGCTACATCTCCTAAAAAGTACAGTGACATTTTGTATATGGAAGGCTAATGACATAACTCTCTTATCTTTTTCACTGCCATGTTGACAGTACATTATTCCACTTACATACATGCTTAAATTGGGAATAAAACTGCATTTCCCTGCCAGCTGTAACTAACCAATATACCAATCATGCTCCTGTACTGAAAATCAGTCTCGTTCAGATTTCATAAAGAGAGGTGAAGTCCTCTCTTGGTATATCAGATCTCCATGTCTCCAGCTGTAAATAAAAACAAACTGGTCTAAGCTGGGAACTCTATTAATATCATGACCTCAGTATGATGTAACTGAAACCGCATTTTCCACATCCCCCTAACCACTGTTTATATTTGCATCAAACTAAGTTAAACAAAGGTAGGATTTAAAGCTGCTGTCTTAAAAAAAAAGGAAAATTCTCCTCTTGCAGATGACTTTTATTGTAGTGATTGCTTTAAAATCAATATGTCTCCATAACCTGAGCTACTCCTCACAGAAGTCCAGAAATACTCTACAAGCCACCTAGATGTGTTGGTGTTCTAGTTCCCTTTACATTGTGTTTACATTGTATTGTGTCTGTACTCATGTTTTAACTGTTCATATGTGAATCAAAAGCTTGCTCAAATATAGTCCTTCCATGGCTATGTTAGAATCCACAAGACAACAATTAAAAAATCAAGTACTAAGGAGGATGTAATTCACCACTTAAGCTGAAAAATACATCTGAACATAAAGTAGGTATTTTATTTTTTAAAAGAAGCCTAACAAACAAGTATCATAGTGAACAAAGATGGTATTTCAGTGTTTCAAACTGCTGAGAAAAAACCTCAGCTAGATAATTGAGTCTGATATTACTGCATTTGTTGGACTGTATTAAAAGCCTGGTTTATTTTTAGAAAGAAACTGATGAAATCTGATTGTCTCAGGAATTGTTATTTCCAGATCAATAGCAACTTAAAATGTTGTCTCATATGCACATCATTACAGGGAAGATGCTTTGATACATCAGTCACTTATTATTTCTCCTTTCAGACAAACTGGAAAGTAGAAGTAATGAAAAAATTATGTCTTACAGAAGAGAGAAGTATTTTTTCCCCTTTCACTGGCAAAAGCTTTCTTTTTGAAAACTTTTAAAGATGCAAGTTAAGAGGACATAGGAAGTAAATAAACCATAATACAGAAATATCCAGAAAGAACAAAGCACAGTATGAGACACGCTATTTATGGAAAAAAGAGGAAATAAACATAACACTTTTAACACTACACAGTGCAATGGCAAAATTACATTTTAAAGGGAAAGTAGCAATGAGAATGTCTAAGAAGGTTATGATGGTTAAAGAGCTAAATTGATGGTTAAAGAGCTAAATTCAGCCACCTTTAGTTGAATTCTGGTGTATGCTCCATCAGTTTGCTGGAACTTTTCTTGAAATTAGGTGCTGCTGCTTGTGTCAAAACCTCATGTGACGTGCCATAATAATTTATTGCCCGTCTGCAGAAACAACCTGATTCTGTCTCACTGAAATAGCTGACGTGTTTGGCCACTGATTTCTTAGGAAAGGAGCTGAACTAGAACACTCACAAACCTTATTTCTAAAAATGCTGTTCTTTTCAAGTAATGTTTTTTTTTAGCTCAAATTTCTTTTTTTTCTTACATAATTACTTTCCTTTTAACCATGGGCAAGAAAATAAAAATAAACATATTGTATTTGATAGTTGTGCTCTACATAACAGAAACCAGGTAAGTCAAATTTAGAAGGCATCTTCAAAAATTTCAAAACTAGAAACTGTCTCCAATATATAAACATATTAAAATATTGAAAGGAGTACTTTCCCTGGTTTGACTTGTGTTTTTTTTCTCTGCCAGCAGTGACACAGCTTATAAACTGTGTCTCTAAATCATCCAAGAAACCCAAGAAACTGTGACTTTGGAGCTGCTTTCACCACCTACAGGATGTGGTGCTGCAAAAGGTCCAGCTTACAGCAGACCCAGCCACTTTCCAAGCATCTGAACAAGAAAATAAGGGGGTCTTTTGAGAGGTCTTGTGTCAGAAATGAGAATTTCTGGTTAAATATCTTATTTTCTGATATCACTGTGGTGTCTGTGAGTTTGGGGAAGGGTTTGGCTCACCGTGAGAAGGTGAATAAGTATTTCCCTCTTCTCATAGTGAATCCCTCTTTACTTAATAAAGGCCTATTTCTCTTTGTAACATTTTTTGCCTGAAAGCTTTCCAGTTTTGTTTGTTTCTTTTCTCGTATAGTTTTGAGGAAGCAGTGTATATCTCCCCAAGCCCCCCCTTTATCTTCTCAATCCATAAACAATCTTCTAGTGAAATTTGCTGCATGACAGCAAATTTCAGTTCCCGATGAATTGTAGGCTTCAGTGATTTCAACATGAAGCCAGTTTTTCTCTTTTCTGTGACTTCTCTGAAATTGATTCCTTCAGATTTCCAGTTTCAAAGCTCGAGATTTCTGTTTATTAAATGTAGCATTCTTCAACAAAATTACCTCCTTAGTGGTATGACTGTCTCTTGATCAGCATTTCAGAAGTCAGTAACAGGCAGTGAAAAAAACTGAGGAAGTCTAAAATACTTGCCCATTCAGATATATCAGAACAAGGTTTCCTAATGAGCTTGCATAAACTTTGGGATTTGTTCCAATCGTTAAAGAAGAAATTTTGAGGATTCCTAGAGTTAACATCTGTTCATCTGAAGACCTTTAAGCAGAGCCATATAAAATGGCAGGTTTTCATCAGTTTGGTTGTTGTGTATTGGGGGTTATTCCACATCACAAAAGCTATTGAATTAGGCCTCACAGGCTTTGTATAGCTCACAGAGTATCTAGCTCACATATTTATACACATACACACACATTTATACATATATACATAGATGCATATATACATATATGCATGATGTATATGATCATATATATGTATATAAACTTTTCAGTGTTTTACTTCTCTGTGGAATGAGTTAGAAGCAGGATAGCCACACATTTTAAAATCAAAAAAACAGAAAGAAAAGAAAAATGAGAAACCTCAAGCAACCAACCAGACATTTTTCTACTTCGGATGCTGCTTTTGCTATTCTTTCCTAAAGTCTCCCATTAAATGTTGTACATGCGATTTCTTTGATTTTTTTTTTCCATAGGTATCACAAAACTTCTGATTTTATCCACAAGGTTTTGGAACTAGCTACTTGGAACTCTTGTACCTATATACTGCTCTTCAACTGAGTAAATATCAGGGTCGCTCATGTTTCTTCTGTAATAACTTCACTTCTAAAGGGCAAACTGCAATTCTTAGAAAAGAGATACAGGAAACCTGAAGAGTTGTTAATTACAGGCAAGTAGTCTTAGACTTTGTCTGTCTCTGCCTGCTGAAGCCATGGATGGTCACTGATAAATGCCTGAGCTAGCAGGGTTAGATCACTGAAACCTGGGTAGCAATAGTGCAAAAGCCACATGTGATTAGTTTAACACATCTGGTTTCTGTAGTGATCCCAGTGCATCAAAAGGACACCGACTTACACTTTGGCTTTGATGGCACTTCTTCTGTCAAGAGTGATCTCCATAAGTTTCCAGATGAGCTTAATGTGAACCGATTTTACAGTAGGGGAATTTGTCTGTATTTCAAATGTGTGAATGATCTCTACAGCCTAAAGAGTACCCTATTAATAAAATGAGAATCATGGGGTTGTCATTAGACATTATCAAGACCAAGAACATGCTATATCATTCTTTTTGTGCCCATATGGTTGCCCAATATTCTCTCTCTATTGGATTGTGCTTGGTTTTGGCATCTGAAAGCTATCTGGAACAATAAGCTACAGGTTTCCAATCATGTCCATGTAATTGGAGTAGCACCATACCAAGACCATAGCTGCTGGCATCTGCTGAAACAGCTGTAGACTGAGAAATATCATAAAATGCCAGAACTGGGAATGTAGTCAATAGAACCTTTAAACTCTTAAAAGCACACTCCTGTTCTTTATCCTGTTTATTTTCAGTGTCTGTTCTAAGCAGTTAATAAAAAAGATTGGCCTTTTAAATGAGAGTTTAAGTATGAATTTGCTTCAAATTTTATCATGCTGATGAACCACACCAGTTCTGATGTATTTTTTTATATGGTGGTGTTTCAAATATAGTCCTGACTTTTTTTCTACCTCCATTTTACTTCATGTCTGTCACATATCCTGACTGCCATAGCCTGTATTTCATGCTGGTTTAGTCCAGCAGCTTACATGACCTTCACAACTTGTGTTTACTTTAATGTTGCAATGTTTCTCAAACTCCCGATAACCTATTACTATAAATATATACTCCCTTTAGGGCTCATAGAAAGTCCTTTGGAATAACTCTGATATATCTGTGATGCCAGTCTGATGATCAAAGCAGTGTTTCTGAATGATGTCACTGTTTCAGCACTGTCATGATGAAGTAGACCTTGTCTGAGTTTCTACCTGCATCTTGTAAGTTTTTTGACATATGGTTGATTGTGAGTCAGATCTTCCTGCTGACAAGAAAAGAGTAATAAAAGACCTTTTAAAGTCTACTTATGTGGTATTTTCACCACAATTGATGTCAAAAAAGAAATGGTTCAGGTCTGAGATCTAATCTGTATCTCATCCTAAAATGATTTCTTTTAAAATGTGGAAAATACGCACACTTTACGCAATACTTGGCATGAGATAAACAGACACCACTCCAGTTGCGTTAAACAACTTTTTCCTGAATTTGACAGATTTCACCAAACTGGCATTATCTCCTCTGTTCACTGTGCAAAACCTCTCTGAAAGATTTACCTATAGTGACATTATTAGAGGGGAAACATCATCAGAATAAGATCTTTGCCAGGATAACTGCAGCAGGTGTTGATTCAATATGTGGTATATCTCCATCCAACTGGGCTTTTGACTACTACTGTGGGGTTCTTCAGTTTAGCCTTAGATATTTAGACTTATATAGAAAGAAAAATCAAACAAAAAAGCTAAGAGAGAGGATTTATGTTTCATTGTTCTTAATGAAGACATAAGGAATATTTTACAGGTTGCTTCCACATTTCTCCTGGGCTAGGCTGTAAATAATTTCAAATTGCTCATATCCCAGACCTGTCTCACCTTTTTGCTGCTTAAAGCCAAAGAGTCCAACTGAAACTCTCAGGACCAGCCTGATCCCTCGTCACCAAAGCAAAGTGGAAACTACAGTCACTGTCCTCAGGGAAGTCAGGACAAGGAAACCAAAACTGGGCTTGGCAGCACTGGCTTCTTTATATTTCACCTGCTTAGCTGTCCTCAGTTACTTCATACTGGTGACTGAGTTTTCTAATCCACAATAAAGGTAAAGCACAACTTAAAATGAGGAGGTATCTGAGAGCATTCAATCCTTCTGCACACTTGAGGGTGAGAGCTGTCATCTTCTTTCATCTGTGTGGATGCACAGTCACCCTGGGATCTCTAGTTTGTGTATGTGCTGGTTCTGGCCCATTTCCTTGATAAAGGGTGATCAAGCCTGCCTTCCTTCCTTCCTTCCTTCCTTCCTTCCTTCCTTCCTTCCTTCCTTCCTTCCTTCCTTCCTTCCTTCCTTTCCTCTCTCCCTCCCTCCCTCCCTCCCTCTCACAGAAGATTTCATTTTTCATAAGTTATTCTTGCTGTGCCACTTATCCTCCATTTTTTTAAATTTACGTTAGCTTTTAACTGTAAGATTTCTGTGAGTCGTATTTGTCAGTTCTTTACAATTCTACATATCAGGCACTCTCTGATGTGTTCGTTCTTGTTGATATCAAAGCTGCAAGGCTCTCTGTATTCATTTTGAATCTATCTAAAGACTTAAATCACATCAGAATGTGCTTATCAAACATGTTAAGGGCAACATCTTAGCATCACCTTCCTTTAAAAAGACAAATGATTTATAAATAATTTCCGCTTGACTTCACATTGGATAAATTGATATACTAACATGTACATCACCACTCTTCACATTAAAGTGTACTTCATCACTCCTTGTGCTAAGTTTTCTGTACTATTAATTTCACACATGCCATTTGATTACATTCACATCTGGAAATCCAAAGAGCATTGCATTTTGTTAAATAATACATTTCTGATATGATGTCATAAAACAGCACAAAAAGGAGAGAGTGCCACTCTGTTCCACAGGTGTAACTTCTAGGTGCCGGTGGCTATGATGGGGACAATGTTCAGTGTGCCATGATGGTATTTCTTTAAAAATATATCATGTGGTTTACATCTCTTCCTGTAATCATATTCATACTTCTGGCCTTGTGAATTAGAAAATTAAACTTGCTTCATTGTATTTGCAAGTGCTTCTCCATGTTACCAAGCACTTATTTTTCCCATGAGAATCAGTGTAACAGAGAATACAAAATTTGGGAAAAGAGAAAAAGTGTCTCTTGTCAGTCATCAAAGTCATAGTTGTATTTTAATCAGAAATGTGAAATCTGCTCCAGTTTATATGCCAACATATTGGTTAGAGACTGTACTAGATTCTCAGTGTCAAGGTCATAGGGATTTCAGAGCAAACCTATGTGCCAAAACCCTTAGTTTCCTATATCAGCCAGGAATACTCAGGAGTGACCCCACTGCTCTCACAGAAATGTCCTTCCAAAGTACACTCAAGTGTGAATCCACTCAGAGCAAGTGGGGCTTTTCAGCTCTGTAGTCAGATGGGATGGAGCCCAGTGCCATTGCTGCCACTGCTGGCTGGGGGATCCTGCTCCTTGACAGGATTTACACCTTTATAGAGGCTCAAAAAGACCATTGCCACCTTTGCTCTGCCCTGGTGGTACTCTTGGCTTTGTGGGCCCTCACTCCACCAGTTATGATAAGGCCAAAATGGTGCCCTCAGTTCATCCAACCGTAATCTTGGCTCCCTGCTAAGAGCCAAACTTCAGCCCCTCAGCAAAGCCAACTTGTCATAGCCAGATTTACACCACCCATGGCACTCACCATGCAGCAGCACCTGCAGTCACACAGAAATAGGGTGCTGATAGCAACAGAGGATCAGTTGTGCATGTTAAAATATGACCCACTTACCATAAAAAAAAAAAAAAAATCTTCAGTGAAAGCAACAGTAAGTACATGTACAAAAATACAAGGAACGATGTCCACAGTGGGTCTCCTGGTTCTTCCCAGTAGAGGGAGTTGGGAGTTCCCTTCATTTCCCTTCATCTTTTCCTCTACTCATGTTGTGTAAGTATGGAACTCAAAATTACAACAAGAGAGAAGAAAAACTCTGTTGCCTCTTTTATTTCTGTACATATTTGCTTCCTACATAGGGTGGGTCATTCTTCCAGACTAACTCAATGTCTTCTCAGAAAACTGGTTTCACTATTTGGATATCATTATGCAACACTATAGGATGGTTATCTGTAGCAAAAATACCACAAATCATTTCAAAGGTTTCTCACACTATCAAATATACTATTTTTGAGTCGCGTGCTTTTTTCAACCACTCAGCAGAATTGGCAAGCATAGTTTCTTTAAAAAGTAATCAAGAATAGGTCTGGTTTTGCGGCAATTGTAGTTCTTGGTACAAGGAAAATGAGGGGAAATGATTCACAGGCTTTCAGGTGAGAACGAAGTGTTTATGATGGTACCATGTCATAAAGTGCATAATCACGGTATTTAACACTACAAATATTTTCTCAGATTCTCTAGTGATTATCATAGTTATCTGCTCTTATCTAGTGAGTTTCACCAGTGTCCTTCATATTAAATAAAAAGATCTGAGTGAGAAAACAGCAGCACAGTGTGAACAAGAGCCACAACACCCAGAAGGTGACCAGCAGGGGATTAGCCTCAGACCAGTGCAGCGCTCTCAGCCCCGGGCAGCATAGCTGGCCTCCCACCCCATCCCCACCCAACAAATGCAGTCTAATGATAGCTCCCAAGGAAGAATCACGGAGGAGGAATCCAGTTCTCTCAGTGACAGACTTTAATAGTCACAAGCTACCAGCACTTCTTCCCAATGAAAGAAGATCTCAGCAAAGTTGCATACCTTCTGTAACTCCCAGTAAATCAAAACCTACTCTGCAACATGTGTGCAAGTTCATCATTGTAAGAAAAGGGCATCAACACAGAGCCATAAACCCAAAGGGATCACTGTCTGCTAGGTGAAAGCACATTTTCCTTCAGATCGATCCTGTCCTACTGTAAAATTATCAACATTGGGAAACCTCTTCAAACCTTTTCATGAGCTTAGGAGCTGCAGCATCACAGAAATTAACATAGTCTCATGCACTAGGCAGAAATGGTTTCTTTCCAGGGTATTAATCAGTCAGCCTTAAAGAATTTTTAAATGAACCTCTTATTAATTTGGGCTGTGGTAAATTTTAGAGTAATGCTAATTGCTTGATATTAAAAGCCAAGAAAAGTACAGTGGTTCACATTGCTAGGTTTGGTTTTTTTTCCCCCAAGAAAAAATACTATGACATCTCCTATTTTTATCAACTTCCTTTTGAAGATTCTATTAACCTAGAACACAAAGCTGCATCGTAAAGTTCTCCACAGCTGTTAGTACAAGAGCATGCTGAATGTGGTCTGACACAAATACTGAAGGTTGTTACCATTAGAAGCCCCAGCTCCTTTGGCTCATAAAGGGAAACAGCAGTATTCCTTAGAAGGGTGTTATCCCAACCTGTACTCAGGCTCCATTATATACAAAAAACATGGCAGCACAGCCTCCTGTTACTTTTTTGATTGGTATTTTGTTCTCAGCAGCACTACACAAGCACAGAAGGATAGTCTGGTCCTGATATGCAAAATGGTAAGTACCTTTCTACTTTCCCAGATTGGCTTCTCCTGCTACATTTGATGAGATTTAAGTTGGTCTTGGACTATTGATGGCCTGCCCTTAATTTCTCCTAGTTAATTATTTTTGGCCTGTTATACAGTTAATATAGTACAAAGACAAACACAAAAAAAAGTTTGCCAAATCACATTCCATACAAGTCCTACACATTGCTCTGGTCAGGGTCTGGCAGGCTCAGAAAACAGGCAGAGCTTACCAATAAGGGATTTTTTGGCTGCTTCAGCACATGCCTGCTCTGATAGTGGTGTGATAGTACTTTTCTCTTCTGACATTCTCCAGCAAGTCCAGGCCAGTCTAACCTTGCCAGTCAGTGCATAACCACGACACCTATTTTTGTGGCACCAAATTTTTTATCACTTTCAATTTGGGTTTCTCTGGCTTTTTCCTCTTGACTGCCACTGGTTTCTTGATAATGCATCTCTTTCCTTGATGCGTTTTCTTCCCTGCAGTTTCATTTCATGGCACTGTTTTGAAACAGATGCTCTGGCTACTTGCACAGTCAGTCCTGCTAGCTTCATGATTCTTCCTTGCTGTTTTTGACTGTAACCCTCAATTTACTAAGGCCTAATTGTAAGAGATAATGGGAAAAAAGACCAAGTAGGCAAAACATAAAATATAATTTAAGACTTTCAAGCATACATTTTCTGCAGTATATTTGATTTTTCAGTAATAAGAATTTCTGGTTCCATGATTTTTATTCTGGATGTAATGAAAACATGTTCTTTACATATCTTAGTTGAAACAAAATGAGATCTCTAGTAAGACAGAATCTCTGGGAAGGGAATTGGAAAATAATCTTTTGATCCTCATCTTCCCCTTGCTAAAGTGTTTTATTTATTTCAGTAGGATCATCATGTTTGTTTAAAGCCACATAAAGTAGTTTTAAAGGTACACAAACCTGCACTCCAAAAAAAATAACAGCTTGCTTGCTTTATGTAAAAAATTTATACATAATATTAATATTACTTCAGTGAGGACTCTATAGTTAGAATCTCTGAGTAGCCAGATATTAATGAGGTATCACAGTATGTCATAAGTATCTAATTTTAGGCTTCTAGTTTTGACATATCAATGTTAATTTTTAATTCACATGAAAATTTCCCATAAATACCACAGAAAACCAAGAAGTTATCTATGACAATTTAATATTTGAAAGTCCTTGGATTTCTGGATTTCAGCATTTGTTACTCAGGTTTTTCTACTGTAAGATGCCAGTGCATTTGGATGTAAAATGAGATATGGTTTCCTAGGAGTGTAGTGGAATCACAAGCTTTTAGCAAAAACTCTCCACTTAATGTTTCTCCTTCTGTGATTTCCCTCTGTCTTTTAAGGAGAAGAAATTAGCTCTCTACACAACATTTCAGTCAGTGACTTCCAGGAAAACAGAATGTTTTACCAGAGAACATCTTTGCTCAACAGTTTGCATGGGCCATTGGAATTTATGGTCCTTAATGTTAAAGACTGTTCATTGAGTATAAGACGATTTTTTTGGTCATATGGCTACTCAGTGGTCATAAGGGCATTACATACAGAGCTGTGAGCGTGCTTCTGTCAATTTAATATAGAGAAGGTGTACTTAACCCTGATGACTAGAGATAACATTACCAAAAGTCTCAAATGAAGAGATAAACCACATATTAATTACCCTGGAATTAGCTTTCATGACAATATTTGTGCTAATACAGCAAAAGCAGGAAAATTAGAGGGAGACAGACTTATTTTTTAAGTGGGAATTCCAAAGTTTGAGGTAAGAAGAAGGCATGAATTGGTTCTATTGGTATTAAGCTATTGTGGTCCAAGTCTGAATATTGCTGGGAATGTTTGTTAAGACAAAATGGTTGATGTGGTGAATTAAAACCAGAGATAGCACCCAAGTTCACATATTATTCAAAAATTCCTGCACAAATACAAATTTTTAAAATTATGCTGTGTGATAGGAAAAGTCCTGTGAAATAAGAAAATATATATATATTTGCAAAATGTCGTTTGTAACCCTCAGTATGTCAAACTCCTGTAGGTTTCATTAAGGTGGGTCCATTTTTCAGCAAGTCTAGAGAGATTTAAGACTGCGAGAGTTTCATGCTATAAGGTTGTGTATGTTCTAATAATTCAAGTAAGATGGATAGTTAAGACAGGTTGGATGGTTTTGACCTCAGACTAAGAAAGCTGTTCTTTTTTTCACTGAGTTTTGGATTTCATTCACAGCTGAAACTCATGGCAAAACTCTAGGGTCCCACTTTGTGTTTTCTTGACCTTGGGCTTGTTGTGTTATATGTCATGTGACAGAGCAGTCTGAATGGGTTAACCTCTCAGAGTCCTACATCATTTTGTAATGGTAGCCAAATTATGAAGAGCATTACCACCCACTCACCCCAAAGAGAGATTAGAGAAGCCCTTTTCGGTAGCCACTGGAGGACAAATCTGTATGCGTGAATAACAAATGAAAATTTTACACAGAGACTTGGTGAGTATAACCAATTGCAATATTTTGCTTAACTTTACTGTAAAACACATATTTTCCGTGGGTGCAGACTGCAGAATCAACAGCAGTGCCTGAGCTACCCCCAAACACCATTCCCCTGCATCTCAGGTGGATTGGTTGATGGTAGGGCTACAAGCCAGAGAGAAAAACTGCAAGTGAGCTTGGACAGTGCTGAATGCTTTACTATGAACAGGTCACAGTTTGTAACATTATTCATGCCATTGAAAGTCATTGCAATTTTAAAATGGACTATATTTTACTTTGAAATATTAAACAATAGAAGATGTCAGGTTCAGTTATGTGCTCTCAGATTTGAGTTGTAAATGGCCTTTTATAACCACAGACACTATTTTGATAGAGTCTGTAAAACGCACATACAATATGAAATATGAAGAGAGGAAAACATAATGTCACACAATTGTACTCTGCACTCTTGCTGAAATTTCAGCTTTTCACAAAACACCCACCATCAAGCATCTAAAGATTTCTTTGGAGTCTCAAAAAGGGTTAAGGCAGCTTGTTTGGCATTAGATATTTGTATAATGAGCTTTTACTAAAGTAATTAAAATTTGTTTATAATTAATACAGATGAATTGGTTTCTGCACAATAATAGTTAGGAGATTAACAAAGGCCACATTTTGGCAACAGGACTACATTCTTTTCCAAGTGCTGTGGGACTTTATCCAATGAATGTCTGTCCAATCCGGCTGATTCTTCAGAGATGCCATATGGCACTGCTATGCATTACAATTTTTTTTCTAAAAGGCAGCCATATGACATAACTGATCTTCAAAACGTTGTCAGAAGGCATTACCTAGGTAGGCTGCGAGCTGCTTTCCAAAAACTTAGCAAGCACAGGGGCTATTAATTATGAGCAAAAGAAATGTGCACACACACGCTGGAAAGTTGGCATCCTTTCCTCTCTAGTCTCAGCTGAGCATCTCTTAAACTGCTCAAGCTAGGAAAGTGAAGATGGATTTATCTTTTTTTAATTTTACACATGTTCTAAAATTTTAATGCAGCAATTTCACAATCAACTTATCTCAGAAGTGTCAGCACATCTGACCCCCAATGCCCATGAACACCTTATTTTACCGGCCACGTGTGTTCTTATACTAACTCCACTGCTTTCACTAGCACATTTTCTTAGATCAAGAAATTGTTGCCTTTCCACACCCTCTCAAATCAAGATGATCACACCGTCCTTGAAGTCAGTCATATCATATCATATAGATATAGATATAGATTCACCTGTTACTTGTTACATCATTTACCTTCCTGGAAAAGGGACTAAAGGCCCCCATGTCTTTCATATTGTTGTATGGATGACACTTAAAGACTTTGATTTTGGTCCTTCTTTCAACACGTGAACTGCAGTGTCACCATGGGTGCTTCATGTTCTTTTCTATTCTCTTTATTACCCCACTAGATATAGCCATGCTCATTCTCCTCTGCAAAAGCTCTCAAGCACTTCAGCTCACACTGCTCACTCTTCTAAAACCTGTCCTGGGGACCTTTGTGTTCATTCTCAAGCCAGAAAATTTCTACAAACCTGGGAACATTCTATGGGTTGGTCTCCAGCGTGACCCTATTGCGACACCTGTTCCAGTCTGCTTTCCTATGTAGACAAGCTTTTTGCCTAAAGAGGGAATAAATTTTCATGTAATTACTTAGGAGATGGAATTGCATTTAGGCATCTCTTATCCATGTGTGCAGTCCCCCTCTTCTGGTCATTAAGGCATTTGGTCATGATTGCGGTTCAGTTTTCTGTGTGATTTTCTGATATTGCTTAAATATGTAGAATGTTACGCTGAACAACTCCGGTAGTAGTACACACACACCGCATCGCTATTGTCTGCCCTGCCATATGACAGCTGCTTAGCGTGGACATATTTCAGTGGATATACTCTGAATTCCAATTATAGATCCTGTATACTTGGAATCAAATTAAATTATTGTTGTTTTTCTCTCATACTTTCATTCCCTTCAAGTATTGTGTAGCTGTGTAGACTAGTATGCTATTCTTCTGGTGATTAGCAAAAAGAGGCTTCTGCAAGGATATCAAAAGGTTATAAAAGGGATTGCAGAGGCCAGTCTTGAAAACTGGAGGCTAATGTCAAAAATCACACACAGAAATTGTTTTGGGGTGGCTTATACTTGCACATCAGTCAGTGGCAGAGGGTTGATGTGGCTGGCGTTGTACATCTGGTGACAGAAATACTGAGTGCTGAAACGTTCTTTTCTAGCGGGTTCTTGGAGCAGTGAATGTCTCACATGGAAACTATTCACAGTGCTACAGCTACCTGGGAGCTTGATATTTCTCATGGCTCAGTATGTAGGGGAGGAGTTCAATGCAGGTAGAACAGTTTGTGACACTGGTGTAAAGGATTCAGCAAGACAATGCTGAACCGAAAGACAGGAAACCATGCAGAAGGCTTTGAATAACATTTCATTATTTGGTTTCCTAAAATGCTCCTAACTCATTCATGAGTTATCTATGTCTCATTTTGCTCTTCACACCACATTTGTGAATTAAAAAATGGAAAGAATTCCTTCTTTGCAGTGTTTGAAAGCCAGGATAATGATTTCTTGGAGAGACCAACCATATTGATAGGAACTGCTCTAAAGTTCATCACTTTTAATTTAATGGATATTTTCTGCACTAAGAAATGAAAACTTTCTTCCCCTGGCCCATATGTGTATTGCTCTTCATTCAACTTTTGTGGAAGAAGTGTTTTCCTTAGAGATGCTTTTCCTCACCTCAATGGGACCCCAAACCCCTGAAATATCTGTAAAATAATGTAACATAGAGGACTGGCGGATGAAGACTGACTTTTAACCTGAATTTGCTAGCCTGAGAGAAGATGCCTGCTCAAGTCAGTTACCACTTAGAAACATGGAGTAAGGCATTTGCCAGCCTTCAGGTTGGAAGCTGGTGAAGTCTATGAGCACTATGTCTTTTAATGTTTTTCTCATAATTGCAGCACATTAAAATAATGTGCAATTGTTATAATCCACGCACCTATTAATGCTTGTGTGAGTTTTAGTGTGATATAACATGTGTGTGCATTCAAAGAGTGTATGTCTGGACTTTATTTCCATGCTTTCTGAGGTCCAGGGAAAGCTGTGTGTTTAATGGAAGGGTTGGTGAAAATACAAACAGAGTAGGTGGGCATTTCTACTGATCAATGAATATTCAATAAATAATGAGTGCACACTCATAATGCAGGAAGTTCTGAAGTATCAGAAGAACAGAACTGTTTTTCCGAAAAACAGAACTGTTCAAGTTAAGAACATGCCTACATTCTCTGCACTGTGGCTGCAGGTAAAATGGTGTATCTTTTGCTAGTATGAGAATATAGGAGAATTTGCTACACCCAGAATTTTCTTTCTTGTTTTGTGACCCAGCTTCCTTACAAAGGGATTTCTTTAGGGGTGATGCAGAAAATTGTGTTTTAAAGAATGCATATGCTTCAGAAATAAAAGCCTGAAGGGGACACGCAGATGACAGGAGAGCCAGAGATGAGAGAGCCAACAGCTGCCAGGTTCTCCAGACTCTGTGGTCAGCCAGGCCAGCCACTTTGCCTGGGAGAACAGACTGCTTTGCTGCATTGTCTTGTTTGCTCCTTGTTCTGCTTGATGTGTTTTTCTCAATCAGGTTACATCATGACTTTTAAATAGGGAGTTGTTATAACACAAAAAAATATTGACTGTAACAGCTGTTTCATAAGTGTTAAAAGTTTACCATGAAAGCATGAGTTAAGGCAGATTTATGAATATGTTATTTTTAACATTTCTTTGGGATAGAAACATATTTAGAATATGTGCAGCAAAACCCCTTATGTAAAGTAGTTATTTGACATATAGACAACACACTCTCCAAAGTTTAAGAACTTGTTATTTTTCATAATACAAAAAGCAATTAGCATACATGATAAGCTAATGTCAAGCTATATCCTTGAGCTGAAGAGATGCTGATTAATAGAAATTCTAAATATGTCTTGAACTGATAAACTTTCCATTTATTTATACAATTGAAAGATATTTAAAACAACCAAGTCAAACCATTCTTAACTTCAATTTTTTAAATTTTTTTTTCCTGGTGCCAGGTTTCATCTTGGAGGGATTTTTTCTAGCTGATTTAAAACACCGTAAAAGAGGATTTATAATGGAAATCTCTACCGTTGCTGTAACGGCATTAGCAGGTACCAGCCTCTAACAAAAGTCCATACTCTGCCATGATGTACTGAAAGTGATGTGAATAGAATGCCATTATTTGAAGTGAGAGGAAATGAAATTCAATTCATCCACCTTAATAGAATAGTCTTATATTTAAGAGATAATGTCAGCAGAATAGAACATTGTCACAGGAAAATTAACTGCTGCTGCTGCTACATGAACACCAGGGCAAAGCTGAGGTACTTAAAATAAATATGGGGCTAAGCTGATGGTTACTTTTGAAATAGGAAATCCTGATCCTGTGACAATGTTCTGCTATACAGACGTCTTGTTTATCCTGAAGCGTGGCAGAACCACAGGATCAGGGATGCTCCTTTGGGGAAAAACTTGCAAGATTTCCCTCCACCCCTCCCATTCCAGTTGTTTGCTCTCTCTCCAGCTGTAATGTGCACTCCTTTCTTGGAAGTCAGTTGGTGGAGATCAGTGCATTGGTCTTTGTTAAAAAGTGCCTCCATCCTAAATATGGGGTGTTTAAGAGAAGTAATGTCCTGTTGCAAATTTCTAGGTTTGCCTTCTTCCCAAAATACTGTCTTAGCCCAACAGCCACTGTGGGATGGGAAAATGGGTCCCACAGGGACACAAAAGCTTTCAGCCATTAGCATTGCCTCCAAAGTCAGCAGTGATGAAGTGACAGTCCCACTGACAGATGCAGACAGCATCACCTCACCTGGCAGTGTCTGTTGTAGCAATGATGCTTTCTTCAGTTGCTGACCTCTTGTTTCTGTTTGCCTACATGAGTACTCTGAAAGGCAGTGCTGGAAGAAGTCCAAGGTGTGCTCCCTCAGCTCCTCTTCATATGAGAATCAAGCACTGAAGCCAGGTGCAAAACTTTTCAGCCAGGTGTTGAATTCTGTCTTGGGACATTTAATCATAGTCTGAGCAGCACTGGGATTTTGAGGCATATAAACAATGTCAGTGTGATTTTAATTCTTCCACTGGTTGCCACTGTGCTGTCCCTGTGGAGGATGGAGAGAGATGCTGTGGGAACTGATACATATTGGGGAGGGGCAAAGGTTTTCCATTCCTGCCCTCCTGGACCTGTTCTGCTCCTCACAAGAGTGTTTTGAGCTTTATGGATACTGGCCAAAGAGGGGAGAAAAACCTTTTTTAGCTTGGTACTTTTTATACTTAATATACTATGTATAAGTAAGTCATCAAGTAGTTTCAAACAGTGTTCTCTCATTATTTGAACCCCTTTTGCGCTACATTCATCAACATGGGTCTGAATCTTTCCCAGTGCACCGAATGGTGAACAATTCCCCTGGAATACATAACTGTCACTATGTGTAGAATGGCAAAATTCAGCTAATAATGATGAACTTGAATGAAGACAGATTTAGACAGTTTTTAGATCCCATTTATTTTAAGGCCAGAAAATACCATAATGATAATCAAATCTAGTTCCTTGCATTACACACATACCAGAACTTCACTAAATAATTGCTGCATATATAGGTCAGTAACTTGTAGTTGAGCCAGATTATATCATTTCTCTTAAGACATCCAGACCAGGTTCTACTTGATGAAGACTTCCCACATACCTGAGCAATTTCTGCCAATATTCAATTAAACTCAAATAAAATTGAACTCAAGCAAAATAATAATTTCTAACATGATATATAGGTATTCTGATTCTTACCTTCAGCATTATGGACTCTGACAAAAATTACTTCTGTCTGTAATGATAAAAAGTTTGAATACGAATGACAGATACTTAGAGAAACCTTTATTAACCTATACTAAGCCACAGTTGTTGAATATAAAATGCTTTAATATGCCATGTTTCCTCTACCATGTTGCTAACAATTTTTTTTATTTGTGAAGAAAGATCTTTATATCTTGATAACTACAGCGGTTTACAAACATTGCAAATAGCCTGTTAATGTTTTATTTTCCCTGATTCCTAGCACTGGTTTCAAATATTCCCTGATTCAGATAAGATATATTGTGAGGGGCAGTAATGGAGGCATCACATTAATCAGCAAGTTAAAAGCAAACAAATGAACATGGTCTTGCATACAATTTATGTCCCAATTGTAGAATTCCAGATCACAGAAAGAATGTGAAAACATCACATTCATCCTTGGCCGATGCATTAAAAACTAATCATAAAGTATGTAATATATTTAATTAAAGTACTATACCTGCATCTCAGAATGCCCTTGAGATACAGATATTTGGAGGCCAGGAACATATCCTGAGAAGATATCACTGCATTTGCCATGGGGGTTTTTTCACGTCTTCAAGCAACTGCTGGTGCTTAGCTTACTCTCAAGAGCTGACTGGGTAAGATGTAGTTTTGTTCTGAACTGATAAAGCAATTGTTATTTTCTTTATTCAGACCTGAATTGTTCCGCTTGACCCACAGTGCAGTACATCTAAGAACAAATCAAAGTTATGAAGAACAAAAAGTAGTAGAATTTAAATGTTCTGCCTGGTAAGCTTGCACAAGATCTCACTACTCTGAGCAATGCATTTTTAGAAGTGTGGTTCGTTTGCAGTCTAACCTTTCAGACCCACTATCAAAGCGAGAATTGCCATAAATACATCACCACGTGTAAAACAACTGGCCCTCAATCAGTTGTCAAAAACTTGAAATTACAGCTAGATCATATCTTCCTTTATCTGAGAAGGCTCCTAGATCTGTGATTCAGAGACCGGCAATTACTAGTCTACAGGACAAGAACAGTTACAAAGTTAATTACCTGTGATTATCTTACAAAAGGTTGTGATTATATAGCTGAATGACAAAAGAAGAGCGCTCATGGTGACAAAAACAGGCGGTACCATAAACTGATAAAAACAGGACCACCCGTTGTTCAATTAGAAATCGCCCACTTTAGTTTATGTTGCTATTACAGTAACACCTTCCCCATTCTCCCCAATCTCCCTGCTTTTTCTCAAAGCAAGTACTAACCTCGTGAAAGACCTACAGTTCTTCCCTTTCTCAAGGCTGTTCTCTGTCTTTAAAGTTTCGCTCTGAATGTTAAAGGCTGTTAAGAGCAGACACAAGGTACGGTGTGGAAAGGGGCAGCCAGCACAGCACCATCTCCTCCCCCAGCTTGTTTGCGCATTTACCCTAATCTTCTAGACTTTATCATATCTCCTTGACTCATCCTTTAGCCTGCCGAATAATAACAATGAGTTCCAGCTGCTGAACAGCAAATCTGAACCCTGTTCGCAGTCCCAGCCCTGCAACACGTGTGGGGCCAGTGGTGGAAATAGGAATGCAGCAACGTCTCTCAAGAGTGTTTCCAAAAGGAACCTCCGTGACCATGGAGTCACACACGTGTTCCGTGATAAAATTTGTCTACAGAAAATATTATTTATGCAAGAACCGACCTTTCGTTAGACAAATTTCCTTAAAATTCTCACAAACATTTTGCCTTCCTTGGGATTTTTGCTTCAGTCCAGGAAGTGGGTTTTTTTCTCTCTACAACGTTTATCATTTTGGTAGTCACAGGTTCATGTGTTGAAGGTGTTAACTGTTGTCTAATGGGGAAAATTACCCATAAGCATCGAGGTGAGTCAGAACTTGCACACACTGTGTTAGCATTCCTTCGGGTTTCCTTAACACGTGTGTGAATGAAGGTTTTATTATACAAATATTAATGGATTCCAAATGCATGTCTGTAATTTGATGGTCTTCACAACATCCTTGGGATTTCTCAGAAAGATGCCCATGGTGTTGCAATTAGGAAGAGCAGTGGAAGCTGTGTTCCTAATATTCAAGTAGAAAGATTTTCATAAATGCATTTAAATGTAACCAACTTATAAGTGACTCTCTTGTACTTAAGTTCTGAAAATATTCCAGCCAGAGTCTGTGCACAGGGAATTAAATAAGCCAATATAATTAGGCCAAATAATTCAAGATAAGACTGCATTAAGTGTAAGTGTGCAGGCTACAGCCATGTTTGAAAGCCTGTGATGGGAAAAATAAAATTTTAAATACAATTTCAGCTCTTAAATAAGTGTCAGAGCTTTTAACTTTTCTATCAACATGAGTAACTGCATATCAAGGAGGTAAATGAAGGATCCTTTCCCTTCTGGCCCAGTTTCCAGAGTACAGACACCTCACTGTTGGAGGTGTTGGCTGCATTGCTCCATGGTAAAGACAGTGACTGTGTCAAGCTCCCAACCTTTGGATGTAAACACCCTACAAATTCAGCACTCAGGTGGTTATAATTGCTGTAGTCTACCTGCTGTGCCCTCACTGTCATGCTGCTGTGCCTGATACATTTCATTTTAGTGGATGAGGATCCGAACAAATTCTTAGGAAAGCTCGTCTGCTGAGGACTGCAGAACATGCAGCACAGCTTTTGGCCCAGCATCTCCCAAAAAGCAGCACTTTGTGTATGGTGGGAGTACCTGGTGCGTGGGGAAGGAAGCATCACTTGACACTCTGCTCCTTGCCCAGGGTACCACCTTCCTGGCAGGAAACCAAAGGGACATGACGGGGGAGCTTTATCATCAGCCAGGGAAAGGGACAGGCTGAGCCAACGCTGACGCCAGCCCTGCTGCACTGTGCTCCTGCTGATTTCAGTGGGTGTTGGATGTGCATTTTTGAAGGGCAAATTTACCTCCAGCTTAATAAGCATGATAAGTCATAGATTTGCTGGGAGTAGGAGCAGAAGCCCTCCCGCATCTGTTAGCACATTATTAGCACAGCTTGTTATGGGGCCTCACGTGATGCAGCCCTGGTCGCAGGACGCAATTACAGATGAATTCCTGCTTTGCCTCCCCCACTGACTCAGCATCACAGCTGGAGCCAGCCATAGTCACATTGCAGGAGGTGAAAGGTACTCTGAATTATAGATTGCCTTTGACCTTTTTTTGGTTTAAATTAAGGATATCATCCAGGAAAGTGCCTCCAGCCAGGACACTGCTTAAACATATGCTTAACTTCCACCAGGGGCTGGTGCTCATCAATGGAGATGAAACAGTTGCTTACCGTACAGTGTGTGCATAGACACTACCCAGATAATGATTAAATACCTTTCAAAAGAGGAACGTAAATGACAGTTTCCTATAAAAATGGTAACCAGCATAGCTCTTGAAATCCAGAAACACCCTCAAATTCATGAAAATATTCACTTAAAATTCAGGATAGATATTAAATTTCAGCCACGCAGTATAGATACATTAAAAGGGAAAACTGTGAAAATTATGCATATTTCAGAAGGTAAAAGAAACAAAGACTGTTAATCGAGAAAATAAAAACTAGATATTAGTATGTCATTGTGGAGGGATATCAATCTGAACAAACTGCCTTATAAACCCCGTAAATGGGAATTAAGGCCAACTTAGTGTCTTTTCATCAGAGTGTTTTCTATGATAACTTTGTAAGTGCTCTTAATATATAACAAATAATCTCAGGGCAAAGATCTGTTTGAAGGAGATATGATTGATGACCTATCATCCCTAATTCACTGTTTATACTCGTAGTGAGCCTATTGGGAAAATACCTCATTCATCAGGGTATTAGTGAATTCAACCAACGTATGGCACCTTCATTTTAACAAACTAAAGGAGAAAAGCTAAATGGGGGAAAATTGACAACCATCTCTGATTCTATGATAATGCAATTAGGCTGCTCCTCTCCAGAGCTTTTGCTAATTCACAAAACAGCTTCAGTCGGCAGGTCATAAATATATGATCATTTTTCACACTTTGAAAAGTAATGATGCCTTGACACGAATCAGTAAATCTTGCTGAAGTCATTTATACTTTTCTATTGTGCATACAAATCAGTTTAAAAACAACTATATGTTATTTTGGACTCTTAAGTAGTCTTTGTTTACCAAAAATAATTTTGCAGAGGCTTCTGTGTTCCTTTTGTACCCAAAACTCAAAATGAAATCGTTGCCTGTTTTCAGGACCCAGCAATCCTAGACCAGGTCTTATGGCTGGTAAAATCTCATGAAGTTGTGAAAGGAAAAGAGGGTGAGTGGAGAATGAGGTAAAATAGCATTTGCTTTTCCTCCTCATTTGGCTTTGAACTTCTTTCTGAAAATATGTTGAGGGTTTCCCAGTAAATACTGAGATTCCCATTGTTAATTCATGCAAGTTCTCACTCTGTATCTTCAGCTGTCTCCAGGGAAAGGCAGATGTTAGGTTTGCCATTATGCATTGCAATGTTGCTAAGAGGAAGAAAAGGACAGACACAATACAATAAGAAAGGATATCAGAGCACCAAACTTGTCCTTTGGTCTCGGGAGAGATGCAAGAAGAACTACACCTGATTGCTGCATAACAAGTGAACCTTGCCATCTGTCTCATTTAGTAGAAATTTTAAATCTCAATGATCTTCTTAATACAAAGTCTGTCTTCTCATCGGATTATGACATGTTACATGGTTAAGGTAAGTACAATAAACCCCCGAATATGTGTGTATGCCAATAGGAACAATGCATGTCACTGTCCTGTGACATATGAAAGTTATCTCCTTCTGCCTTGTCTGTTTTGTGGTTAACAACTGAATAAAACCCAAATACATTCCTTATGTCATGAGTATGATAAAATTTTACCTGAGGCAGATATATGGAAGGCAACCAATAAAACTGAAATGCTAGCCACTGATTCAGTGATAAAACTGCTTTGTACAACTTAGCAAAACATAAATCATGTTGTACAGTCTCTGTATACATCCAGGAGCATACAAATTCACAAAATCATACTATGGTACACAAAGGAATGATCAGGAGTGATCCACAGTAAATGTAAAGATGCACAGGTTGATAAATACTTCAGGTAGCTGCTGATGTTTGCCTTGTTGTTAAAATACCTACATGTTGTTTTTATACTCGCTGTGTATTCTGCCCTGTCTCAATTATTTGATCTTTACTGTGATAAGTAACCAGTTTGCAATGCACTATGCAACTAAGCCAAACACATACAGTACATGGATGAAAATTTAACAGTGAATTAAAGTGCAAGCTCCTGTGTTTACGTAATTTATATTTCACATACTTAAGTAATAAAATAATAATATTTTAAACAAAGATAGGATATATTTTTGAATAGATGTTAAATACCACATTATGAAATAGTACTTCAGTAGTAATTTTAAACAGTGTTAGTTTTCAATCATATATTCTATAACAAGTATTTTAATAAGATATTGGGGGTGGGTCTCAAGCTGATGGCAATTAATATGGCTTTGCTGAAGTTAGGGGGAATTTGTCACGTGCTTTAAGTGTATGTGATTTTCTGAATCACACCCAGGAGACAATCTAGACATTATATCTCCCCCCGATGTCTGATGCTCAGCCCCATGATTTTTGAATTTCAAGGGAGAAAGAAAAAATGCCTCAATAATTGTGTCACTGGCCTGCTCACCAGAGTCATCTATTACAGGCCTGCCCAGCATCTATAACTGCATCATCTTCTGTCAACTTAATCTGGTTTCCAACACTGCTGAAGGTGTGGTATGCATTTTGTGAAGGTTTTTACAAGGAAAATATTTGGATTAATGATATAATTTAGTGGCAATTTAGTGACAGTAGGTCTCAGTAGAGTGACAATAGGATTGAAAAAGTAAACCAGTGGGATATACTTGATTGTGGCTGTTGGGCCGGCAGCAGGGAAGCTGCAGGGGTCACACTGATTGGCATTGTCACTTTCCCCATTCATCAAGCAAGGCCAGACTTCCCAAATCATTTACCAGATGGGGCAGCTCGTCAGTTTAAACACCTGATATGAAGCCATCCGTCATCTGATAACATGATCGTTGGGCTGCAGCTGGCTCGGTGCTCTGCAGCCTGAGTGCACATGTGATGGACTGGAGCCAGGGAAGCAGGCTTAACAGTGCTGCACTCCCCTGATAGGATTTGCAGCCCTCCACTGGACCATGGAACAGGTGGAGACGGAGAGAGAATGAAAAAATTACCATGTGTTGCAGGGATTAGAGAGCACACACTTACCACTCCACTTGAATACCAATCAAAGGACAACCTTGAGCCAGACAAATTTAAGGCCATCCATGATGTAATACGGAGAATATAGGTTCTTGCATATGTTGACATATCTTCATTTTCTTACAGGGTTTTGAAGGAACACTTGGCAATACTGTAATTTGCCTTTTGTTTTCTAACGTGGAAGAGAGAACAGATATTTGGAAATAGCGCCCTTTTCTACTTTCTTTTTCAAAGGACATTTAAAACCAGGAAATCTCTTAAAAAAAAAACAAAAGAGTGTATTTCTACAAACTGACCACAGAGCCTATTAGTTTTTCTCAGCAAGACAACAGTCTGACAAGATAGAGAGGAAGTACTATAAATTCAAAATATGATGAGTCGTACTGAAAGCCAGTCCCATTGTTCAAATTCCCCCCAGTTATTGAAATACTCAGATCTTCCTGATTTCAAAGGAGTTAGGTGCCTAAATGGCTCTGAGGATCTGTCTTTTAGTGCCCCTGGAGCAATACTGCAACTCCTTTCCCAGACATCAGGTACCTCGACTTTGATCTCGGGTAGAATCCTGGGAGAATCACTCTGGGGGAGATTCTCTGCTGCAGTTTTACCAGGTACAGTAAATGGCTTTAATATGTAAAGGCAACTTCCTGAAAGTGATCTGGTTTTGTGCCGAAACAGAATATTCACCAGCCTCCTTGGGGGGCATCACAACAACAGGATTTCTTTCATAGAATTGTAGAATCATAGGATGGTTTTGGTAGGAAGGGACTTTAAAGATCATCTAGTTTCAACCCCCCTGTCATAGGCAAGGTCACTTTCCACCAGTCCAGGTTGCTCAGAGCTCCATCCAACCTGGCCTGCAACACTTCCAGGGATGGGATTTCCACAGCTTCTCCGAGTAACCTGTTCCAGTGCCTCACAACTTTCTTTGCAGAAGTGTGTATCAGTTGATCCCATTTTGGTGCACACATCCTGGGGGCATTCCTTCTCCTCAGAGCATATACCTCTGCCCTCCTCCTCCTCCTCCTCACAGCCTGATCTCGCAGCTGCACCACAGCTCTGCTGGGGATGGAGGACCAGAAACAGCATTTTGGTGAACAACCTCTTGGTGAAGGGACTGGTAGCCTCCCGCAGCAAGCTGTGGGCTGAACTGGACTCCTCTGTTCCAAGGCAGGTCTCTCTCCATGCCCCTCAAATTATAACAACAGGGAAACCATGTCCTTCCCCTAATGATCCAAAGACAAATGTCTTTGGGAGCACCGAGTGCCCCTTGGTCTTCAGGATCCAATGCTGCTTCATCCAAGGAATAACAACTCATCAACCTGCTGGAGGTGTCAGTGCTGCAGTTGGTTATTTCAGGATGGAGACAAGGGAACTTGCCCCGCTGGAGGATACATGTGGTCAAGGACAGGATGCAAGATGTGTATTATCAGTGTATATATGTCTCTTCCCTCAAAAACAATTGCTTATGCAAAATTCTTCCCTTGACTGTGCCTTTTCCTTCCTGAAAATTGTTGCCAGTGAAAGATCTGCTTTTGTGTGAAGATTTATTCCTTTCAGTTGTGATCAGCTATTAAGAAATGTCCTTGAAGCAGTTTTTGTGTTGAATTGTTCCCTTTTTTTTTGTCATTTAATTTTAGGCTTTGTTACAGTTATGTGAACTAAATTAATTAGAAGTTTAAGGTTTGGAGTATTGGGTTGCTTTTTTTTTGTTGTTTTGTTTTAGTTTTTGGTGTTTTGGGTTTTTTTTTGCAGGGGGGTTGATTGTTTGTTTGTTGGGGGGGTTGTTGTTTTTTTTCAAACAGAGTCAAAGGAGAGATTCCCACTTCACTTCTTAAAGGATTTCATCTGCCCATGGGAATTAACCTGCAATTGCAGTGTGAAATGTTTAAGTTCTTTTGTGGGAAGGGGACACTATTTTGTCAAAAGCTCATTACCTAGCTGTAGACACTTAAAAGCACAGAGATGCTATAAATTATGTTTGAGACAAATGGAATAAGCTGTAAGGTGTTTGCTGAAAGACAAGTTAAAAGGCTGTCATTTTTTTATTATACATCTTCTTTTGTCTTACTTTCATTATTTATTTAATACTCTATCCTCGTTCTCTGTTGGATAAATTCTGCTTCTCTTTCTATTTCAATGGCTGTCTTTTTCCAAGACTGATGGTAGGGGACTAATCTCAGATATGAGGAAAGCTTAGAAAACATGCAAAAATTGTATATAGAGATACAGAATTAAAAAGGTGAAAACTCATGAAAGGATCATAAGAAATAACATGAATTTTGAGAACTAGTCAGATATCTGCAGACATCCAAAAAATCCTTCCTTCCTTCCAGCAGAGATGGCAGAAAATTTCAGCAGAAACCTGAGAATGAATTACTGAAGAAAAATGCCCCATGGCTCATTAACACAAATGATTCATGATATTTTAGTGATGAAACAGAAGTTCTTGTGCTGGCAATATACCTTTAAATCTATTTCTGTTGACTACTGCTTTTATCTATCTATAGAATAATAATTAGCAACTTCAAAGAATAACAAGGCTATTTTATGAGAGGAAGCATGACTTTATTCCCAGCATAAAAATGGATAAACTGAGACAGATTAAGTGACTTTTTATCCCTGTGAAGATTAAGTGATGGTCAGAACTTAGGTTTGGTTTTAAGGTGTAAGAAAGTTTTGGTTTTCGTGTTGTTTTTCTCCCTCATTTTTAATATAGCAGCTAAATAATACACACAGGTGTACAGATGATTTGTGAAGAAAGTAAAAAGCAGAAAAATAAGATAGAAATGACAGAAAGTGGTAGATGGTGACAGGGGGTTATTTTCCATCTAAATTTGTACAAGTATTTAAAAGAGCATCACCTTAGTTTTTTTATTTTGTGTATGGGTATCTTTAGGTGCCTTAATTGTCTAAATACGGTGTTAGATTTATTTAGAAGCAAATAGCTGAATTAATTTCATTTCAGTCTTCTTTATTTTAATTTTTTTTGTTGATAAATAAAAAAAAATCTCCCCAAAATCATCAGTTATTGAAATGAAAATCCAAATTTAAGAAGCAGGCAAAAGAGGAAAAACATGCAAGCTCATAACTAGATGTCTCTAAACATAAGACATCCCAGGTTTTCAAATCCATTTCTCACATCTTTCAAATCTTCAACCACCTCCCACTGAAAAAAATTATTTTTTCCCCCTGAATCCTGAAGCTCAACTGAATTCTTTCCATACAGCACCATGGAGAAAATATAATAATAAAATCCAATAATAATAATACCAGTTGTCATGGATGTACAGAAAAATTTGTAGAAGACACCCTGAACACTTAAAATTACATATTTACATGTCTTCTCTGCATCTTTAACACAGAAGTAAAATTCATGTCTTGCTGATAACCTTGGTGCCAGAATGTCACATTATCTTTTTATTCTCCTTCCTTTTGCAGTTGGGAAAAAAAAAAAAAAGCAGCACATTACAATCCTCATATGTAAATTCTATAAGCTTTACTGTTCTCCTCAGGTGTGCATGCCAAGTTTTCATTATGAAGGCTCCCCGCTGTGAAAAAAAGGTACATTTTCACTTTCATGTGTCTGTTCCTTTGTGGCAGAAAGGCTTGAAACATTAATGAGTAAACTAAACTAAAACTGTACAGACATTCCTGCAGGAAATTGGGTAAGTTTCTGATTCTGAGGGGAAGAAATTCAACTAGGTCAATAAAATTGTGTGATTTTGACACTGTGAAGTCAATTGTCACTAAGGACTTACCCGTGCTATTTTTATTCATGTTAATGGCATTTTTATGCCCTGGTGTTTTGTTTTGAAGATTTTATCCCACTGAACCAGAAGACACAAAAAGAAAGGAATATTTTAAAAAAGGGCATGGAAAAGAAAAATAATTTCTTCGCAAGTTGAAGGCTGATATCTGTCATGACTTTTTATTTCTCAAATTATTTTACTAAGTCATCATTTCATACCACCTTGAGTTATGTGAGATGCAACATTAGTGACAAATATGGTATCTTTATTAAACAATCATTATTTGCAGCTATAAACCATTGTACAATAGGTTAAATGGGTGTATTAGTGACAATATATCTTGAAAAATAATTCATCCTTTGGTATAGATAGGATGTTGATGTGGCAGAGTTCACTGGAAGTCTTACAGTAAAACAGATTTAATTGATAATAGGGTATTTAAATTTTAAACTGATAAATAAATCATTTGATAAACTGATAATTAAAAAAAACCAAAACAACCACCAAGTCGTCCTAGAAATTCTAGTTGCTTGTTGAGGAAATTGCTTTGACATGAACAGGCAATGGAAAAATAAAAAATTGGTTTTTTCTTGCAAGAAGCGTAAACATTTATTTTTCAATTTCGTTAAGTAACAAACTTTTTTTTCCAGCTAGATCTAGGTTTTTAGTTTTCCCAAGGATGAAGCAGAGATCCAGGCAGAGATTCAAGTAAGGAGCTTGCTGTAGACTGTTCAGTCTCACCAAACATATCTCAGCTGAGCATCATGAATTTATTCCAAAACAACTCTGGAGGCTGAGATTCTTCACTCAGAATGACAATGAACTATTGTCTAAGAGAGAGAAAAAAAAGGGAAACTACTACATCAGGTTCCTCAGATTCTTAAATGCTAATGAAAATAGGTTTTATTTATGTTTCTTAGAAAAGGGGAAATTCAATACAATATTCAGTCTTTGGGACATAATAGGAAGTCAATCACCACGCTGTGTTATTCTGGCCGGTTCTGTTAGCTAGACCTGTAATAGAAAAGTGGTGCACTTTCTAAGGACAGCGGTGGTTATTGAGCTCAATGGGCTGGTAAGAGCTGGGACGTGTCGGGCTGTCCTCCCACCTCACCCCCTGCTCAGTCCGCCCAGAAGCTGGTGGCTCACACCCAGCCCTCCCGCACCGCCCCAGCCCCAGGCCAGCTCCTGCTGGTACCCAACAATGGCAGGGCTTCCTTCACTGCAGCATCCTGCTGCCGGTCACACAGGACACAAAGTGCTGTTGGCCTTCCCCTTCATTTCCCTAAATTAGGTAAATGTCTTGATAAGAAGGGAAATTAGACCAAACTTTCTCACCAGTCTTTCAACTGCATGTAAGTTTCCCCGTTTCTGTGTGTCTCATGCAGCAGCCCGTTTCTGAGAGGAGGCGTACCTGGTCACAGACATGCAGGGATCTCTCTGATAACACTGTATTCTGAAATGTGATAGAATCACATCTGCTAAATATTACAATAGTACAATTTTTGATCTCAGAGTGCTTGACAAACATTTTTTGATTACTCTCCATACCACCATAAGGCAGCTAAGTTTAATTTTCCATATCTCATAGATGGAGAAAGTGAAATGTAAGGGTATTAAATGACTTGACCAGAAACCAAATAACTCCAGGAGCTGGAAATACAGGCCCTGATACAGGAAACTACTGGAACAGATGCTTAACTGCTATTGAAGCATTCAATACAAGACAAACAGTTTAACAGAAGGGCAAAATACTGCATGGAAAATTCTCCAGTCATTCCACTCTTCAGCTACTACAACAAAGGAATATTAGCCTTAACTTGCTGTCTAACAGCTTGCAAACAGCCCTTGATGTACCATACAAAAACATTGTACTCTCTATTGTCTGCTCAGTTCCCCCAGATAATATTGATCCAAGTTCTGGAATACTGCTGAATCTGGTGTAGTGGGGAAAAGAGAGCCGACTTTGATTTTTTAAAGATTTATATCAGTGCTTGCTAAGGGAGGAGTCCACCCTTAGGCAGGCATACTGCAAGAAGAATGAAAGAACTAACAGAATAAAAAATCAGGCAATGTCATTAGGTGTCCCATGACTGATAGGTTGCCCAGCTCCTGCTCTGCCTACTTGTGTGGGCTGCTTTGCTGGTGGACAGCAGTTTTATCAGCACTCAAAATTCAGTTGGGATAAGCATTCTGACTTTATCAAAATCTGGGCAGCAAATCTCCTCAGGAGAGGTTTTCATCAGGTTTCTGGTGAATTGTAGTGTTGGTCAGAAATACCTGAGATTAGCTTCTTGATTTTCTCTGCCTTTGGCAATAAATGCTAAATAGTATTTACATTTAATAAGTGTAGCTCAGACTTCTCAGTAATTAAGAGATTCAGTTCAGTCCCTGTTTGATCACCCATTTTGACCCTTGCTGTAATTCCAAATTTTAACTCGATAAATATGTCAGTACCACATTTATAAATGAAAAATTTTGAACCTGAGGAGCCTTAGCTTGGAATCCTTACATCTAGGATTCACTTCTGAGTATGTTAATACTGAAGCACATTCCTCTGTAAATTCCTGGGATTTGATTCATCCCTTCCAGCAGAGGCATGGAAAAGGAAATGCTCTATTTTAACCACATAGTATGCATTGCTCTAGAACACCTTTCTGCCAGAGACCACCTCTGCAATCTGTCATCTCTTATCGCCTTCAGTTTTGTTTTTCAGGAGAGAACCCACCGTGGGGCATTTACCTGGGGCAGCCCAGCTCTCCCCAGCCACACTGCTGGTATGTTGGATGATGGCCATCAGGGATGGCAGGATGGTGTGAGAACCATGGCCAGTTTGCAGCACTTCAGCTCCCCTTTAATTCCTTTTTCTTCTACAGCCTCTCAGGACTCAATCCACAGACACAGGAGTCTGCATAAACAATAGCCAAATCTGCTCATGCAGTGTGTCTGGGAAGAAATATTCATTTCTGATATTTGTATCTGCACATGAATCTTGGCACTGCTCACAGCCAGATAAAAGGAAGCAGGCTAAAACAATGTGTGAAAGTGGGCAAAAAGAAATATATGTACTAAGAGTAGATTTGACCATTTCCTTTTTATACTACTTACTAAATACTCTATGTTGTAACTTAGATATTTGGTCATGTTAAAACTTATTTTTGAAGTTGGGTACATTGAGATAGCCTCCTGAGTCCATCAGTTATTTAATACCAACACAAATTACTGGGGCCAGTGGAGCATTGAGATCAAGGATAACCTCTTATTACATACCTTTTGGTGGCTGTTATTACAAGAGCAGGTCCCTGATATGGGATGCTGTGCCCCAGAAGTTGAAACCATATTGTGAGAATAAAGCGGAGAGAACAGATATGTCAGCATCAAGATCACAAGCTGATAAAGTGACTTTGTAAAAATAAAACAATACTAATTATTGTATAAATGCATAAATAAATCTTTCCCCTTTTCCAAAACATAGCATGGAGAACAATTCTGACTGCACATAATGTCAGATATTTAATACAGACAATACTTAATACAAGGGTTTTTAAAAAAGCCAAACCCTGAATAAAGAGGATGTGGGATTTCTACCAAAAGTATTGTTCCTTGTTACCCACACCAAGATTTTAGAATTAGTAGGCTGCTTTGATCAAGAGAATATTTTCTTTTCTGAAATGTTGTTTTTAAGTAACACATGTGCTTCTTTCTATGATCTCGATGTATGTTGGAAAACAGTAACTACTACATACTTATTTTTAGATGATAAAGTAATTTTAGGAGGCAAGAACTATTAATATTGTGTAGTGTGTACTCTAACAATAAATGTGACTTGTTTGAGACTAATTTCAAATAGCAGAACACAGTATTTGAGGAAATGTAGGTCTTTCCTGTGAAGCAATTCAGGCATTATGAGCTGAAAAGCATTTTTCTTGCACTTACTTTAGAAAAGAAGAATTGTAAAGTGTTAAACTTTTTCAATCTACATGTGTAAAAAAAATCCTTCTCCTATAGTAAAGAGTCATCCTAGTTCTGCTCATGTAAGGTATGAGTTTGAACAGAGGAACATGCAGAATAACATACTTTATTCGTTCCATCTACTTAACTGTATTCTTCTCTCTGACTAACAGCTGAAAAGTGAGTCTAATTTGCTGATGAATATAATTAGAAGCAAATGATCCATTGCATTAACTTTAATGAGCTGCAGCAGGTCACTTGGTTATGGATGGCACTGTGCAAAGGTTATAGTTCAGGGCGATACTAAATTTCTGACAGTCACCCACAAAGCTTTTATGCAGCAGACACAACAAACACTTACCAAGTCCTGGTCACAGAAGGGACTAGATTTCATAGCCCACTGCTACCTGCTGAAGCCTTAGTTCTTCAGTTCAACAATTCATAATTATCTCATTATCTGACAGCCACATAATAAAGGCCAGCAACTTAGTGGTCTTGTAGTATCAGGGTGTGAGAGCAGGCTTTTCACAACTAGCATATTTTCTCAGATAAGGGTCAAAGAACTCATCCCAAATTTACACTTGTTTCTCAAACACTAGGAAAAAAAAATAAAAAGGTACAGTAACACAGTCTCATCTGTATTCTCAAAAGGAGTTCAACTCTCAGAAGGAATCTTAATTCCGTAATATTAATATTGATAAAACTCTAGAAGGTAAAAATAGCCAAATTAATGACTTAACTTATTAGGTATTAGATAGTGATGATTTTCCTTATGATGTTTTCTTTGACTTAAGTCTTGCACCTCTAGAATTTGGCACCTGGGATAAGCCAATCCTGTATTCATTTCTAGATAAACACTTTCATCTAGGTATTCTAGACATCCACTTTATTTTAGGGATTAAAATTGCAATAATCAGAAAATTCCTTACGAGCCCAATCTGAGCTCTGTCAGAAGTTACCATCCAAGTGCATCGCGGGCGCTGAGCTGAGCCAGCCTAGCCCGGGATCTGCCTGCCAGGGGCTCAGAGCCACGGAGCCACCTGGTCTGGGATCACAGCTGGATCCCAGCTGGATCTGATCTGACCTAGCCGGAGCGAGTGCTCACTTCGGGCAGGGCAGGCTCGGGCTGTTCATTGTGCAGCTCGCCTCCAGCAGAAGAAGGTTGGCGCCTGCTGCGCTAACACAGCTGTTTCTGACCAGAGGTCAGCAGCAGCCTCACACTGCACTGGGGACTCCTCTTTTTCACTTGCGCTCTGCACTGCTCTCCAGAGTGATTGCAGATCGACTTAGGGGGAATATTCATTCATGCATTGTCCTTTTTTCCCTCGGCTATCTACAAGTTGTCTTTACTGTGAAAAGGTTACATTTAATAGATAGTTGACTATTTTTAGACCGTGATGAACTGCCTAATTTGACTGCTTGTTACTCTTATTTTTGATTTGTATTTGATCACCTAGGTCATGCACCTTGAGTGGCCAACAAACACTTCAAAAAAGAGAATAATGGTAGAGAAGCACAAATAGCCAACAGTGAATAAGGAACATTCTTGTTCACACACAAATGCCCTTGTTTGCACATGAATATGGGGGTTTGTATGAAAAAGACCCATTCGCCAAACATCCATGTGAAGGGAGACCCATTCAGCATGAATGTTTGTGAACACTGAATAACAAGTGGATGAACAAGCGTGAATCAAACAGCCGTTCAGACTTTGAACCAATGTTCGCAAACACTGGTTTGCATTATTCACCCAGGCCTGTGAGCAGCCATCTGTTCGATAACTGATAATGGAGATGGAAGTTGGGTTGTTGGGTAGATATGTCTCATCAGGGAGAAAATGGCTATCTATTTGCAGGATTTCTGCTTAGTCTGTTGCAGGCGTAGCCTCTGTTCCTCTTGACCTGTGATACCAGTTTATCTTCTCCCTTTCCTGCCAAAATGAGATTTTACTTCGTATATAACATGAAATAAATTTGTATATGCAAATATACATTGCCACAAACATACCTACACACACACACAAATGTGTATATACATATACATATACATATACATATACATATACATATACATATACATATATATATACATATACATATACATATACATATATATATATATATGTATATATACCATGATTGGATTTTACTTAGTATTTAAAAGAGATATTAAATTTAGGCACTTGAGTGTCTTTGTGACTAGAGTGCTTAGCAAGTGTTTAAGACCTACATATACAAACATAAATACCTGGAAGGTATAAAAATCTGGTTTAGGTGTCTTTAGATTTAAACCCAAATAAATTAACATTTTCCAGAGTTACAGCCATCTGAGTACAGTAGAAAATAATTGCCGTTTTGCTTATAATTTTATAATTGTAATACCAAAATCAGTATTTTCATATATCAGGACAGATTTTGAAATAAAAGGTTTGCATCTTGAGTTCCAGAGAACACTTCCTCACAACTGTAAACTCTTCTTCACTTCCTCACTAATATGAACTCTTCTTATCCAAGAGATGTTAACTTTACTCCATCTTTTAAAAATTGCTTTTATGTGAGAATAATTAAGTACAGACAACTTGTCTTGTACTTACAACTCGGATTGGTTGGTTGCTGCAGTATATTTATTCCAGGTATTTCAATTAATAATGACCATGGTTAGATATATAGAGAAGTGGTATTAGCTTTTGTTCTTCCTACGGCAGGTTGATAGCTATATTTCTATGTAACTGATTTAGTATAATTTATCTTAAACTCTGAAACCTTTCCAAGTGCTTCTACTGCTTTTATAACCCCTACATAAAATATTTCTTTGGGTTAGAAAGCATCAAAATAATGTTTGCATAAAGTGCTATTTTCTATTTTTGATTTCTGACCTCAGCTTCCCGTAGTCTTCAGAGTGCCCTTTGTCATTCTTGAGAACAGTTGATTCTGTTTCAGGGCAAGTAGCAAAGGTAGAAAAAGTCTAGTATTAAATTCCAGTCAATGTGGGCTATTTATTAACTATGTTCTAGCTCTTGTTTAGAATGTAACTTTTAGTTTTATCTTTGCTATGTCCACCCTGAAGATTTCTTAAAGCTAAAAAAGCCCAAGTGTACTACTCAGAAGAATGGAAATAATTATAAAAATAAAAATCTAATAATAATAATAATGATAGCTGCACCTGGTTCCCAAACTGTAGTTTTCTAGTTTTTTGAAACTTCACTTTGTCAACATAGATATAGGCTAATTTTACCCACATAAGATTCAATATTTGCTCATTTGCAAGAGCTGGGCACTCAGGTCTCTCTGCACAAACTTTGTTCTAACATAGCAATGCTATTTGCAAACCAGTCGCTCCATTCTTATCTATGAATTACAACCTGAGCATGTATATATTATCACAACTCAAATAGACAAAGGAGAAACAATTAATTAAGAATTTAAATTAAAAAATCCTGAGCCTAATTTCTATTTCCTTTTAAAACCCCATATCTAAAACGCATATGTATGTTTTCATAGTGACAATTTTAATAACAAATTAACAGACTCGAGTTAAGATTAGAGTTGTAGCATGGGGTGACTTTTTTAATGCTGTTGATTAAAACATATACAAAGAAGTAAGAAGCAGAGTCTTAGAGTGTTCGTTCTAAATTGCAATGGTTTTGCAGTGGACCTGAGTATGAAGTAAGTAATGATTACCTCCCTTTTAACATTTCTCTTGCAGAGAAGGAAGAGATAGGAGTAATAGCAGCCTTGAAGCAGTCAATCAGCTGGTGGGAAGAAAAAATCGCTTGATTTAGGAAAACAAAGACAATACAAAGGTAATGGCTGGAACTATTACCCAGCTGATGGGTGATAAAGCAAGACAGAAACAAAACTGATCACGAGGAGATTCAGTTTTCAGCAGAACATTTAGAGGAACAGTTTTTGTAGGTGTTTTAAGAAATATTTAACATTTTTGATAAGAAGTAGATTTTTTGGTGCTCAGCTATTGAAAAAGGGGCTGATTTGCTTTAGCTTTTCCAGTAAAACCTGAAAACTGTCAAAGAAACACACCTACCCATGAAAAATGTTTATTTTCCACAATCCTTTTTAAAATTTTTTGTATTTATCTTCGCAGCTTTCTAAGGCTTAAAGCATTTTGTGAAGAGCACAATTCTGCAGAAGCCCCCTAGGCCCTGCTGTTGTCGAAGGCAGTGAGGAATCAGTGATACCACCGTGTGCTGTGTGAGTATAGACTCATAGAATCAAGAAGGCTGGAAAAGACCTCTAAGGTCATTGAATCCAGTCATCAACCCAGAACCACCATGTCCACCACTACCCCATATCCCCAAGTGCCACATCCACATGCTTTTTGAACATTTCTAGGGATTGTGATTTCACCACTTCCCTGGGCAGCCTGTTACAATATTTGGCCACTCTTTCAGTGGAAAAAGAAAAAAAAAAACCCTGTTAGCCAATCTAACCTCCCCTGGCGCAATATGAGGCCATTTCCTCTTGTTCTATTGCTTGTTATCTGAGAGAAGAGACCAACCTCAATCTCGGACTGTCAGTTCAGTTGTCTTTCAGAAGAGCAGGGGTGTACAAAGAAAAGATTAGGTGTTTGTGGTTTGACCTCTTGCTAACTGCTGCATTTTCAGGGAAAGTAGAAAAATCCCTTCCTAGATAAAAACATGGATCATTTCCTTTAGTATTGAACCTGAGTGTTTCCTGTGTTTTTGTCAACTAAGAGGGTGTAAAATCTGTGCATCAAGTAGTAGTTTGTTTACTCCTACTCCTGTAGTAAGGTATTTACATTTACGCAGTCTTAAGTAATTGTGAACAAGTAGGTGTTTCCCAAAGTTTATAAAGAAAAGCTTTGAATAGCCAAACTTTTGATTCCTTTATATACAGCAAGGGGAAGCAGGGTATTTCTCTTGTGTGTGTTGTCCCCAGAGCTACCCCCACCCTGGCTGGCAGAGAAGTGCCTGTCCCCAGCTGATCTGGGGTCATGTTGCCTGGCCCGACATGAAGGCTCTGGTGTGGCAGCGAGCATCCTCAGCCAGGGAAACCTGCCAGCCCCGGGGCCAAGACGCCTCCTGAGGATTTGCAATGTTCTCTCTGCAATAAACTTGGGCTTAGTGACAGTGTTAAATAACAATCTTGTCGACTTTTCATTGACTGCCTGGCTTTTGTGGTTTTGCTTAAGGGCCACAGCTCCTTTCTGGGATACTTTTCTAGCCTTTTCCATACCTGGCACTGGGATAATAATATCGCCTTTGATTATGGCCTTGGCTTCTCTCCAGCTCATACCCTGGAGTACTTTATAAGGCTGTCTGAACCCTGTAGAGCTCAGTTCACAAAGAGGCTTGTGAATGGAAGTGCACGTCTTTGAGGCTGGCCAAAAATCCACAAGAGCAAGGTGCCTCTGGGGGTATCTGCTACCCACTGCCGCCCTCGCCAGCACCACCCAGGGCATCTTCCTCCTGTCCTCATGGTTTACTCAGGGGAAGGAGTGAGAAACTAGCGCTACCTAACACTGAGTATCCTTTGATGTAAATATTCAGTGCATATTATTTTTGGTTTTCAATTTGAGAAAACTGTTCTAATCAACACCTAACCGTACTCTAACCAAAGGCAAACTTTATAGCCATTGGTCCTAGTAGCCATCACCCCAACATTAGTTTTACCAGGACAACAAGATGTTGTTATAGCTATAGCCACGAGCTACTCTAAGAATTACCAGGCTTGTTAACTCCTCCTAGAAAAACTCCCTAGTAAGAAAAAAATACAGTAAATTATTAGATACTTATCTTTACTATGTTTAGGAACACAGATTGCCTCAGTTGTCACAGTTTCTTGCATAAAGACAGTGTTAATCAACAGGTATTTGCTATCTATGTCTTTTATCTGGGATTGAGAAGAAATAGGTTTGGAGTCACTCTTTGACATCCACAATGTAAAATAAATAATAACTTTGTTTTTTTCTTTTACTTGCACATTTGTCAAGCTCAAATTCACTAGAACCACTAGAAGTTGTTCATTGACTTTAATGGGTAGTGGAAGAGGCCATAAAGACTCATATCCATACAATAATTGAAGAAAAACAAAGCTGATTTACTTGTGAAGCCACTCAGACCAGGGAGAAAATCTGAGCAAGTTTTCCTTGGGTTGAATTTTTCTATTTCTACAAGAAAAGATTTTCTTTTTTATTAGGAAGTTTGTTATTAAAGAATGACTAGAAGCACAGATGCAAAAGGAAACTGTCAAAACAGATATTTTATTGATCTTTAAAATATAAAATGTGGTTTTGTCTTTTTATAACAGATACAGAACTAACACTAAAGTTTTATGTTCTTATTTCTGTGGTTAGAATCTAATTTTTTTTTGCCTTAGCTCCTAAGAGTCAAAACTCAAATGGATTAATTTATCAGAAATTTGCCTAATACAAGGAACATGTTGCTAGGTATGGAACTTTCATTTAGTCAAATCATCATCCTGAGACCTTGCCATAAAACTCCCATCTTTAATAAACAAAAGATGTGTTTATAGATACATGTGCACTACATTATGCATGCATGTATATGTATAGGTATATATCTACATACATACTTATATTTATATTGTATATGCATATATACAAGATAAAAAATAAGCACACAAAAACCTAATTAATTTCAAACAATGTAAACAATTCAAACCAGCTGTTGGTATTATTTCCCTGTTTTCTTCAACACAGAACACTTTCTCTGTAAATCTGAAATTCGTCAGTACCATTCAGTAAAGTTCCCGTGATATGCAGCTGCTGTGCCATCTATGCTACATTTATTGCCAACACAAGGCAGAAAATCTTTGGGAAAATCTGCTCTAAAACACTGCTCACTTTACAATTATGTGTGGCTTGTCAGTCTGATAAAACTATGTTCAAGTTTACAGGGATGATCTAGAGCTGTTGCTGTCTCTCAGTAGGAGAGGACTATGTGTGCACCTCTTAGGTGCAGAGGAAAAGTTTTATCTATGAAATCCCAGAATCCCCTACTCTCAGGAGGAAAATACTGTCCCAAAAGACATATATGTTTTTTATACCTGTCAGGTCTTCCTAGCTTGTTCTCTCCAACTCCTCTTCCTCTCCTTTCCACACATCCAAGGGATAAGCATTCCTCCTGACTTCTTCTGTGTCAATTTGTCTTCTCTAAAACGGTCGTTTTTTCTGATTCCCTTGTTTCCTTTTCCCAGCTGGTTATAGGACATGCATGACTGCTGTTAACACACCCTGAGTGGGCTCATTTCTTTCACTCCTCTGTGAAAGCTGAAGGAAAAGCTCCTACTACTCCCACCTCTTGGCCATCTTTTTTTAGGATGGGGGAAGTCTTAACTCTTCCCCCTTGAGGATAGAAGTAAACAGCCCCTATTTTGCTTAGCTTAATTCTTCCCAATTCCCTTCCACTGGTGCAAACAGAATGCTTTTGTTTGACTGGCTGAGGAAGCAGTTGCTAACAGCGTTGGAAGAAGATTTATGTTGCGTATCAAACTTCTGCCCTTCTACAACAAAAAATATAGTCTGGTATGTGCATTATTATCTGTACATGGTCAGATTCTAAATCATCTTCACTCTTAACCTATCTATAAGTAAATGATAGTTTTATATCAGTGTTAATGTCAATTAAAATACAGCTTTTACTCATTCTTACTCTAATCTTCTGAAGAAAAACTGAGCATGCTTTTAATTTAGCTTTAGTAAAGTTTCTGAAAATAAAATCTAGGCAGCAGTAGGCTACAACAGTGAAACAGGTATGTTCTTCAGGAAGCTTGTCCTCTCTCCACGTAGAGTTTATTTGTTTCTGGCCGCCTGATAATGTATTTGGCTGCAGCGAAGAACGTGATCAATTCAAAGTTGGCCTAGTAAAATCAATTTTGCCCACTTGGACAAATGTATTATACTAAAGAGTGAGAAAAATAAAGACAGTGTAATAAATTCCAGAACTGACAGACTGTGTAACCTGAACAGGTGTGTGATGCCGTGTGCCGGTGTAGGTGTGACTGGAGAGCCAGGGACTGCTCAGCTGGTGGCTGCAGGGTTTATCTCAGCAGGAGTCTCTGAATGATGAGCACCAGGGAAAAGCAAGGAAGAGTCTTTGGTGCTGACACTTGGATTGAAGAGCCCAGCACTGTAAAAAGAATTTTGTGCAATTTTGGCTGCTGCTTGTAGATCTTGACCTCTGCAGTTTCTCATTACATTCATTTCCATGAGATAATTTTTTTAAAATTCTTTTTATTTTGACCTTTTTTTAAAGGCTGTTATGTAATTTTGATTTGCCTTATCAATATTTTTATCTTATATTCCATTTTCTATCCCTATTATGTTAGTAATGGCTTAGTGGGTTGGGTTTGTCTACTTTCTGTAACCCAGGACTTCTGAATAAGCCGGAGATAGGGAACAAAAGACAATTAAAGCAAATCAGCTCTACTAAAGATTCAAGGAGAAAAACTGAACCAAATCTAGTAATAAAGTAGCCTAAAATCTAATACTAGGCAGAGCATTTAGAAGATCTTAAGCACTGTCTGAGGAATCAGTGGTTCATTTGTAGTTGCACTTACAGCTGATATTTCATTTAGGATTTAATTGTATATCCCCCCTGTGCTTATAAATAGGGTTAGTGCCTTATTAAAGCAGATTCTGAACATTTTTCCTTGTCACCCTCCCCTCTGAACAATTTCCTGTCACTGGTATGGACTGTCATCCGGTGATACCAACTCAGACTCAAACTATTCAGTTTCAAAGCTTCTTTGTGAGCTGGACTGTGATGACACCCATCCAACGTGTAGATGAAACCTGAAGCCCAATGACCAGGTGCATGCTCAGCAGAGTCAGGGGGGAAATTTCTGTGCTGGAGTTGAGCCAAAGGGTTGCAATGGGCATGGAGCTTCTCCTCCTGACCTCTGATGCCCAGCTCTTTGCCCCCACCAGCTAATGCTCACTCTTTAGTATAACAAAGGCAATAGCTTAACTGGTTTCAGAGGTTTACAACCACATGAAATTAATGCATTTTCAGCAACCTGAGTGCCACAGTTATAGAATTAAATTGTATAGTGATTAACTGACTGGCAAAAGTGTAGTTCTTGAAACTATTGCCTGTGAGTGCCCCTCTCCAAACAATTTAAACCATTGTAGGAGCTGCCTTAGACTACACCTGACCTTGCCTGAGGCTGTGGAAATGCATAACTGCATAACAAATGTGCTTCCTTCCCTCTGTGCAATCCCTATCTCTTATTTGTCTGCATTTAGGAGCTGTGGGGGATTTGCCTACCTTCCTCACACATCAGCACCTACCAAGGTGTGCAGGACTGTGCTAACAATGCTGCCTTGTGCTGATTCTTGCTGCTAACACTGACCTCAGGAAAATAGTTCCTGGTTTCTCAGCATCAAGTGGAGAACTACTCCCCTTTCACAGGAGCTGACCTGGAGAAAATATGAGATGCTGATAACACAGTTAGAGGGAAATCTGCAGATTTATACTCAGACACTGGTCTAGTCCAAGGCTGAGAGATGCTTTCCTAACCTTTCTGCACAATAAGAAAAATCCTGCCAAGTGGCCATGGGTGCCTGAGCTCAAGCATGTGCAGAACTGTGGAGTTTCTCCCTGCACTTCCTTGGCTTTGTGTTTCCTATCTGGCAATAATGTGCTCTAGTTGAGGAGTTTTGGCTGTACTCAGCAGAAGATCCAACACCACAACCTTTCTATGGCACTCATTTCTTATTTACATTTATATTTCTTCTTTGTTCATGGTTAATTCAGCCTCTTGGTTCCTATTTAAATATTTGAGAGGGTTTTTTAATACGCCTAATGAAACACAGCAATCCTATTTCTATTGCAGTGGTGCTGGTACAGCATGGAGGGAGGAAGAGGGAAGACTTTAGCTAAATTTCTTCTCATTGAAAGTCTAGCATCTTCCAGAAGAAAACAAACCTCACAGAGTAACAAACATATTTGATAAACATGTTAAACCACATAACTGATTCTGGTCATCTCAGTTTGAACAGTGTGTAATAACTTCAAGATCTGGAAGTACTGGAAGAATAAATAACATAATCTATAAAATATAGGACACACTTGAGTATTATAGCAGTGCAACACTGCCACTGCTGTCATCCCAAAATGATGAAGAACATCTATCTGCAAGAGTAAGCACAACCATTAGTTGTCCAAAACAGTTCACAAGTATTTTGGGGATGTGGTATGCCTCCATTTCTGGAAGAAATGCTGATTGAAACAAGCTTGATTTTTTTGAATGTGCTAAAAGTAAAGCCTCGAATATTTGAAGTTGCTGTCTGCTAACTTCCAGAGATCAAACTATTCAATCCCTCGTCATGGTAAGTGTTTTGTAACAATTTTACCTGTTCAAGGTCTATTTAAGATCTATTTATTTCACCAGTTTGACGCTATGTGGGAATATTATTATGAAGAGGGTGTAGTGCTGAAGGACATAGAAGAGCTTTCTCTTTTATTATCCCTTTCATTCTATTTATCTTTTTTCTTGTAATGTTTTACATAATAGAAGGTTTAGCTGTTTGTCAGTTTGTTGTTCTGTTGTTTGGGGCTTTTTTCCCAGAAAACAAAACAGATATTTTCAAAGAAGGCTGCTACCACAAAGGCCTTAAAATAATCTTGGCCATTGCTAAGATACCCCAGGCAAAATAATATGAAGAAAGGCTGGAGAGGACACAAGTTCTGCCAAAGCAAACAGTCAGAAAAGGAAAAACAAACACCCTCCCTCTCGGTCCCCAGAACATGCAAATTCAATTGCGTTTACAAATAAATTTGCTTTGGTTATGCTTACACCTTTACATGTGTGCTTTACATGAGTGACTGTCAACATTTACTTATGTAAATACTGAAGACCTGTGATTTTGATCTTTGTATATGCAAATATTTACACTGGAATTCTTGTAGTAGGATATCACACCTCTGGAACCACCAGCTGACAGTGTTCCCTCCCACCACGTGTCACAGCCTTGGCAGAGAAAGGATAAAACCAGCCAAAGAAATACTTGACTGTGGACTTTGAATGCAGGTCAGGGCAAGCACTTCAACCCATCTGGCTTCTGTGATGCCAGAGCTGGAAAACTGTACAGCAGAAAATTTGATGATACCCTTGGAAGAGTTTATCTGGGATGGAGAACTCAGACCTCCCCTAAATTCTTTGCTGGAAAAAAATGTGTGAGACAGATAACATGGTATTGGGAATCCTTCATTCAGCTGTGCAAATCGCCAAAGGAGAATCACATTTGAATTCTTTACTTTGTTTTCACACAAGTTTTTACTGAGAGTGATTTTTGGGAAAGATGTGCCTAGCTCAAAAAAGGAAACTATATCACCATTCATGGCAAATTCTAGGAACCCTCTGCATTTGTCATATAATCAAGAAAATCAAAATTGAAGGGAACTTATCTAGGTCAGTGTACCTCAGATTTAGTGTACACAAAATAGGCAAGTATTTGCAGTCCTTTCAGAAAATAGAAGAAAAGGCACCAAAAAAAGTAATAAATAGTTTACTGCTTTAATCAAGTGAAGGCAAGTCCAAAAGCAGGGATGGTACACTGCATCACTGACTGCTTCAGAATCATTTGCTCCACATCTCAATCTGATTTCATGTGCAAAATATTCTGGCTCACAAGATAATTTGCTCTTTTATTATATATTGTCATGTCTTCTATTTGCAGCCATGGAGATAACATAATATCCCAAACATGTATGGACCAAAAGATTAGGAAGTAAAAAAGGGTCATGAGATCCACAGAGGAGAATGGAGAACACAAAAAGTTCTTTATTTCAGCAGTCCTTCTCTGCTGAAATTTTTGTTTATGAGCCATATGCACTCTTCTGAAAGGTCTCTTCTTATTCATACTCATTTACCTACGCCTTGTCCTGGCAGTCAACTTCATCCTTCATCCTCCCCAGGTTGGAAACCTTTCCCTTTTAGCCTGGAATTTGTGTCTGATATTTTATACTGACATTTTCCTAAAGACACAATAAACTCCCATTTGTATATTTTATGCTACTAACAATATAAATAATAATTAAAATAATAATAAATATTTATATCTACAATATAATCTGCATTATCTCTTTAGCACTGAAATAATATCCTTTCATGTTAAGAATACATTTTCAGGTACAGTGCTGCTATTTCAGCCATCGTCTCCAGAATATTTTAAGGCAGGTTTTGAAGAACATCACAGAAACTGCTAACCTGCAATGGTATCTCAGGCAATAGCCATTTTTTCCAGGCTTCTAAACAGATGGTAGCCAATCCAAATTCAGCAGTGCTAGCAAGCAACACTCAATAAAACTGTAATTGATGCATATGGTACCTGCTAGGCTGTTTAAAAACTGACTCTGTGGCATTAAAAGGAAATTGTTTAAAACTCCTGATAGAACTGCACCTGATTTCTGGAGTAAACCTATTGGAGATGAAATCTGCATTTCATGCCTTTGACCTCTCAAGAACCCCTCTGGTTTTATGTTAGAGCAGCACAACTTCTTTCAGCTGAACTGGAGACAAAGGAGCATAACACGTCTTTTCCATTCTGATGAAGTTCCATGCCTGGTGTTTCACAGAGGAGACCCCGTTCAGCAGTTTGCTCTGTCTGCAACACAACACACTGTCACAGGTTGACTTGTTTGTCTGTTGCATAAGGAAGAGGAAAGGAAAAATCACAAGCACTCAGCAAGCACTCAGCTCTGCGTGATTCTCTGATTAGCCCACAGAAAGACCTGGGGGAAGGAGTGCTTCACCACATTATGAACCACAGTGAGATTTTAATGGAGAATGGTGAAATCCAAGCTCACTTGTTAATTTACGCAATAGGATGTGACATTGAAAGTATTCCTAATTTATGTCTGCTAAAGAAATAGGGATAATTGCAGTTGTCTTTTAATAGGTCATTTTAATAGATATTCTAGCAATTTGACTTCTACTCTGAAAATAAGCAGCAATCAGATACCAGGGAACTGACAGATGTATGCCAGAAGATACTATTTTTCAAATTCATCAAAACAAGAATTCTTCTTCCACTAAGAAAATGAATGAGATTCTTCAGTACTTAAGCTGAGTAAAAACCTACAGGAAAGTGATGTTTAAAGGCATGCTTGCTCTGCATAGACCAGTCTTGTACAGGGATCCCAGCACTACCTCTGAACTACACCCAGCAGGGTAAACCAGCCAGGCCCAGCACTTTTTGCTGCTCCTGAATTGGGCTTGCCTATACAGTAGCTCTGGCTCATTGCAGTGCACTTGTAATGTGGGGAGGCACACACAGGCCATGAGAGGCACACACAGATCATGAGAGGCACATTAATGGGCACAGAGGGCCACAGAGGCTGCCTCACCAGAATTCCTTAGAGGAAAACCCCATGTGTAAGGGCAATCCAAACCCTCATTCTTTAAGTACTCGAGTTTCAGAAAATAGGGTGAGTGGACTGGGAAGGAAATAGAGAACTGGAGTGGAAGGATGACTGTTTATAGTCCTCCTTGAGAAGCAAATGAGACAATAGTGGCAACATGAGCTGCGCAGCAGTGTTTGACCATTACTGGGTGCTGTGAGTATGACAAAAGACTATTACAGGGCAAGGATCTGAAGGAAGACACTGAGAAGATATGTACAGTGACCCCCTTTTTGGTGTGGGGGACACTGTGGGGAAATGGATGAAAATGCTTGTTTACATATTGGAGAAGTGACAGAAATAAAAGTGAGCTGAATGTGGGTGGGAGGTGGCACCGTCACAATCACACCATGAGAAATTATAGGCAGAGATGAGCTGTGGTGGTTTTGTGGTGAAAATAAGATGACATTAGAGAGATTTCTAGGAGACACGATGAAATCCAAATCATGGACTGGGAAAATTTTCTGGGCACCTGACTATCATTGGGACTGTGTTTCATTTATCAGGGGGAAACAATAAGAAAGAAAAAAAAGGGGATGCAAAATTATGAGAGACCAAAAGGATTTCTCTCTCACAGAAAGATTAGAGAAGCCATGGTTTGGAGAATATCCTTCAGCTACTGTGAGTGAAATATATGCCTAGCCCAATCTGAAGGGTCCAGAAAATGATCCAAGCTGAACTGGATACCTGGTTTACAAGCAAGTGCTAAGTGTTCAGGGCAATGAAAAAAACTTGTAGAAGGTGGGCTTGGCAGAAGTATGGAAATCTCTGGTTTAGTCAGCCTGAGCTGGAAGTGACAGCCAGAGATTTGTGAAAAACTCTCTAAGAAACAGGCCAAGGTTTTGGTTTGGGATAGGCCTAAGCTAGAAAGGTGTCTCCATCCATGTGTCAGGGTCTGGAGTGGAAGATTTGTCAGTGATCTCCATGAAGCAAGGGTTCGGTGAGAGTTTGTCAATGAATTTACTGAAGCCCTGTGGAGTAAAGAAGAAAAGAGAGAACTGAGTCTAGATCTTGGTGACATCTTCACAGACATCCAGAGGGAAATATCCACTGCTTTTAGAAAAAAAGATCTCCACCTACACAGAGCTTCCACTGACTGCATATGAAGACAAACAAGAAAAGGAGTGGGCTTTGAGGGATGCCATTATCTCAAACTTCCAGGGGAACAGGAGGAGCTGGGGCATGGAGGCACCAGGTGAAGGTGGTGGGAGGCGACACAAGAGGTCCTGGATCAGGTGCACAGCAAACTCAGATGCTGAACAGAAAAGAGTCTGGGTATGCAAATGAAGAAGCATATAGAGTTAGGGATGGATGTGTCAGTTTGGTTTTGTTTTAAGATGGGAAAGACTGAAATGGGTTTGCCTTGTGAGAGAAAAGAACTTTTACCAGAGAGGTAAAGAGTAATTTGGAAGCCAGTTTGTTCTAGCATGTCCTCAAAAGATTAGTTTATGCTGCTTAGAGCAAACTCTTTGTATCTTTGGTTTAAAGAGCAAGAGTGTATTTTTAACTACAGCATCTCTCAATGACTACTCCAGTGCTGGAATGGCACGGTATTTTGAAGGTACTACTGTTTCAGCAAATGCTAGAAATGAAAACCTTTGCCTGAGACACTGCTTTGTTTACAGTGACGTGTGGTAGCCTGTAGGAAAAAAAAAAAGACAACCTCTGGATATAGAGATCAGGTGTGAGCAAAGAAAGATAAAATGTTGGCAGGAATACAGAAGGCTCATAGCCTTTTACTGGTTCCAGCCTTTTGGCAGACCACACTCCACTAGTACCCCGTCCTGCCAAGTGTCATAGAGTGTAAATCTCAAGAAAATTCGTGCTTTTCTTAAAGTGTTCAGTTCCATACACTAGAATATCAGCTTTCATTAAAAAAAATTTAGTCTTCATACTTAACAAAAAAAAGCAGCTTGAAAAACATTCGCAAAAACAAACATTTGCATACACAAAAACAGCATTAAAAAAGAATCATACACCTACTGTTTTCTAATATCTTGTGATTTTACCTTGTGGTTTTTGCACTGTGTGTTGGCAACTCTGTTAATTTATAATGGGAACTGAACTAAGAGACCGCCAGGCTCTGGCTTACTCTTTACGTGGAGTTTAAAATCATTGTGAAATACGCACTAAGGCAGTGGCTCCCAAAATGTTGATCACCCACCAGATAATGGTAAAGTGCTGCATGGCTTTACACTGTCATTTTCACTTGCCTTCACAGCATATTCAACTAAGAGGTGGAAGATAAACCCGCCAAATGATGTGCGAAAATGTGCCGGCCATTAGGAAACTCTGAGGGTACAAAAGGTTTGCCAATCGCTATTGCAAAGGTGTAATTTTGCTGCAGTTACCTGTAGTTGTGTTTTCAAGCTCCTCCCTTGGACGCCCACGCCGGAGAGCAGTGGCTGTGCTGAGCAGCCCCTGCCCCGCTGTGCTCGCATCGGCGCCTTTCTCCCGGAGGCAGAGAGGGCAAAACCATTCCCCTGCCCAGCCCACTGCACGGCCGTGCCCTGAGAACCTCCCTGAGCCGTCTCCAAGATGAATCTAGGCTGGGTTAGCCCTGGGGCACCGCAGGAGAGCGCAGTGTGGGTTTACCCACGCAGTTACTCGCCTGCTTCCCCCGTGGGGTGTCGGCGCACGCCGAGCCCACTGCTGCGGCGGCGGCTCGGTGTGAGCAGCGCCCAAAGTACGATCTCAGCTCTCACAGCACAATCCTAGTGCTTATGAACTGTAGCACTTGCCTTGCACCCCTCTTCCAGTGGACGGATTCCTTTGTTCATGGCTAAAGAGCTCTTCACTCTGGGTGTGAATGCAGGTGGGAACAGCTGGAGCCCTGGTGGGTCCTGCAGTGACGCTGTTAGCACCAGGTAAAACAGCACCACACTCGGGCTCAGGGCTCTCCAAGCAGGTACCACTTGAAGCAAGGCTTGGGTGAGTGCTCACATGTGGCTGAAGTCAGTTTCATTCTCCAGATGCATGGACGTATCTTCTGAAGCAAGAAAATATTCCAAGTGACCAAAATGTAGCCATAGCTGTTACGGGAGCAATTAGCTCAGTTATTTCTGCTGCTCAGGGCGCCGGTAGCATTAGAAGGAGACTGATGATAAGGTTCTGCCTACCGTATTTGTATTTTTGCTTCTCAGTCCCTGCGTAGGAGTAAAGACCTACAAAGGACTTGGGAAGCCCCAGAAGCATTGGTCCGGGTGAGGACAAACCCAAGCTCGTGGGCCAGCCTGTGAGCAGCCACCATGTCTATATTTCCAAGTCTGGTGGGTACAACATCGTTTAGAAGGTATTATATCCAGGCCAGACTGCTGGAGTAAGCCACCACAATCAGTGGTGCAGAGATCAAGGACAGGACAGGTGGCACAATGAGCTGTGTAGTGAGGACAAGCAGAGAGACAGGCCAGGTAGCTTGGCTAACTGCAGAGTCTGACCTACTGACTGCACACGGCTTTAGAGACAGTGAGTGTGAAGATCAGACTTGAAAGAGCATTTTCAGTAGCAGTCTGCCTTTGAAAATACAGTTTTACTGAAGTGGAAATAGTTGATAGGTATATTTCTGCTTTCACAAAACTTTCCACCGAGTGAAGAAAAATTATAAATAAAACGTTTTATGTGATTTCGTAATTTGGGGGTTTTATTGGCTTCTTACTTACATGACTCCCCTGGGGTTTTGCCAGCTCGATCTGTTGAGGTTCCTAGAGAGTACAGAGCTGTAAGTCTCATAGCTTTCAGATAAATCAGTATTCTACTATGTTGAATTTAAAATGTCTAATAGGCTGAATTTCCATTTGAGAGTAAACTAGCTTTTCATCTTATTTCAGGATAACCAACTTTTCCAAATCCCAAGACTTTTCAGAAAAGTGAAATAAAGCCAGTTTTGTCTTAATAGATCATCTGAATGCTGACCTGTGTGGCTTCAGCTGCACCTGCCTTCACAGCCAAGGTACCAGAAGAACCAGAAAAAGTGATTTATCTTAATTGGTACGTAACTAAGACTAAGGAAGGCATCCTGGACCTTTTCCGGCAAAAGAGTGTGGGGTGGACTACCCTGCAGCCAGCAGATGAACAGCACAAAGCAGAGGTGGCTGGAGAAATCCTGACGTGTCTGCACATGTACGCTACTTAGTGTCTGTGCCTCCAAAGAATCCTTGCAGGGAGAAAGTGAGGGGGAAATCTTTGTGATTTATCATTCACATTTATCTTGTACTGACAAATAATAAATAACAAGGTATGTCTGACAAAGGAGTTCAGCTTAACAGCAACCTTCTGTGGACTTGTTGGTTGGGAGGAAAAATGATTGTTATTTTAGCTATAGAACTGCTGCTGCATGATGGACAGTTAGCATGATGAATTAAATAAGAAATAAATTTTAAAAAGCATGTACTAAGGAAGACAATTTCGAGAGACATTAAACAAAAAGAAGGAATGCAGCTTTCTACCTTATAGAATGAGCACTTATTTAAAGCATTAATTTCTGCTCAGTTCAAAGCAGAGAACCCACAAATGTGCTTCCCAGACGCATTATTGATTTCTGACCTACAAATTACTCTCCTTCAAGGAGGGCTGATGTGGAACACAGACAGTGGGGGAAGAGGGCTGGAGTAGACAGGGTACTTCTCAGCTGCAATCTGCATAATGTTTAGTATTCAGTGAGTTAAAGCACGCAATGAAAGGGAACTGTCAGCGCAATCTAGAAGATATAAAGAAATGAAGGGGTGAAAAAAAGCCGTATGCTAATAATCCACTCAGTAATTAAGTGAAGATCGCTGCCAAGCGCCACTGCCACTTTCAAAGGGTAATTTGTACAGGAAATCATAGAGTCATTGTCAAATCATTTCAGGATAAAAGGAAAGTCATCAACTAAGATAAGATAAATGCTGGGTGTCTGGCAGCATGTGCCCTAGGAAATGCCTTTGCTTTTTTATATTGGAAGAAAAATTTTGCAAAAGTGGGGCTAGAAAAACTTGACATGTTGAAATGCACATTTACTATTAATAATAGAGGTGATATATGCATAGATGCGTTATTAAATAGGTAACTGGAACAAAAAAGAATCATCTAGTGAGCCAGCTAAAGGGGAATTAACTTTCAACAATCGAATGTGACTTTTAACTTGAACCTTCGGTAAATCAGAACACACTTCATCCCACCCCCAAAAGAGTCTTTTGCAATTAATGCGCTTTAATATTCCTTTCTTTTAAGTATGGGATAATCTGGGGGAGAGCCTGTTTCCCACAAGAAAAGATTTTTCCACAGGAAAAGATTTGCGGCTTTACAACTGTTAGCCTCCCACGGATCCCTGTCAGTGTCTAAATATTGCCAAGTCACAGCTTTTGGGCCCTACGCAGAGCCGGCAGCGCAGTCGGCGCGGCGGTGTCGGGGTGCGACTGCTGCGAGAAGGAGCTTTTGGGCTGCGCACCCCGCTCCTCTGCAAGCTGGAGTTATTTTCCGCTTACTTAGATTAGGGTTTTAAAGTTTCCTTGTGTGCTCCGGGTGGCACTGAGTTTTCAAATACGTCCTTTCAGTCGTTAGCATCTCGTGGTTGAGGCTGTGCCTTCGCAGCGCGGTGCGATGGGCACGGGCTGCTGCGCTCGGCAGCGTCTGGCGGTCACAAGGGGGACAGAGGGACAGCGTGGCGCACTGGGGACCGCACTCAGGACAGCGGTGATGAACTCCAGAGGAGACAGATTTCCCTGAGAACAGGAATGCACCCTCAACGTCAGCTTGGGGTGAATGTGAAATCTGCCCAGGACGACATTATAGAATGAAACCAAGAAATTTAAGCACTTTAATTTGTCACTTATTAATTTTTTTTTAAATCTCAAACTAATGAAATGTACAGAGCATATCTCATGGGTAATCATATTTATTTCACATTATATTTAATAATACATGGACTTACTCAAGCTTTTATACCATTGTATAAGTGATTTTTACTATATTATTTTCTTCCACCACACCTTGAAATTACCTAGTAAAATTAGACTAATTTCTAATGTATATCATTAACTTTGATGTAATGATATTTGAATTTTATTAAGTGCATATTCTGGCCTGCACTTGACCCATCACAGGTGTACAATCATATAGCTGATTTTATGAATCACAGGAAGGTTTGGGTTTTTTTCCAAGAAATAGTGTTTACTAGACATGGAAAACCCCTCTAATTTCATGTATTTTTCCAAATATACTAACTAATCTTATAAAATGTGAGGAGGAGGCTCTTCAGATGTACACTCAATTTTATTTCATGCCAATTATTTTGCACCTAATTCAGCAATCCAAACACAGAACCCAGATCTGAGAAACAACACAGACTTGTCTCGGTATTTAGCACAGAAGTCTTAACACTCAAACAGCATGAGGGCTTGTTACGTTTTGGAGAGAGTTCTGATTTTTTTAAAACAGTGATAACGTTTCAGCCATCCAGATTTTTTCATCCGTGACAGATATAGTATAGATCAAACAGTTCAGATCATAAATAATTCAAGTCTAATTTAATAAAAGTTAATGATCTACAATAGAAATTGCTTTAATTCTACTTTTAACTGTTTCACAACACTGTCTGAGAATGAAAAAAAGGCAGGCTGGAAATGGACTCACAAACATGCAACCCCACATGAATTTTTTAACATGCTACATTTGTCACAGAATAAATTTCAGAGTGCTTGGAAAATGATGGTTTAAAACTTTATCCGAAGAGGCTGAGAACAGTAAAACAGTCACATGAAGAACAAAAAGAAAACAAAACCCCCTGTGTACTTCAGATATACATTTCCTTCATTTTATTTTCCTCCTCCCAGATTGTGACACTTTTCCTCTATTTTTATTCCTTTATATTTGTCTTGTCTTACGTGAAATTATATTTTTGAACATTTTTATGTTTAGAAAATATCCTTTTATTGGAAGGTGAAAGTGTTTCTGAGTTATCTCACTTATATTACATTTCAAAGGGAGCCTCAGTAAAAGGACCTCCAGAATATTCATCTACTATTACATGATAAGGGGTGAGCAAAAATTGGCCTTAAGATACATTATTTCATACAATGCTATATAAACCACAAAAATAAAAGCCTCTTTACCTTTCTGTTTCAGGTCTATGCATATTTTGATCTGAATAGAGATAGAAGAGGGTCATATCTGTACTCAGCACAGAACAGTTAATCTCTAGGTATTAAAAAAAGAGAAAGAAAGAGGCCTGTTGGTGTTTCTCTTGCTAACCAAAAGTGATCTAAAATACACAGCAGTGCAGTTAGACTGATAACTCACTATATTCAACATAGTTTCTGAAGGAGACGATGGCTATTAATCAAGTCTTTCTTTCTTTCTTTCTTTCTTTCTTTCTTTCTTTCTTTCTTTCTTTCTTTCTTTCCTTCTTTTCATGTGAAGGATTAATTTGGGTGAAATTTCATTCTGTGCATCTAGGCATGGTGGACTTCAAAAAAAAGATACTTTAGTCAGTTGGATGCTTGTGTTTTCCTGTACCAACAGGTGCCCATCTACCACCATCTGTATCAGAAGCTGCTTTTGTGAGTAAGGACCAGGCATGTAAAAACACAAACACAGTGTAAGTAGCATTTCAGTGGAAAAAAGGCCCCTGAATTAGGCTGTACAAACTTACAGACCTTAGTATTGAAAAGTAGTTCCAGGTTCAATTGGAAATTTGGCTCCAATTGTATTTTACCAATAGGGAAAATTTAGCTGAAAGTTTACGAGGTGAAATGTTGCATTTCCTGCAATAACAACGATGAGTAATTTGCGATTGTATGGCGTATCCTAACAGCTGTGATATATGTTGCTTTGAATTCATTTAGCTGTAACAATATTTGTTAATTTTTCCCTTCAGATGCCTGTTGTTGATATTTTCTAAATAAAGCCAAGGAAAAGAAAACGCCAGCATTCTGAAACGTAAAGCAATCTGTAAAATTAAAAAAGCTTCGTACCCCCCCTTCCCCAAATGCATACCATATGCCAAAGCTACTCCTTAACTCGGAGCGACTGTTGTTACTGTAGTCATCAGTCTCTGCCAGAGCAATTACCGCCAGCCATCCGTCCTGGCTGTTCTGCAGGGGCTGCAGCGCACCCAGAGAGAGCAGCCCACGCCTGACCCTCCCGCTCACCCACCCCGCTGCTGGGCACAGCCCGGGCTGGCCCGGGGAGCCGCGGCCAGGGGTGGTGGAGCAGCCCGGGCGCAAGAAGCCTCGCTGGGGTTGGCTTCACGGGAGACACGAGTGTTGGGAGTGCTCAGACCCCCACAGGCACCTGATGCTGGGTACTGAGGAGGAAAATAAAATGCCAATAACGCTTATAAAAGTGTACGTCTGCCAAAAATCATCAGATGCTGGGGAACCTGGTAATGCTGAATATCTGCTTTCAAATCCTGTCCTTTAGTAGACATCTTTGCTTGGAAACAATTTGCTCTTGTTTCTGCCCTTATGAACAAGCTTATGCAGTAGGAAAAGAGAAGCCTCCAAGCCTGCATCATTGTTTCTAACCATCCTGAGATATTTTATTTTTCACTTCCCAGAGAGAGATTTTCAAACACTTGCTCATGTTTCATTTTATTAACAAAAAAGCTCTGTTAGAGGGAAAAGCCATACAGAATCAATTGGTAATTGAAAGGAGATGTATACATTGATTTATACATCAATGATATACTGCACTGATTGTTGCACATTATATAATGTTTACCGATTAGAGTTGTTATGCATTTATTGTCCCTTTCTTACCTTTTATTATTATTGCAAATTACCTTTTAGAGTAGAAGGAAACACATGATGTCTTATGGAGTCACAAAAGCAGCTCACAGACATTTGCAGAGAAAAGAGCACAGAGCTTATACAGAAGAGAGTAAGTCTGAAACTTCAAATCTTTGAAGCTTTTCTGTGAAAAGAAAACAAAAGAAAAACCTCAAACCCAGAAAGTAGGAATAAAGCATTCAGAAACAATAATGTTATTTTTGAATTCTCAGTAAGGGTTTTCTGCTCCGTTAATTACTTTTACAATACCTGGTGAGATGGCACCATGACTGGAGTGCTTAGGATACTGCAGTTGAAATAATAAATAATCACCTGACATTTCTTAAAAGGCTTGCTTCTTTCTGAGTAGTGTTGTCTTTTATCAGCCTTTCTCATGCCTTTATCACGTTTGTTCTCATTCAGATCAGTGAAGGCTTTCATTTCCTCAACAGTCCCCAAAGCCAGGATTTGTAGCCTGTATTCAGATTCATTTAAAATCAATGCAGTACAAAATAATTAGAGAGACAAAAAAGGTATTGCAGGTTCTTTCATTGCCTTAGATCTTTTGACCACAAAATGATGACTGTTTTTGCCAGAGCAGCAGTTAAAAATAGATAGCAATTGCATGTGCTACCTTGCATACATCCTAACTATACTGTATTTGCAGAATTCTGAACTTTAATACAAAGAAATACATGGGTTTTTTTTCTCAGCAACAAAAGCATCAATAAAAAAAGCCAATTAGAAGAGATGAATTTTTATTACATGCTGATGATTAAATCTACATTAATCATAAACATCCGCGGGCCACCAACAGGGCTTGTTTAATCATTTTCAACCATTTGTGTCTCTCTCTATCTTCTATTCTGTGAGATTTTTTCTGCATTACTTCCATATTTGGTATTGAGATGTTAGAAAGTACAAGTATACTCCTGGGTAATCAGGATTTCAGGCAATATGACTCAAAAAAACATTCACAAAAGAAATCTCCTGGAAGGTTTCTAAACCCATGATTTGATGGGCTATGCAGTTACATGACATTGTTTGTGGGGCTATTGTGTAAAATAGGGCACTCACTGTATGCTCAGGGGTTATTTCAAGTATTAGATAACTTTGAATTTGGTATAGAGATACCAATATAATTGATATAGATATAAAAGATAAAATGGGGAATAAAGGTCAAGAAAGCCTCAGGTACAATGACCTGGACAATGACTCTGCTATCAACAGGAGAATTTTAAATGAAATTTGTTTTGAGCACCAACCATAAAAAAAAAAAAGGGGGATATAGCATGTTGTGTCATTGCTAGAAGCAACTAAATAATGCTACAGAAGAGTTCAGACCTAATTGGAAGTTGGAATAATTATAGATGATGATAAGCCAGCCACCAGAGAAATGCAATATTCAAGATGTGTGGTAACAAAAACATTGATTAACATAAGTCAGGACAAGAACGAAAACAGCTTAGAAATACAGCATATAATTTATGACCATGGGAAAAAATCAATATCAACAATAGATATGAAGAGAAAGAAAAAAAATATTTAGAATTCCCCTCACTCATTTTTTTTATTTCATAGTGATTTTGTAAAGAGCATTTAGTGAACAATTTTTCTTTGAAGTATGAATTACATTGAAGCTGAATGCAGCCTCCCCCTATACCCTTCCTGAACACTCACTGAAATTTCACGACAGTTTTTAGGGATACTGACAAGTTTTTCCACATGAAATCATAGTCCAAGTTGCCTGATGCTGATCTTTCTTTTTTCTTCTTTTTGTAAGAAGACTTTTCTTTTATGAAAAAAGGGGAGGTGGGGAGAAGGTAAGTAGAAGCCATTTTAGCTTTCTCTTAGATAAATTAAGCCAGCAAAGATGGTCTTGGGAGATTTCTGATAGGAAAAAAATAACAGTTTCTGGGCTCTTATTCTTCAGCTATTCTTTCATTTCCAACAGCCTGACAAAGGGCGTATCTGTGTTTCACAGTTCCATGGAATTGTGTATTTCTTCCTTGCTTTGGAAGGGTTTGGAGTCTGCAGAGCCAGTGAGGATACCCCGATGGTCTGTTCTGGCCTGGGGCTCCACTCTGTCCCACAGCTGGAACCTTCCTGTGGAGCTGCATGTCCTTGTGGGGATGACTGGGGAACAACTATCCCATCACCTGGAGCTTCATTCCTACTGTGTTGCCTTAAAGAATGAAAAGGAAATGGGAAGGAATGAGAGCTCCTTGGCCAAAAAATTATAATGTCTTTGGACAGACAAGGTAATTCTTTGAATATTGTAGGATTTTGCAGAAGTGCATGCCTGTGTAATAGGTTTGTTTCTCTGGGAACACAGGTCAGACTTCAACACAAAAAATCAGGTATAGTGACTTTTGAGTGAGCTGATGTGATCACACCACCAGGAATCTCTCCTTATGTCTCCCAGATGCAAAATGAACTTCCAGTGTGCAGATTTGTAGTGGCAGAGGAGGTGTTCTCTGTTCTAATTTTAAAATGCCACCCTCGTCAGTATATACTCCATCAGCAGAATATGCTAGGCTGAAATCAGTCAGCAGGAAACTATGGGCTTATATTGCTTAAGCTGGCAGTTCAGCAAAGTTCTGTGCTCCAGACTGGTCATCTCTCAATTTCCCAAGTACCTCTGTGCACATATATCATCAGAATATTAACTGAAAACACTTCTAAAGGCAACATGGCTCATTGACCACATACCATGGCATTGCTGTCAAACAGTTATTTGTGGACCATACTTTGAGAACCACTCACTGAACCTGTCTAAAATGAAGTGTGGAAAACACTGTAAGAAACAAAGTCAAGGAAGTAATATATTGGCAAGGAAATGGAATCTAGGCTGATCTTTTTCTGTCTCAAAATTGCAGAGATATATGATAGCTCAATCAATTGCAATGCCAGTCTAAGTCAGAATATATGGTCAAGTACAAAGAAATAATTAGGAAACTGTCACAGCAGGCAAAAAGCACGTATAAGGAATAGTAAATGAAGCTAAGCTGAGATAGATTTAAAATGTTGAGAGCCATGAGAAAAGTGAAAGATGAAAGGTAGCAGCCAGTCCAACAAAATGAATATAATGTAAAGCAGAACAGCTTTTAGTTAAGGTAGATCTCAGTTTCTTAACATTCTGTGAGGAAAGATTTGCAAAAGAATGGAGCAATGTGTGAAAATAAGAAACAGAAGGAGCAGAAGGAAGACAATATGGTAACACATGGTTACAGTTCCAAGACTTGAGAATATATTTCTTGTACTATATCCCTTTATGTTAAAATGCATTCTGTTTATTCTGGCTCAATGGCTCAGCTGGTATCATAGTGTAACACCCCACCACATGGTAGACCCGAGCTCAGGAGCAAGCTTGGGCCAAGAGAGCTTGGGACTGTCACAGAGGTGATGCTGTTATCTTCAGCATTGGAGAATGCTGCCCAGGGAAGGGATAGAGCTGTGCATTTCTCTGAGAACAGCAAGAAGAAAAGAAAACAATAAGCAAAAATAGGAGGAAATGCATCCCACAGGAATAAATAGACAAAAATATAGACCTCTTGTAAGTTGTGCTTTCTCAATGAAGTAAGAACATCTTCTTTTCTCATATTTTTTTTTTCAGGACTGATACAAGATGCTCACTTCTGTACTGCAAATATTACTCTTCAAAATAAATTTTGTTTTCTTCCCAAATATTTATTGCATTAGTATAGCTATAGGAAGTGGGCTGAGATGAGCAGCAAAATTTTGGAGCTAAAATGAAAGTTATAAAAAAACAAATGCTGTAAATAGACGTCTTATAGATCCCTTTCTAACCCACACATGATTAAATATCAGGACTGCATTCTCTGATGGATCTTCCCTGCCTTCGAAGTTTTAGCAGACGTTGGAAGGAAGCATAAAAGATAAATTGACTAATTCCGTACATCCTGGCATTTGTTTGCAGAAATCACACTTGAAACATTTTCTGTTTTATGAAGTCAAAAAGTGGGATTTATCTAACCTCAGTGATCTATTGATTTAACAGTTATTATCACTTTATCATTTGTTTTAGATACTGGCTCCAGAATGAGGCCTCTCCATTCAGACAGAAAAGCCAATGAAATTAAAACAGATATGTGATTTCCTGCTGATTATTCTCAAGCAAGAAGGAGCCTTCCCCAGGAAAAAAATGGAAGTTCTTAACTCCATGTATTTGATGCCACCTGCCTTCATGTCTCTCAAGTTTACCAAATATCGTAGTCAGAAAGAAATCAAACTGATTTATTCTGTCTCTCTCTATATCAATGACACATTGATAATGAAGAACAAGTGGTTGCCCTCTGTAAAATTCACTCCTAAGTCTGTACTGTAGTACTTCAAACTGATGAATATTTTGCAACAAATCTCACTTGGACAGAATGGTTCTGAATTGTAAATTGCTGTTTTAAAATCAGCTCACTACCTTGCACATTGGTCAATACCTTTTGATTTGTTCTATGAGTGGTTTGGACACAGTGTTCATACATATAAATACACATTATTCAAAAATACTTCTTATCACAGTGGTGAGATCACAGGAATAATTCTCCTGAAGAAATAATAATGGAAAACATTGCCTTTTGAAAGCAAACCCTAACTATTTCAGAAATTGCTGCTTCGTGTCCCCCCCACCCAAACTTAAAAATACCAAGCAGGTATCTGTGAGTTATTCCTGAATGCAGCCTCTGTAAAACATATTTAAATAACAAAAGCAAATGCAAGGTCATAAGAAAAAGAAATTGAGAACAAAGTTATAATTAAGAACTATTTAAATTCTACACACAATTAAGTTTGATCTGAACAGGGAAATAGGTACCTTTAGCCTGAAAAAGATGGGTACATTTGCTTTGCCAGATCTAGGACAATGCATCTTTAAGATATTGTGCCATTTCTTTTAAGCATTATTTCAAAAATGTGGGAGGAGGGAGCATCTAAAGCAAAATTGCAAATGCAACTTTTGATTGTTATGATTTATTTTTAATTATCCTTTTCTCCTTTTGTCTTAATTGGACAGAGCCAGTCTAAACTTGTTCTGTGCAATTAAGAGCAGTTACATGCATAGAAAATTGAGACCTATTTTAAATCTCATTTGGACTGACTCATAGTTCAGCTTGCTACAGGAAAATTAGAGCAAGAAAATATATTTTAAAATCTAATGAGCTTTAGTTAAAATATTCTCCACAAAATGATGTGCTGGGAAGTTTTACACATTCACTTCAAATCATATCAGACAGCGGATCAGGGGAAAAACATTTTGCTCTTACTAGGCTTCCACAGGAGACATCTAGGAGCATGTTATCGAATTCTCTTCAAAATCCATTCTGAAGTTTGAGCTATTTATTTCCAAGGCAACTAAACAAATATTTTCCAAATAACTCATACATGCAGCTCAGATGGGGGCTAATTCTGTACTTGGTAATTTCCTACCTCTTGCAAACACAATTGGCACCCAGTGTACAGAGCAATGCACTTTCCAATAGTTAAGGTAACAAAAACCCTGTAAGGTGAAGGCAGTGCTAAAGCACCTGCATAATACCCATTAGTGTTAATAGGGGCTTGGGAGAACATATCCAATACCTCCATAAAAGGCCTCATGCAGCTTGGAATAAATGTGCAAAACAATAATAAATTAGTGAACCAGTATGAGAATAATCGTTTGAAATGAACCCAAATCCAAATATTGGAAATTTCTGGGGTTTCATGTTACACATAGGCCTCATTTCTTAGATCCTTTGCCTAAGATGCTTGGGAGGGGGGTAAAAGTGCCTGAGAAATCCCATCTTCCCTCCTTGTTGCTTGATTGCATCTGGTGGTTCAGGATATGGAGGAAGTTGCGTGTACGAGGAGCCATCATTGCGTCTGCTTGGAATAAAATACATCTTGCCCTCCTGACCACTGTCTGCTCTCCCCTTCCCTGCTTCAGGTGCTGCATAAACCAAGGTAAAACCAGACAAAACTGTTCAGAGCCATGTATGTGCTTGAAGGCTGAACCATATGCTTTGTGATAAAGTCCCTTTGTTAACAGCTCCTACAGATCCTTTCCAGAGACTTAAAGAACACTCGAACACAGTTATTTTATTTTTTAGATATTATTTTTTTTATTGGTGAGCATCCTTGAGTCCTGTATTCCCCAGTGAGAAGCAGCAGTAGGAACACATAGCAAATTGAGATTTACCATTTGTCCATAAAAGTAGAAAATTTCAAATCCAAGACTCTTAAGAAGAAACTTGAATCTGCTTGATAAAATGTTTGTTCATTGCAAGTACTTTCTTGTTTCTAAATTCTCCTTTGCTTTATGCCCTTTTTTGCCAAAGTCCCATGACAAGGTTCAGTTGATAGAACAACCTTGTTCATAAAGTGTGAATTTCCATCAAGTCAGATGAAATGTGAACTTGAACAATGGAGAGTTGGCTTCTCTCCAGTCCTAAATATAGCTGTGTGAGAACTCTGTGAAACCTGCCAAGCAGTCGGCCCCACTCTTAAAGAAAATAAAGGCCTGAAATACTTAGGGTCCTCCAGTTTGCCTCATTCATTTCACGTCTTCCCACAGTTTTGAAGGTCCCTGTGAACAGTCAGACCCTGACTCTGTGCAGTTTACAGCCATTTTTTCACATTGCAGGGCTGTGGATATCCTCAGATAGATAAGTGAAATCTGAGTGTGCAGAGTCAAGAGATGGTGAGTGGTCCATGCTTGACCTCTGCCAGAGAACATGAAGTCAATAATTAATGCTTTTTGAACCTCCTGCCAGATATCTTTCTTCAGCATTCAGGTTCTCTGGCTTTTCCTCAAGACTGGTAGAGATTTAATAAAGAATTGCCTAGTGCTATTTTTGTTCTTCCTTTTAACCTGTTCAATGCCTTTTAGCATTGTTTTTGCTTGGGCAGTCCTCTGCCCTCCCTTTGGAGAGTTTACTGCAAAGACAGTGTGACGCAAACACGGTCTTCCTGCTAACAGAGGTTCCACACTGCCAATCAGGATTTAAATTTCAGGCCAAGATTTCAGTAGAGCTCTCCTTCTAGTTTGTGAGAGAATTAAAGCACATGCAGAAACGTACAGAATTTGGCTCCTGCAGACAGATTAATAATTAAAAAAAAAAGCATTGTGACTATTGAACATTTTAAAGGCCTTTATGAAAAAAATAGCTCATGAATAGCTTTCAAAGTGAGACAAGTTATTCAAACAGCTGGCCATGCATTTCTTGGGACCAGTGATGGGTTATAAAGGATAAGAAAATGAGAGCTGCAAGAGGTGAGGAGCTGCAGCTCCTGGAGCTGTCCTCTTGGCTCTTGCAGAGCCAGGGTGCAAGGGGAGAGGACCGTGAGCGTCCCCAGCAGCCTGCCACTGCCATCCTGCTGCCATTCCACATGGGGTCCGTGCAGCCATTGCATGTCTCACATCTAAGAGTGCCAAGAAAAGGAAGGAAGGAAAGAAAAATGGATAGAACAAAGAGAAAAAGAGAAACAGCTCCAGTTCTTCTCAGGCTCCAGGACCTACCAATGTCTATGCAGAAGAATTCATTCTTATGTACTACTAACAGAGGGAGAGCACATTTTGGTGTATTTGCTGTAAATACAACACTTCTGATGTGGAATCAACATTTCTGATGTGGAATGCAGATTCTCAGTGTGAAAAAATACATTTTGCTTTGAAACTAAGTATCTTTCTTCTCAATTAATTTTAATTCTTCATTTAGATTCTAACCTTAATTCTTGGGATTAACCAGGTTGCTTCAGACGTGGGAGATTAATACACAAAAAGGCTCCAGTTTGAAGTAAACAAATAGATAATAACAATCTTCATATTGCCAGGGATTTTACTTGTGGCTGCAACCTCTGTATCTTAGTGGTTAAAGGGTTAATTAAACCATTATTGTAGTAAGCTCTTAAATTTTAGGAACAGAGGAATTTAACTGAATAGACAATTCTGCCAAACTTGCATAAACTGAACAACTGCATCTTAGAATTTATCAGTATTTTTCTGATCTTATTTCCCATGAAAAGCTGTTCCAGAAGCTCTTTGGTTTTATGGTTTGAATTTTTCCTATTTGCAGTCTAAATTTATCCTTGGCCTAATACTGTCCTTTCTTTAAATAGTTCTTATCAGTGCCTGATATTTATTCCATAGTAAATAGCACTTACATATCCTTTCAGGCTGTGCTTTGATAGGATGACAAACAAAATATTTTAATTTATCTTCTTTGAGATAGGCTTTTCTTTCTCCCCACTACACCCATAACAGTTTTCTGAAGCAATTCCAGCCAGAACACATCAATCTTGCACATGGATGGCCACTATGGGTGTGCTGTATTTCAGATGAGGTCTTGCTGGTGCCTTGCTCAAGGGCACAAATACTTTCCTAGTGCCAGCTGAAATACTTCACATGACACATATAGGATCTCTTTTGCCATTTTCCCTAGCTGCAGCATCTTTCTGACTCAGAAAGGCAGTTCATCTTATTCATCCCTGTTTGTTTCAACTGATGAACTCAAGATTGTAGCAGGAAAACTAATTAGTCTGAGATTGCATAACCTTACATTGAAATTAAAAATTAACCCTTTTATCTGTTTATTTTTAACATCTTGCTTCTTTGGGAAATTATGTGATTTGTTTCTTTGGGCAGATACCCCTGGTGCAGTGCTGTCTAAAAAATCATCTTCAGGTGATACTGACCCAAATGTTGCTAAATTTTGGAGAGACCATTTCTAGGCATAGTCCAGTTGAGCTCTTTCTGCCAAAATTTCATGTTGTCTCACTTGTTGCCGATCTGAGCAAGAGCAGTCAACGAGCAAGAACTCATTAAATTTTCTCATCAATTTGGTTAACCAGATAGTATTTTTTGAATAGGATGTAAGCTGGTATGGGCAGAAATCAAACCTTTTATTATGAGATTTTGCTGTGCGTCACAAGGCAGTGCTCTGATCCATTGCTGGGACTTCTTGAATCACAGAAGACACCTTGTAGAACCCAAATGAAAGCATGAGAGTTTTTGAAGATAATGATAAAATCCCAATTCAGAGTTGAATTTTGAACATTAATCAGTATTAAAGTAAGTCAGACATCTTTAGCCAATTTGAATTTAAAACATACTAAATTTAAACACTCTTTATGAAGCAGGGATCTGATTTGAGACAGTATCCAATAAAGAACATCTTCTGGTTTTAAGAAAGTACATGGCTTATTAAGAGATGCTTTCTGCAATGGAGGTGCCTTCCTTGAACTGAGATGTGAATTGCATGTGTGGTTTCACCCAGGATCCAAAATGCCAATGCCTTTGTTCTGAAAAGTGGGATTAATTTTTTAAAAACACTGGCTACACATTTTTAAAAGCACTGAAGAATGTTGTCAAAATGGATTTAATGCCTCCATTTCTTTGAGAAGTTCAGATCTGTTTAATTCTTCATACTTTTTTAGTAAGGTCTTAAATTTTCAATATCTTGAATTAATTTTCTGTGTCCCTTGAATCCTGAAGCTGATTGTACATGTGCTCTATAAGACAGCTATGGTAGAAATTTTGAGATATCCTGTGCACTGAAGCATCTCATCTGACCATTATATGATGAACCTGTCTGAAGTACAAACTTTCTCCCGTATAAATACAAAGCCAGCCTCAAGTTCTGATTTCTGAATATAAAAAATGCCAGCAGCAGAAAACTGTGCCCTCTGTTTGCAATGGACTTCTTACAATAATTCTGCTAAAGCAGGGTTTTTTCCTTCAGGTTAAGTGTATTCCCGGCACTTTAATGAAAGATGGAAGACATCAGTTTCAGGAACAAAGGTCATTATTTTTCCTCCAAAAAGAAGTCCAAACCCAAAGATATAATTGTGTTGTATTGGGGGCTTCTACCTCTACCAAACTATGTAGGCAATAGCAAAAGGTATTTCAGCCTTACTTACACATCTACCAGAGGAGATAAATATTTAACTAAGAGACAAAAAGGTATTTTATTGCATTACTTAGGGGTAAAAAGACAAAGAATTTACTGTAAATACAACCAGCTGTAGCTGCAGAGGCTGACACAGATGTACAATTGCACTGAAAACACTGTGGCAACACTTTTAAATTATGGTTAATGGTTTTACAGAATGTCACAAACACAAAAAGTGGAGCACAGAGGATAAATGAGCCTATGCAGTCACTCTGGCTACTCTAAGAGCACATGAATTTGGTACCACACAGGGCAAAATGCTGAGAGATCACCTAATGGAGAAATCTGTTCTCTGTATTTGGGAACAATAGGTGTTTAAAAGAAAAACCAACAGTAGCCCAATACAGATGACTGGAAATTGCTCACAGCCCACGGTCAAAGCTGGGAAAGGTTATAGGACAGGAAGATTTACCTCAGCATTTTGCACAGGTACTTTTGCTCTTTGCTAGCACCAGTCCACCAAAGAACTACACTATTTGATGTTTTTGTTTTCAGCCAGGATGACAGGAACATATTTGCAGTTTACAGCAGGTGCCCAGCTAAGTCAACAAAGTGCAAGCTATGCAGTAAAAAATAATATATAAAAAAGGTCACTTTGCCTGAGTATGCCGCTCCAGCAAGTTTCAGTGCCTTACAGGGGGAAAGTCTGAATCCAGCGACTGAAGTGATACTTTGCTCACTACATCATCAGTAAAAGTGTTGTGTTGTCTCCTGTTTAATGCATGCAGAGACTTTTCAGATGCTTGCCAGTTCTTGTCCTGACAATCATTACTACACCTGTTTCTTTGAAACAGAAAAAAACCCAGGCTATTCATTCACAACCTCCAGGTGGTCACCTCTGTGCTTGTGGCAGAAAGTCATTCTTCCTGGCAGGTTTTCCAAATCAGACCCCTGATGTCATGTCACTTTACTGAAGGGTGTCACAACACATGTCCACCTGGCCCTCCAGCAGTGGTGGGGACCTGACTCCATGCCCCCTCCAATGGCTGAGACTTCCATATCTTCCTACTGAGGATGAAGGAGGCAGAATTGCATATGCTATAATTAACTGCAGATGATACTGCACAAGAAAAACAGCACTGGTTAAACCTGTGATTTAAACAAAAATATAAATGCTACTCTCAGGTGCTCAGTGCATTAATAGTTCTTAATTGCCTATTGTCTTTGCAGCCTTACCTGGGACATCACCCACACCCTTTGCTGTGGCCTCTGGGTCTCCTCTCCTGTGTGCACTCAGGTACAGGGATCAAGGAGCTAATCCAATTAAAGACTAACTAGGGTGGGGAAAAGATTACTTCTCAGCTGAATGAATCTCCATTCTTTGCACACTGAAGACAGCATAAGGAAAGAGGCTCAACCGTGCAGTCTTGGGAAGGGTGAGAACAGCCACTTCATTTGCTTCCTTCGCACATGACATCCTACCATTTACCTCCTGATCTCTCCTGATGCAGAGCCTGGAAGAAGGATCAGTTGCAGCTTCTAAACATGAGAGACCCATAAAGGCTTTCAGTATTTGGGTAAAGAGTTCAGCCATTGTTAGCTTGCCACACAAACCTCAGCAGAAGTGTAAAAAAAGCCATTCTGTGACTTTTTATGTTTTCTGTAAGGAAAAAAAGGTCTAAGAGTAATTTTGCTTACTTTTTTATGAGTGTGGTTTATCATATGATGAAACTAGAACAGTGCCCACATTAGAAGGAAGCTTATAAAGATATTTTCTTTCATGTGGTATCAGAACAGTATTATTAGTGCTCGTTACTTCTGTATAATGTGTGTGGACATTAAACCCTAGGAAAACCAGATATGGACGAGACTGTGGTTCTTAGAAAGCTCCCCACTGAATCAAGCTGGGACATTATAGGATTTGGAGCTCCCACTAAAGATAGCCTCAGTACAACATGCAGATTTATGGAAGAGGGGGAAATTTTTTCCTTTATAGGGTATGTGTTCATCCCAGTGGAGAAAGAAAGAGACAGCATTTGGTATCATGCCAGACATTGCTGTTAATCCATTCTCAGATGGATTTCCTAACAAATGTCATTTATGGAGTCATACTCTGTGTGTGTCTGCCTTTCTAACTGTTGGCTCCACTGACTCAATTTTAGATAAATTTGATAAATGGCTAGAGGTCTCAAGTACAGTAAGAACTTACAAGTTTCATTAAAACCTTTATGTATGTATATAGTTCAAATATAAAGTTGCATAAGTAATCAGAATGAAGAAAAAGAGCATATCAGCACCACTGCTAGGGGGAAAGTTGGATAGTGAACTCACCTGTACCTAATATCAAAGAATTTACGTGGAGATATTATAAAACTGAGGAGAAGCTTAAACTGTTTTTTGTGTCATAATAAATACCAGGTGAACACAAGCACTAGAAATACCCTGAGCACAAGCACCAAGCAGGTTCACAAGTTTGACATCTCCTGGGGATTCCTTCTGTAGAGTAAATTTCTGTCATACCAGGGTTCTTTAAGTCACTCTACAATTGATAAACTGGATGGGTGAGTGTTTCTCTGGTGAGCAATTTCTAAGCTTCTGCCTCTGGGTGAAATAAGTAACCTGTTGCCTAAACAGGGAGATTGAATGATAAACAGCTGAGACACTGCCGTGCACTTCAACCTCTCTTAAACAGCCCCAGTAAAGATCAATACCTAAGAAGGGAGTAGTCTTAGTAGTCATATGGAAAAGGCCAGACAGAGCAAAGCTAGAAAAGGGCAAGAAGGTAGAAAAGATGGAGAATTTCCTCTTTAAGTATAAATGTTTGTTGAGCGTGGCAAATGAAGGTAAAGTGCAAGTGGGAAAACCAGCATCTTTACCTTAGGAGCAATGCAGCATGCAAAACAATAGAATCCCAGGGCTTATACTGAAATCCTGTCAGAGTCATATTTGCTGGCCTTTCTGTGCACAGAACAGACAGTATCTGTGTCCAGCCAGGACTGCATGGGGCCTGTGCTGATAAAAACAGGCAGTGTTACTTCCCTGGCCGGTGCCCTCCTCAGCTCTCAGGGCTGTCAATTCAGTCTGCAATTCTTTCTGCAAGTGCCTTGGGCCATCTCGGGCTGGCATAACCTATCACTGCAAAACTGCTTTCTCCAGAGTCTATCTGAAGTTCCTCTACTTACTAAGCTTTACAATGTGCCCTGAAGGTCAACTGACTCAGACTTCCTTGGAATGGAAATGAGGAAGGGATTTCAGGATGGACTTTCAGTAAGGAGGTGATCATGCAGCACCCAGGTATTTTAATCACTACTTGAGTTGTTCAGGTAGACCAAACAGCTCACAAAAGGTAGGAAAACAAAAACAGCTCACTCACAACAAGCAGCTTCTAGTTAAGCCAGTTTGAGACAAATTTTAATGAATGTTATTTTTATTTCTCCAGACTTTAAACTGTACTTGTGCCTCCTGGAAGAAAGGAGAGAAAAAGTAATAGAGACTTTTTTTTTTCCCCATTAATTAACCATCTGGGACTATGGAACTATGAAAAAACTAGGAAAAATTCTGATGTAAAAAATATGGTGGTTTTACCCCTGGTAAAAATGTTTCCCTTGAGGATGGAGGACCAGAGTCCATTTAAAGCTAGAGGAGATTTTAACAGTGATTTTGTGGACTCTTGGATTTGTGTCTCAATATCACATTTTCCAAAGTATCCAGGTAGAGGCAGGTGGTAAGGAGGCATGTTTAGACTTCTGACCACTTTCAGTAATGTGCTGCTTGGTGAACTTCATCTGCCAAAAGTCTAGGCTACATCCACATTTTCCATGCAGTGTGCCAAGTCTTCTAGCACTTTGTCACCCCACTGATTTCCAGGTGCTTGTATTTCCATTCCAGGAATACCCAAAGCAACATCAATGCAAATGTCTGCTAGCAGTGACAGTCCCACCATTTGTAGTGGCCCTTGGGCACCTGTCCTCAAAAGGGATAAATTGCTCCTGGAGCAATCCCCTATCTCTCCGTCCTTTGAACTGTAGAGAAAATATAGATAATTGTCTTACACAGTTTTGCCACTGAGGGATCAATGGGCCAAGGCCAAAGCCAGCTGTATGAGGTTCAATAAGACAAAGTGCAGGGTCCTGTGCTTGGGTCACAACAACCCCAGGCAGCGCTGCAGGCTGGGGGAAGAGTGGTTGGAAAGTGGCCCAGCACAAAAGGATCTGGGTGTGCTGGTCAACAGTGTCTGAACAGGAGCCAGCATGTGCCCAGGTGGCCGAGAAGGCCAATGGCATCCTGGCCTGTGCCAGCAATAATGTGGCCAGCAGGGCCAGGGCAGGGATTGTCCCCTGCACAGGGCACTGGTGAGGCCACACCTCGAGTGCTGTGTCCAGTTCCGGGCGTCTCAATCCAGCAAGGACATTGAGGTGCTGGAGCATGTCCAGAGAAGGGCAATAGGGCTGCTGAAGGGTCTGGAGCACAGGTCCTGTGAGGAGCAGCTGAGGCACCTGTGGTTCTTTTAGTCTGGAGAAAAGGAGTCTGAGTGGGGGTGTTATCTCTCCCTACAACTGCCTGAAAGGAGGTTGTAGCCAGGAGGAGGTCAGTCCTTTCTTCCAAGTTAACAAGTGATAGGACAAGAGGAAATGGCCTCAAGTTATGCCAGGAGAGGTTTAGGTTGGATATTAGGAAAAAATTCTTCATTGACAGGGTGGTCAGGCATTGGAACAGGAAAGTGGGGCAGTCACTGTGCCTGAAAGGGCTCAAAAACGACATAGTTTTTGATAGATATGGAGCTAGGGACACACCTAATGTAGTAGGTGTGTCTCTCTACACCTGATAGGTAGACCTGGCAGTGTTAGGATAATGGCTGAACTTGGTGGTTGTAGAGATCTTTTCCAGCCTTAAGGAGTGTATGATTCCCATATAGACATTTCTGGAGAGGCCTGGTTAAAAAATGGGGTAGACTGGTGTCCTAGGTAGATCTAAATAACTGTTTTCCTATCACTATTGTGGAATAATTTGTCCCTTAAAATTGGAAGCTAAATAAAAGTAACATTTGTTGAAAATGCCGAACTTGTTACACAATTTTTTCATTCTTTTCTTTAACATGTGCTAGGATGCTCCTATTAGGAACTTAGCAACCAGGCAAAGAAATGAGCTTTTAACAATATCTTTTATTGTTCCTAATTAATATTTGCCGAGGACCCTCCAACTGCACAAACTTTTGAAACTAGGCAGGTTTCTTCATTATCAGCAGATATTTCACAGCTTATATTCCAACAGCTGAAATGTCAGTCCAATTGCTCCTATCCCAGGGTGAAAACACCCTTTAGTGCATCTCAGCTCCGGGCTGTGTCATGTTGAGTTTGACCTGGGGAGGTAACAATGACAAGCCAATTGTCTTTGTCCTTTCATTCTCCTTTGCTGGTGCCAACTGGAGAGCAGAACTACTGCCTCACTCAAATTTAAAGAAGACAAACTACATCTTGTCTTGATGTGTGAAGAAATGCAGATTAGGATGTGATGGAGGATGTTGAAGTGGGGCAGAAAGATCTGAAGATGAGGAGTGTATTTAAAGAAACTGAATCAGAGAGTGGGCTGGGGCAGCAAAGAGGAGGCTGAGAAGAAATGCAGCTAGCTGGCAAGGGGAGAACATGGAGTGGGGTAGGAGAAGAAAGCTGAGTCTAGTTGCAGAAAAAAGAAGGCATACGGGGGCTGAGAGTTATTGAGGCTAAGGTTTTGGAGGGGAAAGAGCACCTGAAACCCAACTAAAGAAGGATGCTAAGTAGAATGAAAATTCAATGACAATTCAATTGGCTAGGTGAGTGGATTATGGGAATACAAGGAGTAAGATCTGAGAATGAGACAGATCTGATGGGTAAAACTAGAGTTCACAGGGAGACACATTTGACTCAAATGTCTGTGGAGAGAACCTGAGAAATGAGTGATAAAAGTGGAAGTGGAAAAAGAGCCAGGACGGGGGAAAAGAGCCAGGTGGAGCCAGGGACAGACTGGAGGTTTTGGCTGGACATAAAGGAGTAATAGGAGGATAAAAGGCACTTGGGAGTGTTTGTATAGGGTCCCTGTATTTGTGAGCAGACTTCTTTCTAAGTCCCCAAACAGATGACATGAGTCCTGACTCTCACTATTTGCCACCAGTATCAGTGAAACCCGCTGGCCAAGGGGTACCCACCCAGCGGTACTGTTTCTGACAGACCTGTTGTGACTGTGAGCTACTCTCCTGATGCAGAGCTTGGTGATATTCCCAGTCCTGGAACGCAGCAGAGCAGAGAATGATAGGCTGTATGTCAGAAATGCGAGTTCTAATTTCTAATGTGCTGAGTCACAAACCTCAGCAATTATACAACATATATTCAAATTGAACTAAAAAATGAAAGTTGCACATAAACTTCAAGCCATCTTCTTGAAGTCCTCTGGTTTATTCACTAATCATCTTATTTTTGCTCCAGATGATTCGGGGAATCTATTAAAAATAATTGCCATTGCATCTGATGTCTCTACAGCACATTGTCAATCCTGAGTGCTGAATAAGGCAAGGGTTCAGCAGAAAAAAATTACAGTAAGAACATGTCATGTAGGATTGTATCACATTCAAGTGCAGGCATGCTTTAAATCAAGAATTGAAAATATGCTATAAAATGAAGGAAGTCTCCCAATATTTTTCCCAAGGAAAATTCAGTCCTCAGACTGATTTTTTCCCTTCTAAATATTTATAAAGGTCTGTGAATGACTTCTCTCTTGGTCTTCTCCACCTTGCAGTTGAACTTAAAAAACCAAACACGACAAAATAAAAGAGTAGCTGGGAAATTACTCTGCCTTATTTGCACATTCCCATAATAACATAAATGTGAGAATTTCAAGTTCTTCCTAGGTTAGTATTCATGTGCCTTATTTTTTCAACAGAAACAATGCACACATCACAGGATTCTGCAGTATTTTCTGACACTGGCTAATAATTTACTCATGAGAATCATCCCACTGTAGACACTGTGATTGTTCACATAAGCGTTGCTTAGCAAAAGGAGGGCAGAGTTGGACCCTCCTGGGGTCCAGTTCTGTGTAGTTATAGAATCAGTCAAACATATGATGAATATATGGGAGTGGGAATGGAGAAAGCAAAATGAGTCTGTGACTTGAAAAAAAGAGCATGTTTGATTATCTTAGGTCTCCTGTGTACCTTCCTTCCATATCTGCAGAAGAGAGAATATTCTCTGGCAGCTATCATTTATTATTTATTTTTTATGCTTTAATTACTTGTGGAAATGCTTGGCTTCTGCTTGTTCATCCAGCTCCTCTGACAGTAAAGTTTGCATGTTAAAATGTGGGAGGTGAAGCTCTGGTTCAGAGGAAGGAAGGAAGGAAGG
>VXBC01013100.1:0-32372 GCA_013399945.1 Ploceus nigricollis
ATCATTTCTAAGGAGTTCGTTTTTATACAGACTTTTTGGCTTTGGAAGGGTGGGCCTTTTGCACATTATCATAGTTTTTCTTTCTTGCTGCTGCGTTTCTCGGAACTGGTGAATAATTGTTGAAACCTCGTCAGGTAAAAGTCTTCCGGGATAAACTTCTGGCGACGACTATTATCTTATCAATGATGCATATCAAATGCATGCTGCTGGGGTCTCGTCAGACGAAAAAATCCTTTGAAATATACATCTCTGGAGACAGTCGTCTCCCTGGTGTTTGAACCCCCACTCTTATCACTGCTCTTTGCCCGACACTGGCTTTGGTACACAAATGCTGTGGTTTTAATTTCTTTTAGCACAAATTATTTTATAACATATATTACACTGGGCACAGCCATTGCTGGGCAGGCAGCAGCCGGGCACCGGGCTCCTGAGACCAGCAGCTACTATGTTTATTTTTCATTTTGCAAGATTTAGCAATATTTTTCATAGAAAATTCTCTAAATATTTTGTCCCGTTTTACACAACAGTCCTATATTTTTCAAAGTAGTTTTAGAATTCAGAAAAACTTAGAACATTTTTACATTTCTGGAATAAAAAATAAAATTGCATTTAATTGGTAATCTTTACTCTAGGACCCAAGACACCTAGTCTACCGGAGAGACTCTTTTCCCACTGGAGACTTGTGCCTAATCACTCCAACTAACGTAAAACCTTTTCCCTGATGTTTTATGGGGTTTCTGACAAGCTCACCTCTCAGTCTTCAGAGGCAAACTTTGAGCACAGTGGGAATCTCTTCAAGTCACTATGTTTGTTTGCTTCTGCAAGAACTCCCTCAGTTCTAGAGCAGGGGCTTCTCTCAGCTTCCTGCCACCCTGCTCCCCCCAAGCCTGTCCTGAGCCCTCTCCTGCAGCTGCTGCGCTGCCATGGAGCTGCTGTAAAACACAACAGCTCTGCCACACCCGCTCAGCAGGTCTGGAGAAGCTTTCTGGCCTTGCTTACATTAGGCTGGTGGCTTCTCTAAACACAAGTTGAGCTTTTGAATGCTATGGCCCACCTGGCACAGGAACTGATGCTGCCTTTCTCATGGAGGCTCAACTCCCACGGGCTTTCAAAGCTTTCTGGCCAGCATAAGGCCTGGAAAACCATTCAATGCAGCCATTTAGTATTGAAAATGGCCCAGTCTATGTATCAAAGAAGCTTGTTTAAATGCTGGAGCCCACCAGAGCATTCTTCCAGGGCATATCTTTCTCTCCCCCACCTCTGCCTCCATGAGTGCCAAACAGCACCTTTGACAGTTCTTTTCTCCAGAAGCTGAATGGCACCATTTTATTTGGGGGAGGAAAAAAAACGGAAATGCTTTATGATACCATCATCATCATCATCACCATCATTGTCATCATCATCATCATCACAATGAGCTGCAAATTAGTTAAATGACATCAACAGCTCAGACTGTGGACTTACTTCTCCGAGTGCAGCACTGGCTTTACTAGCCCTTGAAACTGCAGATGTGCTACAGCCTTTAAAATCAGTTTGATGCAGACGCAATTTGGAGTCAAGCATAACAAAAATCAAAAATGGGTGTGTATCATTTTCCCTGGTGTGCAAATACAGGTGTTTTGCACCTGTGTTTGCAGCAGTTACATGAGAGTCATGACAGGACAGGTGCCACCTTAGGTTACAGCCACTCCCCCTTCACAGCATCCTACTCCCAGAAAGCAGCCTCAGCCCTGTGCTGCTGTTCCTGAAACACAAATACAAGGAATGCAGTCTGGCATGAAAGGGGAAACAGACGTCAGCTTTTTGGTGCCCCATCGCTCTGCCTTAACATCCTCACATACTACTTTTGATTTAAAACCCCACAACGTTTACTTTTTTTTTTGACTTGGATGTAAAAGAAGAAAAGTCAGTGTGATCCCTGGGATGGGAAAGGGAAAAGCAACGATGTTGTCCTTACAAAGAACAAACAAGATGCTTCTGCTGATGACGTTGGGATGTGAGCGGCTGCAGGGTTTGGATTTCCACCCAGAGTTTTATGTCCCTGATTCAGACAGAGTCACACTATTTCTTTAATAAAAACCAAACCTGGCTCTCTGATAAAAACCTGGTTTCAGTTGTGACCAAGGTAAATGCAGACATGGAACAGAAAACAGTGTTGGAGTTTGACTCAGCTGTATGGCCAAATCACCTGAAAGCAAAGCTCTCACAGTTACAGTAGGCACTTGGAAATGTGTCCGTTAACTTAGAAATGAATAATGAAAAACGTCTCTTTTCCTAAAAGGACAGTTATATTGTTGTGTAATAAAGAGCAGATGTCAAAAAGGATTTCAAAGACTTGGTAAAAAAAAAAACCTTAGGAAAACTGCACTGCTCTCCCTGACTTCACCAGAGCTGCTCCAGCCCCCCTAGTAAACATGACATACATGTGCTGTCACTTTGCTTTAATTTGGGAGCACATTCCCTGGGAGCTCCGGCATGTCCTGAGCAGGGAATCTCTTCCCAGTAGCAGGGAATTTCCTGGAGTGCAACTGGCAGCAAAGGGCCAGCTCTTCTGAGGAGGAGTGGCAGGCCAGATGTGAAGGGAAACTCATCCCAAGGAGTAAAGCGTGCAGCACAGCCAAGTACGTGGGTCAGCGCCAGACATGCGTGGGCTCTGGGCAGCCCCAGCTCTGCTCCTCCTCATCCTGCAGGGACACCAGCCAGGACAGTCCCACAGAGAGCCAAGAGTGGGATCCTCAGCAGATGTGGCACAACAGCCTTGCTTGGGCTTCAAGGAGTGTCCAGTTTACACTGCTGAGCAGCCAGCTCATTTCTTAAAGTGTTTAAACCACAGCAATGAGTTCAAGGTTCATGTGCAATTTAATTAGAGCACAGACTTGCGGCCAACTGTTTATCTGGTGTCTGGCCTAAGTGCCGATAAAGACTTGGCTGAAGTTTATATAATCTGCCATTAATAAATGCAATTTATTACAGTCTCAGGCAAAGACACGACCACTGCTGGCTCTGTTAATGGTGCACTCAGCACAGGCCAGGAATTTGGTCTGAACAGAGACAAGACTAATTAATTTCTTGTCCCTAAATGCCTGGGATTTAGGTCAGGCCCAAGGCAAAAGATGGTGCAAATCTAAAGGCTCCATGTCAGAACTGTCAGGCTTTGCTCATACAAGCTCAGTTACTTTAATACAACCCAATAGTGCACTTTATAATCCCAGCACTGTGACTAAAGCAAACTCTGGCTGCAGTAACCACACAGCCCAGTGACAAACCCTGAACATGACAAGATGTATGTCTGAGCGTCACTCTGCTCACCAGGAGTAGCTCTGAGGTGCAGCAGGACAGAGCACAGCTCATAAACACCTTCTCAGGACTGGGGTCATCAAGATCAGACACACACAAAAACTTTCACACCAGGCAGTCCGGGACCCTGTCTGCTCCCCCCTCACCCTTGTCTTTGTGCTCCCCCTTTGCCCAAAGCCCAGCTCAGGGCCAGCCCCAGCCCCAGATGGGGGGGGTCTGTGGTGAGTACCCCGCTGCAAACTCTGCAAGGACAAACATCTGCCAGGAATAACTTTGGTTTCAATTCATGCCTGATCAGAACAGAATTAATTCAAGGAAATCAGTTTATTTGGCAAATTCTGGCATATTTAAAACCAGCATAATATAAAGGTGAGGCCCTGGCACAGGTTGCCCAGAGAAGCTGTGGCTGCCCCTGGATCCCTGGAAGTGTCCAAGATCGGGTTGTGTTGCCGCAGGCGCCCAGCCGGGGAATAATTAACATTGACTCCGTGATTGTAGAAGGCTGATCAATTGCTTTATTATTATCTTATAGTATATTCTACTATACTTATATTACACTATATTACACTAAAAAGAACTATCACTAACTAACCAACTAGAAAAACCCACGACTCTCTGCTGAGAGTCCCGACACAGCTGTGGATCCAGTTGGTCAGTGAATCCAAACACCATCGCCAGAATCCAATCCAGCAATCACCTTGGGTAAACAATCTCCAAACACATTCCACATGGGCACAACAATGAGCAGTGACAAGTGAGATAAGAATTGTTTTGATTCTCTTTTCTCTGCTTCTCTCACAGCCTTCCCCAGGAAAATGCCTTGGAAAGTCTGTGCCTGCTCTCTATGGCCAGAGAGCTGCTGCCATAGGCTTGGACAGGGCTTGGAGCACCCTGGGACAGTGGAAGGTGTCCCTGCCCAGGGCAGGGCAGGTGTGGGACTGGATGGGCTTTAAGATCCTTTCAAAACCCAAACCATTCTGAGATTCTGTTATTCTATAATGCATTGCCTGTAATAGATTTTAAATTTACATTTGCAATTAATGCAATGTGTACAACCTGATCCTTATGGAAGCTCTGCATATTTAAAAGAACTTATATTTAAATGTACATACACTTTATAGATCCAGTTCCTCCTTTGGAAAATTCCATGGCCCTATCTGAAAGCCAAGGGACATTTCTTTTCAAGATCTGTGATAAATGAGATCCAGACCTGTCTCATAAAATATCATCCATGCCAAAATCCTCATCCAAATAAAAATTCCAAGAACAAACATGAGGATTCCAAATATCAAATACCTAGTTCTGCTTTATTTAAAGCAAAAGAGAAATTTATAAATGCATGGATAAATAATTTTAAAATTATATGTCAAAAGATATTAAAAGGCAGACACCTAAAAGAATTTCTAAAATATTACTAAATGAGTGATTTTTGGTTTATCTTTTCAGCATCTAAACAATGCCACTGTGATTTAGTGCTAAAGGATCCCAGTGCATTTACTCATCTTAACCTGGAATTTAATCATTAGAGTTTAAATCCTCTGGAACCTGACCTCCCCTGGCCCAGCTCCAGCTGTTCCCTGGGTGCTGTCCCTGTCCCAGGGAGCTGCCCCTTGGCAGGAGCTGCAGCCCTCGGGGAACTCTGATCTCAATCTTCCCTTTTCCAGCTGAGCAAACCAAGTGCCCTCAGCTGTTCCTTGTGTGGTTTCCCATCCAGACCCTCCACCAGCCGATGCTCAGCTCTGAATTTTGCAGGGTCTCTCAGGGTTGCTCTGCTGCCATCGAGGCACTGAGCAAGGAACTCAGGTGTTTACTGTCACCTGGGGCAGGGCAGCACAGCTGCCTTTGGGCACCAATTCAGCTCAAAGCAGAAACTGAGCATATGGCAGCACTGTCACAGTGACAGTGCAAAATACAAAAATCCATCTTATCCAAGATGCAGTTAAGGCAACCCCCATCATTTGCATTTCACACTTGCAGTGATTAATTTCCCCAGCAATAATGAGGCACTGTCCTCCAGTGGTTGCAGCTCTGGGCATGGAGTGAGGAGCCCCCCAGGCACCTCCTGCACGGCTCTTGGCCACTCAGGGCAGGTGTGCTCCAGGAAGCCACCGAGGTGCTTAACATGCACTGAAATAAGCCCAGAGTGCCCAAATATTTTCAGAAATTTGGGTCCCAGCCAGCACATTCTGATGTCCCACTTGCAAGGTTAGGACCTTTTCTTTCTTTAAGAAGCCACGAGGACACAGAGACACCTCCCAGTGTCAGCACAGCGCTGCTGCGGGAGCAGGACAGGCATGGACAAGTCTTCAGCACATGGAGAAGCTGCTGGGAGGCCCAGAATATGGAATGTTCTAACTCTGCCCCCCCAAGATTCTCTTGAAATAAAAGAACATCAAGCCACTCACTGTGAAGACTGCTGAAATCAGCTTAAATTGAACACATCTAGAGTAAGTGGGGTCTAGGGGATCCTGCACATCATAAACCTTGCCCTCAGCTTCTTTGACAGGGGATGAGAGGGAATTTGTTTTCCTGATCAGCATAAATACTGAGTACACTGAGACTCCATGGAACATTAGTGCCGTTTTTTACTATAAAACTACTGTTATTATCAATGTCTTTGGGCAGGTAAACAAAGGAAGAGGTTTTTGGTTCCACATGCAAATCACACTATTCTTTCAGCTGAAAATGAGTCATTAAAGAATTTATTGGACTATCTCTGAACAACTTAATCAAAAGTGCCAAAGCCAAGAAAGTTCTGGGTGAGACTTCAGCCCTGCTGTCAGCCAGTTTCAGACCAGAGCACAGGGGCCCTGCAGGTCTTACCTTGGGTAAAGTGAACCTTTCTGTATTTTCCCCAGGAAGGTGACAGTCCATAATAAGACCAGCTGGACCAATTCTCCCAAAGGTATGCTGTACTGAACTGAGACATTATTGAGTCCCAGTCAGCATGGTCACCACAACATTACTAGTTCAGGGATTTTTAGGATCTCCTGTCCTGTCCACAATGTTTTGATTTATGCCAAGTACACTTCTGAAAGTACAGCTCATTTCTGCTTCAGCTCAGATTTAAGTGACTGGATCCTGGACATACTATCCCAGGTTAAGTTGATTAAAAATACTGTAATTAATAGAATAAGACTAGATAAATACTCAGTGTAGCTAAATAATCTCACCCAAAGCATGTAACATAGAGTAAAACAGGAGCATCTAACACAAATGCTGTCTGAAACCAGAAGGGATGGAAATTGTTTTAATCAGACCTCTCTACCTAGAGAATGTCATCCAGTACATGTAACAAAAACTCTCAGTTCATTGCAAAGTTGGTGGCTTTCCAAGCAATAAGGCTTGTGATACATGAAGACATGTTACTAGGAAACTTGATTAAATGCTAGAGTTGAGAGAAAATTTTTTGACCTAGTGGGAGTCCTGGAATTTCTCAGAGCATTGCATATTTGGAGCTGCATTTCAGCCAAAAGCAGCAGGCCAGCCTTCAACATTAAACAGTTCTCCAGAGCACTTACAGCCTCTACAGTGGAGACAGAAAACCTAATCACATTTTAATTGAGCCACATCAGACTTCCAAATTCAACATGCATTCAAGAGACATTTACTCCAATTACAATATAAACCCACTAGGCCCTTCTGCATAAGCAAGGAACTCAGCAAGGACAGACTGGAGGGTTTAAATGTGACCACGCACACAATGTCAACACTTCATCTGACAGCATTCCCACGGAGAGGCTCGCTGGCATCGCCTTCTCCTCAGAGCACTGCATTTCCCACTCCAAGGTTATGCAACCCCACCAAAGCAGCTGGAGCTCCCATCAGCTGCTTGTAAACACTGGTCATCTTTCCCACTGCCATGTTTTTTCACTCTTCCCTGCAGGGAGAGCCTGATGATGGTGAGATTGCCACAGGAGCAGAGAGGAGATTTCCTGGAAACAAGCCTGGCCACACAATTATGTTGCATAATGAAATGGACCAAGAAGGGGCTCATGGAAGGATTTACACAGTAGCTCACCGCTTGTTAAACTAAGCACTTGTGGGTTGTTCATTGCAGAGCACTTAATCTGTTGTAAATGCAATAAAATTTTAAACAACTTCATTTTAATACTACATCTCTTACAACATTACTGTACGTGTTCAATAAACTTGCACTCTTATGAGGTGATGCTAATCCAGGACTGCACATTCCTAACAGGATCATCCTTAGAAACTTCTGCCTGGTCCTGCTGTAGCCCACAGAAAGACATTTTTGACTCTCAGCACACAGATCACCCCACAGAGCTGAGGAATAAGGAACACTTTGGTGGGAGCAGGTTTCAAGTGGGTCACTAGAAATTGAACGTCTGCTTCAACACAATGTAACTGAGTCTCCCTAATTCAAAATCAGATTTGACTGAAGGATTCCTTGTACAAACCAGGAAGAAACCTGTCTGAAACCAGTCCTGCTGACTCCTGGCAGTCACTGTCAGCAGGACTCTTCTCTTGGGCTCCAGCTGTTTGCAGTGCTGTAGATGTTGATCCTGAGCAGAGCCCCAGGACTGCTCCACAAGCTCCAACACGGAGCAGCTACCTGGCCACAAATTCCCTTTGTATCCCCCTCACACTTTTAACACCCTAAGCAGCACCCAAAGATCTTTTTTGCCTCAGGCTTAAGAGACATAAAAGCAACAGTGATAATTATTGCTTTAGCTGTATTTATTCCAAGTCCTGATTGCACCTAGGGATGATTCTGCACTATTCTCCTTTTCCTATCAAAGGTTCTTCCCAGTTATTTCCATGTTTAGTGCTACACAGAGAGCTCAAGATGCATTTCATGGTAACAGAAGAACCAAAATGGCCTTTTCCTGCCACGTTTCTGTATGACATCAGGTTGGAAAGATGTATTTATTACATGCTGAACCTCATGCACTTCAAGGCCAGGCTGGACAGGGCTTGGAGCACCATGGGACAGTGGAAGGCATCCCTGCCATGGCAGGGGATGGCACTGGATGAACTTTGAGGTCCTTCCAACCCAAACCGTTCTGGGATTCTGCAATTTCAAACAGAGTCTAACAGCTCAAAAGCAGAAACACTGATGATATTGCCCCTCACTTCTCTGTTTAAGGAAAAGGTGTGGGTTTGTCCAAGACTGAGTCATGCTTACAATTGGTCTGACAGCACAGCAACCACAAACCCAGTTCAGAGTCTGGTAATTTTTTTATGAATTTGACAAACACTTCTATCTTTTATTCTAGGCCTGTTAAAAAAAGCCTTTCTAAAGAGGAAAAGTGCAACCCTCCTCTCAGTGACTAATGGAACCATGTCCTGTAGGTAGCAGGTGGCTTTAAGACACCCAACGTTGCCTTCAGCTTCTTTGACAGGGGTTGAGAAGGAATTTGTTTCCCTGATCATCATATGACTAAGTTTAAAGGAAATTTACAATTTGATTCAAGCAGAGCATTGCTATTTCCTCTATGGAAATGGAAACACTAAATAATACATTTTTCTCACATACCATATTTTGAAAGGTCTGCATTCTTTCATGTCTCAGGCTCAAACATTCCCACAGCTAAAGCTGAATATGAAAGCATTCAACTCCTAAAGCACTCCCACCTCCAGCAACCCAAAAGACACCCCAGTTCTACTTGCAGCCTTGTTCATCCAATATAAATAACTCAGGCTGCTCACTGCAGATTTATTATCTTAATATGCTCATTTCACTGTTGGCCTTGGCAGACATGTCCAGGTTTAGAGTGAAAGACAGCAAAACTTGACAAACCTTAAATCCCAGTGTTGCAGAATTCTATTAGATACCAGATGGAAAAGATAATTAGCTGACAACTCAACCATCACATGGTTCATTAGGAGCCTCATTCCTCTCAGACACATCCTCTCCCAGATTTTATCTTCAGGACAATGAAGGCTATTGTTTGCCTTGAACTGGCAAAAAACAAGGCAAGCTCATGAAACCTGAAGAAGGAGCAAGCCTGTATTCCTCTCTAAATTCGGTGCTGTGCTTACACATTAGAGACTTCCAGTTCTAAACTGGCCTGGGAATGCTGGGTTCAGGATATTTGGTGGCAAAAAGCCCAAGAAGTTTCCTCACCAGCCTCTCTCTGCAAGGAGAAGGAGTTAATCCAATCCTTGGTGGCAGGAGAAACCTGTTAAACCATCACCATGCAACGCAGAATAAAGAGATTTACACAGATACCAACAGTAGTTTCCTCTTTAACTCCCACACAGTTAAACCCAGAGTTTCACTGCCTCTGCTTGTGTCTGTAAAGAAATACTGAGAGATTGTGCATCTTGGTCACCTGCAGCACAGCTCTGCACTTCATGAGAAAATACTCAAAGCAAATGTAAACAGATGCAATGGCTCTTAACACTAAAATGGTTTGGTGAAATCTGTATCTTTTTTATATAGGTTAAACCAATTTTCCTCTGGAAACCTCTCGCAAAAAAATCAAAAAATTCCTAGGACTTGCAGCCTCCCTCTCTCTCCATGAGTTATTTATTGGTAGTTCACTCTCCAGCTGTCAGACTCCAGCTCCTCAGCCCCTGACATGTCTCTAGCTCCTGTATAATTTTTGTGATAGTCTGCATGAGCAGCCATATTTACAGTCCATTTATAAACAGTATGATTAATAATTGCATCTTTTGAAAGCACTGTGCACTGATTTATTCATCTAACAGAGATGACTGCAGCAGAGGAACCCAATTAAAGCACAGAATACCATATGTATATATATCTGGTAAGATACAGGAACTTATAAAATTCCACACACATTGTTCTTCCTTTTCTGTATTAAGGCACCAAGTTTTTGAGAGTATGGAGTGGTGTGTTTTCCAATTGTAACTTTACAATGAACACTGAAATGCAGTCAATGTGTCTGCTGCTTATCACAAATTTCACAGGTGAGCCTGAGAGCCAGCAGGCTCTACTGCAGACATTCAGCTCTCTGAAAAGATACTGATTTATAAAAAGCCTCTAAAACTACTGGAGCCTTATCAGAAGCTCAGTTACCAGTTTAACACCTCTAATACTAAAATACTTGGATTAGGATTTACAAGGTAGGTAATGAAATAGAACTTGGGAGTTAGAAAGTGACTTTAACCCCTTATAATGACATCTTAAAAAGTATTTGGACACAAAACTTGCAAGCTCTCTTCAAGGAGTCACCACTGAACTCTCAGAGCAGCTGTTGACAAACCTTGTACTACTCATCACTGTAGTTTCAGACACATTTTAAGTATGAAAAATACATCTTCTTGTCTTTTCAATAAACTGCTCCAGTCAAACTTTTTGACAGCTAAGATCTATGTGAAGTGACAAGAAATCAGTCAGCATTGTTCAACATAATTTTAATCTCCAACTGAGGGGAAATGATAGAAACATGTTAACACAGACAGCAAATGTTTGTGGAAAGACCCTATGATGCTATGATGGGGGTTTAGTTCATAGAAATGTAATCTAGAATTTTATAAAAATTATATGAAAGAATAACAACATCTTTCAGTAATGTCAGACAGTATAGAAAAAATAAATCTCAACATTAGTCATACTCTGATGGTCCTTCTAGTAAGAAATTTAAAAGTGCTCTTTAATCCCAGTGTAGCAACTCAAGCTTAGTGCAATAGGTCAGATCTGGTTTAAAGCAGGTATTTATAGCAGTTGTGCAATTCCTACAATGGACAAACCCCATGATCTAAACATGGACACTAAATGAGGTACATATTAGAATTAAACATTCCTTAAACAGCTTACACAACAACTCTGCTACAAGGAAAATCCTGGTGCTCCCTCACAAGATGGCTCCAACCTAAACACAACATAAAACCTGTAGTACAAATCAGTGGAAGTTATAAAAGCTCTTGCAAAATATACAGTTTAGTACATTTACAACCCACTGCTACAAACAGTACCTAATGCAAAATATACCAACTTGAACAAAGCCAAACTTCCCAGGTAGTGCAACTGAATTTGCTTTGAATACACTATTTTGTTCCCAAATCCTCCTAAAAGGTCCATATAAAGTTAGAATATTATCTCAATGTAGGAATGTCACTGCATTCCTCGATGAACAAGAAAAATGAAGGATTTGCTTACCAACTATGATTGCAACTAGAAGTACCATTGATCTCTGAGTCAGTGAAAAACACAGCACTAGTTGGGGAAAAATAATTTAAATCTACTCCTCACTGTTTTATACATGGCAAGCTGGCAGTAATAAGACAGCCTATATTTCTACATAGTTTTTTCCAGAGGGTTGCTGAGAACTGTAAGATCAGCTTTCATTGGACTGTGGTTTCTCTATCTGTGAGTTACAGTGCATAGGAACTGCTGCCTGTCACATGCAGAGCTCATTTGGAACACCAGACTGGTAATGGTGAGCACTTATGGCTCATTTGCAAATGGAGCCAAAGGTGTTTCATATTCTATTTCACAAGGTGTTTATGAGCAAGATTTAAGTCACTATCAACAACAGGAATAAACTATGAATTTACTAACATTCCTTCTAACTGCTTCGGCTTCAAAGCCATAAACAAACAAACTGCCCTGGCTTTTACAGTATTGCACTTCCCTTTAGTGTTAAACTGACAGTTGAAGTCTGCACAGAACTCGTTTTATAACAGTATTTCAATTTAAAAAGCAATAAATAAAATGCAGTATTTAAAAAACCCCACAAAACAGTAGCTTTAGTCCATATTCCTCCCACCTCAGACCATGCTGCACCATCTGAAACAGGTCTGGGACAGTCTTTGGATACCAACTGCATAGTTCTTACAACATAACAGGACCCCCCCCCATACTTCTTTAATCAGAGAAGCAAATTAAGCTTTCTACAGCAATATTAGACACAAAGACAGTATCCTTGAGTGCATATCTCAATTAGTTTAAAAGGATGTGTTGCCTTAGCTCAAGATAAATTCAGGAGTTAGACAGAGTTACTCTGTATTGCCTCTGGGTTATGTGACCAACATTCAGTGACCTGTCACTGCAGTGACAAGTTGCTGAAGTCCTTAGCAGAGTCTCTGACCATCTGATCCAGGCTGGGACTCCCAAGAGCACAGGCTGGGCGCTCCCTGCCCAGGAGCCCCAGGCCGTGCAGGTTGAGGATGGAGTCGGCGATGATCCGCGCCGTCCTCTTCTGGTACCCCCCGGATGTCACCATCAGCACGGGGACCCCGCGGCTCCTGGCAGCCCTGAACACCACCTCGTCCCTCTTCACAATGCCCTGCAAGGTCACCACGGCAAAAAATAAGTGACAGCAACATGATGCTCCAGTTCTAACCCGTGGTTTATGGATTTAGAGTATTGGATGCTTGCTAAGTGTTTAAGCCTTACAGTTTACAGTAGCAATTAAAAATTCATTTAGAAGTCCTGTTAGCTGGTTTGCATGCCTAATCATAAAAAAAAACCCCAATCACACCACCCCCCAAAATCCCCAGCAAATCAAATATCCTTGGCTTGTTTTAGAGGACACAACAGATAAAAGTCTTTAGTACAAATTCCTAAAAGAATTCTGACTCAAAGGCCATAAAGTCTAAACTGATTGCAAATTTTACACCTATTTCTCAGGTGAGGAATCGAGACTAGGAAGGACTCTCTGAATTCACAATGCTTTAATTTGTGCTCAACTTGAACAGCACTGTCTGTCAAATTTTAGTAACTTGATCAAAATTTCATAATCCTACAGAAAAGCCCAAAATTCAAATAAAATTTTACACATTCACAATCACTGGCTGAATTTTAAGTCCCAGTTTCTGCAATAAGAGCCTTTGGTTAATGCTACAGGAATCTATAGCTGAAGGGGAAGTTGCAAAATGTAAGCAATGGTAAATCCATAAAAAGAAAATAAATTCTAAGTAATTTCTTACTAAGAGAAGGGTATGGAATTGAAAAATAACAAAGACTGCTGACCAAGAGGTGCTGGACTGTCATTGAATCCAGGCAAGAGCAGAGTGTGAGTCTTCTGGGTTTGAAATAAGCACATGAGGGTGAAAAATACTGCAGGAATGAGTGAGAACAGAATTAAAATCCACTTTTGTAAAAGCAGAGTTCCAGATACATGCAACTCATTAGAACTCCTCAAAAAAAAAAAAAAAAAACCCAAACCAAAACCCAAAAAACTTGCAACACAACTGACAACAGCTTACAATGGACAGCTCAAAACTTAAATAACTGCAAAGCTGGTGAAGGGAAAAGGCATCACAATGCAATCAAATACAAAACCAAAAAGTTCAAGAAGCAGCAGCAGAAGTGTTTCAAAATGAACATGCACTGCTCAGGCTGGTTACAGGAAGACGGGAAGAGCATCAGGAAATAACACCCTGCCATTAATTAGACCAAAACCAGATGGTAAAGGGAAAGAATAAAACACAAATGTAGCAGAAAAAAAGTATCTGTAAAACCATCCAAGAATATTGTTCACTGCACAGTCTGACACAGCCCTGGGAAAGAACCAGGAATAACAAATGAACAGTAAGACAAAGGAAACTGAAGAATTCTATTAGAAACAGATCCTTAAAGGAAGCAACAGAATTACAGAAGGAGCTGCAGGGCCCTGGGGACCCAGCAGTGGATGCATCACTATTATCCCACACCAGAACTGGAAGCAACCCCTGCTCTCAGGAGCCTCACTGCTCCAGCAGCTCCAGGGGGAGCCTGCGGGAGCTGAGGGGAAAACATGGGCTTATTCCCATATTTCTGTGGAAAATAACAGCCTGGCACAGCTCCCACTTCCAAACAAAGGGAAGAGGGACTCAGCTGATGCACCACCAGCTTTTTTACAGCCTCATGAACCAGGAAACCATCACTCAGAGCACTCTGAGGAGCCCCATTCTGGGCACAACTAACACTGCAGCAGGAGCTTAAAATACAAATGACATCTTCAGGAGCAGAACTGAAGTCTGGACTAAGGACCTTTGAAGAGAGGGACTGTGTAGGCACAATGCCTTCCAGCACTGGGATTTCAAGCCTGCACACCAGAGACAAGAACCCTGCTCTCAGAGCAGACACCAAAGGCCTGAGCTGCTTCCAGCTGTGCAGAGAATGCCTTTCACCTCTCCTCGTGGCCAGGGAAGCTGCTTCACCTTTCTTCCCCCATCCTCACATTCTGTGTCTGCACAGAACCCAGCAAGCTACAGCAACTCATTTTTCTTGGCAGTTAACACTGCCCCTTATCAAAGCGCAGAAATTTGGGGTTTTTTTGAGAGGCAAATCCAAAGTATCTCCCTATGACCAAGCTGCCACTTCCCTTGGTTGCCACTGCTCTCCAGAGGGCTCTGCTTCACCAAACCCCACCTGACACCTCAGGCCAGCTCCTCTCCAAGGTCCTAGCCAAGTCCAAGCCCCTCAGCTCTTCCTTCATGCAAGAGAACTGTACAGAATTAAAACTGAACAGATCAAGTGGTGGCTCAAAGAGGGGAATCTGAGAGCTCACAGATCAAACAAGCACTTTTCTGTATTGATTGATTCTGTATTGTATTGGCCATTAAAGAGACCTAAATGTGAAACAGGAGAGAGATAGCACAGAGGAACTGTCAGAGAAGGAATCACAAAAACCTATGAAGAAAATAAGAGGATTGCAAATTTTTTGCTTATTTCAAGAAAAGCAGAAAGGTGAAGACTTCTATGAAACTTTACAGAATAAACCAAAATTTGAATCTTGTAGCAAACTGGGGAAAGTAAATGGTATCTAAAGAAAAAGATCAAGAAAAGGAAAATAACTGTTCATTTGCTGAGAATACACAGCCAGGCTGCGCAAAATTGTTACAACCATGAGGGTAGTTTAAAACAGCTGGGAGTGCTACAGAGGAAATTAAGTGTAAGATACACACTGGGGGCAGGTGACAAAAGAAATACATTGCAAAATGGGTCATGTGAGAGGAAAAAAGAACCAAAGAAAGAACAAACCAAGCAGGGAAAATAGAAGTCAGGTGAAGTGTGAAAATACATGTATCTCTCTGGTTACTGTTTGGGTGTTGGCAATCAGTGTATTTTAGAGGGAAGATGAATGATTCTGGATACTGGCACCAGAAGAACAAAAATATTCAGAGTCAGGAGAGACAAGAAAGAAGAGAGGGTGAAAAGGCCAGGGAGATGTGTGTCTGTGACAGCACTGTGCTCTGCTGGGGGCAGTGCCCTCCCTGCAGCCCCGGGGAGGCTGTGCTGCTGCAGGCTCACACACCTGGGGGGAAATGGCCAGGCCTCCCAGGGGATCCCCATCCAGAATGTCAGTGCCAGCATTGTACACAACGATGTCAGGCTTGAATTCATTCAGCGCTCCCTCCACGTGGGTCTGCACCTTCTGCAGGTACTCGGCGTCCTCTGTGCCCCACTCCAGTTCCACTTTGCGTTTTATGGCACCTGAGGGACAACAAAGCAAGCGCTGCTCAATAAACAAAGCAATTCCTTTGAAAGAAAATGCACAATTTAGGTAGGCAAGCAAAAAAAATCACATTTCTGGAAGCTCTCTCAATACACTGCATTACCACAGAAACATGAATTAAAGAAAACTATTCAACTGCTTGTTTTCTCAGCAAATGTAAAGCACAATGACCTTGAAAAAATTCCATTGAAGAGAGAAAATTAGATGCAGGACAAAAAAAAAAAAATCTGAGATACAAATGGAAAATGTTATTGAAAAACAGCTGATCTGCAAGTCCAGTTACCAATCAGCAGAGAAATCATAAAGAAAATTATTAACTTAAAAGTAGCCTAAATAAAGCATAAGGCAAAGAAAACACTGAACTGCTATTGCAGAGGAAACAGCTGGGGGAAAAACAAGATAAATATCACCGAGAAATTATGAAGATGTTTTATTTTTATCACAACACTCAAAACTTCACAGCAAGGGATCATGAATTTATGTGAACTGCTTTATGAATGTGTAACAAGATTCAGCTTTGCCCCAAGCATTTTCAATTTAACGTTCTTACCCCGTAATCCTACCAGAAGAGCAAATATCAATTCTTAATTTAAATCAAATTATTTCTAATGCTTCTAATAAAGCAATGGAAGTAGAAAATGAAGGCTGAGAGGGTAAAGGAAAGAAACCCAAGGTTATGCAGCTGAGTTTTGTGTGCTTTTATGGAAGGATGTGTGACTCTACCTCTGAATTAATCAAAGCCATGCCAGAGCTGTTCCAAGGCATGACTTCTTCCTCACACTAAATGATATGGAGTCTCACATCTTAAATATGGATTCAGCCCTCACCAAGTGTGCAAGAATACCCTCAACACAGAATGACAATTACTCCTGTGATTGCTGCCTTTTGTTCTGCTTTTCATCTTTGTTCAGCATCAGTGAAGCTTTTCTTTTTCATCCTGTTATTTTATATTGCATCAACATTAGTTTCAAAGATTTTTGCTTCTTTATGGTTTCTCAGAGTTTTAGCCTTTCCTACTTACCCTTCAGTGAACCAGTCCTATTCCTCATCCCTCCTTTCTCCTCCTGAGCCTGTGTAATTCCACACTGCTTTGCCCAGGGACTCAATATGCTTATGGCTTAGCATTGGCAAGGTGAGCTGCTCCCTTTTCTCCCCTCCCTAATGAAGCCCATGGGGCAAAAAATGTGTTGAAGAGGTTCCTGCAATAAAACCTGGAAAAAACAGGCAGGAAGTCCAAGGAGACAGTGGTCAATTGGATCCAAAATCTCATGTTCAAGCCTCTCCCCCCTCTGGAAGGAGATTCCCCCTGTGATCCCATCTCTACCTGGTCACCTATTGGAAAGGTTTAAGGGACTTAGCCACAAAAATCCTATTTAGACATTCTTATGCAAAGTGGAAGGAACTACATATTCACATGGCTCTGGCCCAGCCCTGTGCACCTCATCCTTCATCTGCAGAAAGGGAATGCTGGAATTCAGTGTGGTACTGCAGCTCAGTGCTTCAGACTTGCTAACAGGGACTGACTCTGTTTTGGTCTTAATCCATCTGTTCAAGTGCTGCCATGTGATACATGAATAAAAGGATGCTTTTCTTGGGGGAAACCCCCCCCATATTTGCTTGCAATTTGTCTGCTTCCAGACATGGTGTGCTTTAAATGGTCATTTTTTAGCTTAAAACCTTGAAATACTACAACTCTTAGTATTTTTACTAGTCAAAAGACAGCAGTGAAATGCACTGCACCTAACTCTTGTCAAGAATCCAAATGAAGTAGGTTTTTCAGAACAACAGCATCACTGAAGGAATCCAACAGCAGAACAACTCCCCCAGCAACCCCTGACTCAGTGAACAAATTAAGCTTGTAATAAATGACATTGTAACAGAATCAAAGACCAAATAAACTTGGGGCTTTTGCATTCCAATTTAACCATTATCAAAGTCCCACTAATTAATTGTGGCAGGTCACAAGACACAACAGACACATCACAGCAGGGATAAACAAACCACAACCAAACCAAATCAAGCACCAGCTCTTAACGTAGGGATGACAGGGAAGGGGGAAGTCCCCATCCCTGCAGGGATTTAACAGTGTGGATGTGGCATTTAGGGACACTGGTCACTGGTGGCAGTGCTGGAGGAATGGTTGGACTCAACCTCAGAGGGACTTCCCAACTTTAAATTCTATGGCTCTGTTCCAGGACTTGCTTTGCTTCCCACCTTGTGCTACATTCAGATGCAGATTGTTTCCTTCATGCTTATCAAACAAGTTCTACTGGCAAGGCCACACCTGAATATGTTATAACTTCAGGCTCAAAAGAACATGAAACCTTTTTACTCAGCATCAGCTAATCCTCTCATAAATGTAATGTAAGGGAAAGATGAAGTTCTAACAACTCTCTTCAAATCAAAGGATTATTCAACTTGCTGCTCCAAGCTCTGGAATGGACTGCCAACAACATCCACTGACACCTCCCCACACCCTGCACTCCAAAATGTCATTCCTGAAGTGAGAGAAAACACTACAGCATGAACACTATTATGATGTATCACAGTGAGTAGTGAAAATGATGTGAAATTAAAAATCATTAAAAAGGAAACCTAGGTAACAGTGTTGCAAGGAAACTTAGTAGTAAATAAAGAAGTTAGGTAACAACACAGTAGGTCTGGTACATTTGGGAAGATGAATTTTAATTATACTCACGTTTAGCAAAACCATCACCTGGGTAAATATATCTATTGTATGCATCCATAATATAAACCCGAGGATCATCCATAAAGTCCCTCTCATGGCCATTTCCCTGAAGGAAATTTACAGTTAGCTATTCCTAGCATGCCAACACAGAATTAAATACACTGCAAATTCTAGAGTAATTAACACTACAGAAGTTCTAATATTCAGAACTCCCGTGTCATTCTCTTATTTAGAGTCCTGGAGATTATTTTGAGGTGTGCAGTTTTGGGGGGCTTGACAGGATCAGTCTGAAGACTGCAGGTATTACCACAAATAAAATCCTTGTCTCTCTGAAGGTAATTTGCATGGATCTCATTAAACATGTAAGAAAAATAAGCAAAAATCAGAAGCTAATTGTCCTCAAGAGCATCACAAAAGCAACTGTGGCCACCAAACAGATCTATCATCTTCCAACTGTGCAAGAAAAGGTCACTTTCAACTGCTGCAGAAATACTGAGTATTCTTATGTAAGAATTAATGAATAAATAAAGCAGACCACATCTCTCCTGATAACTCAAGCCTTGGTGACGTAAGTATTCCCTGGAAAAATTACAAACATTAACAACCCAACAGTTTAACACCAGAAGTTCCCTACAAAAAATTGTACTGGGTGTGAAGAGGGATGCTCGAGAGAAAACTCGGGTTTGGAACAGTTCCCTTTCCCCATTTCTGAATTTAAATACTACTCTTTTGGCTCTCACTTACTTTCACTAATATAAAAATCATATTACCACAGCAATCACTAAGATAATTTTGTTCAAATCAGTGTATCATGAAGGACCACAGGCCCTCTCCCTAGAATTTCACTTGAAGTACAGAAACAGACATTTCCATAGATACATCTGCTGTAATTCCATTTTCATGCTGACAAATGGCAACTCTATTTCTTCAGCCTCTTTGGTCCACAAAGAAAGGGTTCATGCACACAAGCCTAGGAATACAAAAGCCTCTAGGGGAACCATTTCCTTATGAGAGGTGAAACTCACCACTGCACTAAGAATTGGAACAGTCACAAGATGAGAGTATCTGCATCCTTAAACAGGACCTGCTGAGCTACTTCGGACACCTCTCATCCCCCAAAGAAAGGAAACAACAGGTGTTTAATGTGCACACTGAGACTACCAGCACATCTGAAAACCAAAATACAGTCCAAGAACTTTTCAAAACCAAACCACCCCCATATAGCACAAAACAAAGCCATGGCCTGACAGAGAGGCTGAAGAGAACCATGAACGCAAAACATCTTTCTACTGCACAATCCGTGTCCTCCTATCATGGTGATTTTAGGACACATAAGAGAAATGAGAGAAGATTAAAAACTTGCAGCCATTAGGCTTCCTCAGTGACACAGAACTGTGTCATGTGTAAAAATGGTTTCTTTACACATAATAAATCACCTGAAATGCCTCAGGTTGGACATCACTTTGGTGCATTAATTCCTTTCTAAAAATACGATTTCTGTCCTTTCAAGATTTATTTTGCAAATCCTACCAAAGCTGAGATTTGATCTCAGTACCACAGTAAATCAATCCACCAAGTGAAGAGGGATGGATCCTTTACTTCATTAGCCTGAAGCTAGGCTTAAAATTAAACCACTGAAGGTCAAATCCCTCCCCTGCAGAGGCTGCTGCAGTGACCAGGCACTGGGAACCAGCTGGGATTGTGTCTGGAGAGATCCTTGTTTCTCATGGGAGTGCAACGCAGCAAGGTTTTTACATGCAGCCACATGATGGAGCTGCAACTCAGGTTAACTTCATTAAACTGGCTTAAGAGCCTTTTGGGCCACAAAATAATTGATGAATCAACTCTTCACAGTTTTTCATCATCTCTGATTAACTTTGTATTCTGTGATTTTATGTTTGTATTAAAAAAAGGTGTTTATCACCCACTTTTATTTTAAGCAAAACATCCGCAGCACTGAATACAGGTAAACTACTCACCTGATGGGCATCCAGATCAATAATGGTGGCTCTAGACACTCCTTGTACTCTCTCAAATAAGAACTGGATATATAAGCAAGGAAAAACATGGAAAAATTTATGAAGTTAGGTGACAGATTGAACTGGAGGTTCGAGGATTGCCCACTGTTGGAATTTGAACGTAGGGCACATCTATTTGTTTGAGTCACCAAATAAACTGAGACGTGATTCTCATACATTTAATATGAACATCTCATTATTTGACACAAAAAGGTAATTTTTGTTAAAATAAAACCCCTCTATCTTTCCACCAGATAAAAGAAAAAGGCCAGGCCCACCCAGGGATCACAGAGCTGATGGTGACAGCATCCAACTGCAACAGCCTAAAATTCAGTGTTTAGGAAAAGCTGCTGTAAGGACTGCATGCCTTAGAGCCACTTTTCGTGACAGAATTAATTTCTTATTCTGTCTGGGAAGAAAAAAATGGCTTTTACTTCTTTGAGTCTTAACTTTGCTGCTAAGTTACCATCTTTAACACAGACATGGTAAAACCCAAAGATTTTGTATGAACTGTCACCCACTATAATTTCTCAATCTGTATTTTAATGGTAGGTGAAAAAAGAACACTGTGGATTACTTTTCTGCAAATTACCATGTACAGAAATTAGGATGTTATGTCACATGGTGTGCTGCAATCATTAGAGCTCTTTAGTGTTTGATTATTACTGATACTTTATAAATATTTTAGTATACAAATATACCATAGCTCATTTGATAAAAATAAGCCCTAATTGCAGAAGGCTCTTACTTCAGCCATTCAACAGCTAAATACCAAATGTATTCATTCCCATTTGGTGACTATTTTGGAGTCACTCACATTTTTATTCATTAATCTGAACCAGTCTGAGCCCTGTACGGTGCAGTTTGATTCAGAGAGGGGATTTTTGTCTCTGCATTTGTCTTGACTGTCACCACTGAAATCAATGTGGAATGTCCAGGTTCACCTGCAAGGCCAGGAGAATTATCACTGAGGATATTAGAAATCTATCTGGTTTGATTTGGAGTGGTTTTTGCAAGACAACATTATCAATGCAATTACAGTGATGCCTTTTTACACTGATAATTCTGACCCCTGCAACTCTTCCCTTCCACTTTACAACTCTCCAAATCCCCATTCCTGCCCATCTGGAAATGGCTTCATTTTTCTCTTATTGGGACGTAAATTAGTGATTTCTCCTCCATTTGCACAAACAGCAGAAAACAGTGGTTTAAGAGCAGCTCTTACCTTGATGGCCAGTGTGATGTCAGCATATGCACAAAATCCTCCCCCTTTGTCACTGGAGCAGTGATGGAAACCACCCCCTGAACAGGAAAACGTTGAAGGGGTGAAAAGCTACATACTAAACAAAAGCCAGATACTAAAAACACTGATGGGCTTTGCAAAGAGACGTAAATGAAAATCAGATGCTTTTAACACACTATTTAGGGTATCACTGAATTTGTACTCACCCACGTTGATGGCCCAGCCTCTATCCACAGCAAGCTTTCCTGCCTTAAAAAAAAAAATTACAGTTGGAATTCCATAAATGAATGAGGCAACACTTAATTTCTGCTTCCATCCCAAATCACTCCTGGCATTCCGATATGCCCGTGGAATTTTCAGATCTTTTGCCACTGAACCAGATCCCTGAGTACAACCCCTAACAAAACTACCCTCAGCATAAGGAGCTGAAAGAGTATTTGCTATTCATCTGTATTTCCTTCTCTGGCAGCTGGAAAAGGGAAAGAGCAGTGCTGGGAAGAGTAAACATGACAAAGAAGCTCCTGATGCCCTTCCTGTTCATGCACTAATAGAGGAATGTAAGATCAAAATCCTGGAACACAGACATAAAAAACCATAGTTCCAGCTGGGCATGGGACCAGACAAGTGCTCCAGTGTGAAGTGTCCTGGTACTTCTATTTTTCTTATGATAGAACATGCAGGGTATAGATGATTATTCATTTTTTCCCCTCCAGTACAGGAAAACTGTGTCTCTATCTCTCCTTTGAACTCAAGTGACATTCAGGGAAGGGAAAGTATTGACAGAAAAGAGATGCACAAGGCTTTTAACTGAAAATCCTGATTATTTTGGCCAAGAAGAGTCAAACAAGCATTTAAATGCGGCATTCCTTAACTGGTCTGTTAAAGTAATATTACTTTAAGATATTACTAGTTACAAGTGAAAAAAAAAATGGGGAGGGAAAACATTTAAAAATTGATTTTTTTTTGTCCGTAGTCATGTAAAGAAAAAATTACACATCATATCCAAAATGAAGTTTGGACAGTTATGAAATCTTTATAACCAATATTTACATTTGAGTGGTTTTAATTCAGTACTAGGACAACTATTGGCATGGTAAACATGATCCTGCTATGATCATGCCAACTTACACAAATTAGATCTTGGGGAAAGATTGCAGTTTCTGAACTATAAAACCCATTAAGTCCCAGGGAGAACACATTATCTGCGATTTATCACACTTCCTAGGGATTCCTCACCAAAACCCAATCTTCCCATATTGCTAAAATATCATTAAAAAGTAGAGAAACTCAACAGGAATTTTTGTAATAAACAGGCCCATCAGGAATAGCAGAAAATTGCACTTCTGACTTGTACTGTACAAATTTTATTGTCTGATGAATCAAAATTGCTTTTAAAGTACATTCCTATTTCCCCATAATGAAAAAAAAAAGGGTAAAAATAACAGCACATGGCCTCAAGATGAATCCCAAAGTGCATCCAAAGTGCAAGATGAATCCCAGGAGTGGCATCTGTGTTTCAGGAGCCATGAGAAAAACCAAACCATTGGTAGGTGCCTCCTCTACCTGAGCACATTTCTAACTGGTGAACACACACCTGGGAGCTAAAGATAACACCAGCACAGTGAAAAACTTCACCAAAGTTTGAGAAAAGTATTGCCTAGCTGGAACCAAGCTGAAAGAGGCTTCACACACACTGAGCTCCTGTCAAGAATATCCAAGGCAGAGCATCAGGAAGCTCTAAACTCTTCCCAAGTTCCTCTCTCAGACCATTGCCTTCATTCCTGTGACAATCTTGCAGTGACAGCATGGCTGTAATGAGAGGAAACTCTGCAGGTCCCTGCTCAGCAGGACCTGCTCTGAGTGACAACCAAATATTTTTAAGCACCTTGAACTACATGAAATTCTTTCCTCCCCATCTCTGCTTTTGCCAGTTCATGCCTACTGAAGGAGGCAGCACTTTTGTTACCTGGCCTATCACACAATCCAATACACCTAAAGACTTATCCAGAACTCAGCAGGTTCTTTCAGAATTCAAATCCTTAAACAGTCCTTAGAAAAAGTTGGTTTAACTTTTGTATTTCCCAGCCTAACTCACCTCTGACATCCAAGAGCTGCAATAAACCCTGTTCCTGTATCTGGCACAGCAGCACTGTCCAAGGCTGACAATCTCAGTTACATAAGCACCACAACTCCCAGATTTTCAGTGTTTGATGAGCAAATTTAAACATGATAAAAGTGGACCAAGAGCACCTTACCATTATTGTTCCTCCTGTCTGGGTTCGTAGAGGTTTCAGAACTTTTCTCTGAACAACGAAATTGGGAAGAAAGGCAACTGGTGGAATTTCTGTGATCGTAGCCACAACAAATGACCACTGCAATGGGGAAAAAGACAGTTCCAATTAATGTATTGTGGTTTGATGATGACACTTAGCTCTCTCATTAGTTGTTATTTACTGAAAAGGTGCTCTCAGGTCCTTAGGAAGAGTTTTAGTATTTTTAGATGGAAGTGACCACATCAGTTCTTATTAATGACCTCTAAATAGGTTCATCCTCAAGTTTTTAACTACGAAAATAATCACTTTCCAGATTTTAGTATCAAACTGTATTAAATCAGCAATTTTTCAGGAAGGTAGTATTTCAGAAAATATAATATCCCTCAGATTGGGAGAAAGAATTGTAAAATGCCCTTCAGGCACACTTGATATATTGTTCAAACCTAAAATATCTATTCCTGTGTGGAATCAAAAGGATATACCAAGGAGAAAGCAAACACAAACAAACAGACAACTGAACTAAGAAGTTCAAACACTTAAGTGAACACACAGTACAAACTTTAGCATAGAGAACTGATTAAAATTTATTTAGCATATTAAACACTTCTGGAAAATGTTTCAAGGAAACATTTTGTTCAAAAGTCTTCAAGGTTAGAAAACAAAATATTTGCAATATGCAAATGCTTTTTTTTTGCAAACACATTGATTACTTCAAAGAACTTCCACTAACACTGCTACCAGTGATAACACTGCTAAATATATTTCAAAGCCTAAGTCACAAGCAAGAATATACCTGTCCAACCAGTACTGAGACACTGAGGGACTGAGGATTACAACTTGCCACCATGTACAAAGAGTCTGAACAGATCCTATTTTCTGCAACATCAGGAACTGTAGCAAGACTGAGGGCATTGGCTGCCCCATTCCTGAGCTGTTCACAGCTGGCTGCATGTACAGGTGGGCAGCTTGAACCAAAGGCAATCACATCCCCATCTCAGGGCCCTCTGATGCTCAAAATAACTTTCCAGTTAGCAATATTTCAATTACCAGGTACTAGTGGCATTGTTCATGAAGTGCCCAAGTCCTAACTATATTTTGCCAACAGTTAATTTCAAAATCTCTCTACTTTTATATTTGCAAGACATTATTCTGTTACCATCTTATCAGCTGTCCATCACAAGGTGCTTTAATTATTTTTAGTACAGTCAATCTTGATAAAGTCCTTTTGCAAGACATTTTAGCTTTTGAACAAACACATTATTAAAAACTATAGTCAATCCTGTTGTTTTAAAATGGAAATGAAAAGGTCACATTTGGATAAAAAATAAATTTGACCTCAAACGTGAGCAATAATCACACAGAAAGTTTTACCAAAGTTTAAAGTAAGATTAATGTCAACAGGGAGAAGGAGCAATCATGACTCAAACCAACAATTATGCAGCTGCAGGTTTTTAAGTGGAGGTGAGAAGTCCAGGTGTGGTGGGAGTTTTGGCTCCCAGGCTCGCTGGTCACAGCTGGGGCCATTCCTGTTGCCACTCACTGCCCACACCTGGGCCTGAACAGGATCAGTAATTCCCAACAGATGGGGGGAGCACCAACTGGGAGCAAAGCCTGGGGGTTCGAGAAGGCAGCTAGAGGAGAAGGAAAATGCTTCTCCACTTAGCAACTGAAAATCTGTGGAATGTTTTATGCTTTCCTCTTCAGTGTGCTGGTTTTGTTTTCCAGCATTTCCCACAACAAATTCCCAGACCAGCTTTATCCTCAGCATTTGCATTTCAGTGTTTGCTCACATTTGTTACCATAGAACTTCTCATAAATAAAAAGGGAAAAGTACAGTCAGAAACGGGCTCTAACTTCACTGCCTACCTCCTTCCCAAAGGTCAGAATGCTGACATGCAAGAAATTCATTATTTTACATAACACTAGAAAAAGACAGCAAGTGGAAAAGTACTGCAAGCAAACTACCCACAGTCCACTCATTACCTTGGAGATCTAAATTCTTCAGAGGAATAACTGAGGGGGAATCACCTCAATTCAAAAGGCCAGACTTTGTTGTGAGGACTGAGCAGGGAAACAGGGAGCCCCTTCCTGCCAACACAGACCTAATTTCCAGGAGCAGAAGTACCCTGTGCACACCTTTTTGTTTCTCTTCTGCCAACGCTCAGCTGGCCTTTCAGCTGCTGCTAAGACACCAATCACCACCTACTCTTGCAAGTGTAGGCAATTTCCTACCAAATTCATGTTCAGATTTTAAATGAACACTCAAGTGATCCATTATTTTAGGAGACCTTGGCATTCTGAGAAAGGCAAGCAACTTTGTCGTCTTTCCAGCTATCTAACATAAAACGATACATTTATACCTGTTTGTCTGGATTTAAAAGAAAAATAGCACAGTAGACTTTGGATAAGGCAATAAAGAGCTTTCACAAGGCTTTTTCATATCTAGGATGTTATTTTGCTTTTGCAACTAAGCACTTTTATCTTTGCTGCTTGGCAGGAATCTGCTGGCATGACCAATACAACATCTTCCAGCTCCTACACTTGCAGGAAATATTCTCTCAAGAAGAGGGGGACAGGAGACACCCAGTTAATCCCATCTGGATACATGCAACAGTGCTGGTCTCCACCACAAGACACAAGTTATACAAGTGAAGCCATCCCATAGGTACTAAAAATATTATTATGGCACTCCAATCTGAGCTATGCACATTAAACCCTGCTTCAAAGAAGTGATTCAGTAAAAAGAGGTGGGTGGTTCTATGGAATTAAAAGTTCAATATCAAGAATAGCTGCAATAATATCAAATCTAATGATGCATGAAATTGCAGGTAACTTCATAGCACAGAATGAAGAAGCATAAGAGAACTCAGAAAAGCAGTTAAGAGTGAAAAAGTTCACACAAATAACAGATCACTCATACAGAAAAATAAAACATTCCAGAAATAGCAATCCGAGGACTCTTCCACTGTAGAAGGGCATGGGTGACTCAAAATAACTTCTTTTGAGTTATGAAATGGAAGACTTATTTTTTCTTAAAAATACATTCTCTGCCCTCCAAGCAGAGTTGCCAAGTAAAAGTAATGTGACCTGCACTCATCTACTACCCCATTCCATCCACACATGACTGGATAGATTCAGAACTAGAAATCTCACATGTTTATGCTTTAGAGTTACACCGAAGTTAACCAAATGAATGTTTCCTTTAGAAATATACAAGGAATGTTCTTCATCCCCCTGGTTCTGTGTGAGCTGGCTCTGGAAACCTTCACAACAGACAATGTGCTTGGTTATGTCCTTACATTGATTGTTCAACTCTCTCCATATTCCACTGATACAGGCAGTGTCTGACTATGAAGCCAGTACTTCCCCCCCCAACAGACTGACCACAGAACCCCTATACACATGCTCTGTCAAGATTACATAACCCCAAACCCCATAAAGCAATCCCTGCATTGGAAAACATCCAAAAAAGTACCCCCCATATCAGTAGTTTCTATTGTATTTTCAATTGCAGAACTGTATTTTATCAGAGTACAACAAAACTTACACTGCTCAACACTAAAACCCTGGCACTAACAAGAATATTACTGACCTCTCAGACATTTCTAATTTTGCCTATGTTTAATTTCTCTGAAATAGCCTTTCAGGTCACCCATTTAATATGGTAGACCCTCTTTCACCCCTCTGTAGTGAAGTGCCCAAGATTTCTGTAGCTTTCTTTCAGTATTCCCAATAACAATGTAATCAGTGTGATCAACAGATACCACTCTATATCTCTAAGGCTGATTTAAAACAACTGTACAAGACATCCACTGCCTTTGACACTCACTCTGGACAGTTTGCAGGAAAAACACATGAGCAGGTACAGCACCTTTAATTTATTAAGGTAGCGCCTGGTGTGAACAACCAAGAGATCTTCATCAGTCGCCTCCCGGGCCTGCACAATCAAGTCATCTGCAATTAGTTTTTCTTCTGCAACAGAAGAGAAATAAAAATTGGCATTGTACAGCACTGCTTAGCTCCCCATGCCCCCCTCCAAACACTCTTCTCCGTCATGTTTATTGCTGGAATGACAATAAACATGCTCAGAGTTTGCAAGTTTTCCAAATACACCCCCTCTGTCACAGGTAAGCTGTTCAGGTAGTGTGGATTTGAGAAATATTGTGTACATGAGTTTTCAGAGTGTGCTAAGATCATGGGAAGTTCTCCTCTGAACTGAAAGGACAGACAGGTAACAACAGAGGATGAACACACACTGGAATCACACAATTCCTCACAGTTTAGGGCTTGGTGTACTGGGGAAATCTTGGTGCTTGTACCATCAAATAGCCACCATTATTTTAACATGCTTTAAGAAATCCCACAGTTTGTACTAGGATTTAATCCCCTAAATCACAAAAGAATAAACTAATAAATCAAAATTCAAAGCAAAGTAATGGCTTGGATGTTCATGGAAGCAAATAAGCTTAATTAGAATATTTCTATTACTCCCTACCTCAATCTAACTTCAAGAAAAAACAAAGAGCAGCTACTAATACTTTTCCTTAGAGACTGAAAGATTATCTTAAAACTTAGTTTTATAAGAGCAAGTTACTCCAAGAATTCAGAATGAGTGCATATGATCATTACAAACAATTATAAGGAATCCCAGTGATCTTCCCAGGCAAATTTTGATATTTAATTGCTGCACAGCTGTAGCCTCCTAAGCCTGTATCTCTTCTTTAATTTTATACTTGGAGGAGAAAGAAAACAACTCTGAAAAGTGAGAGATTTTGCTCTGAAGTGTTATACAAGAACAGCACCTGCAACAACATTTGTTTTGGCAAGCTTCTGTTTCTCCTGACTGAGGCTTGAGGAACAATTCATTCATGCACTGGTGTCAAACAGAGCCAAACTGCTGCCAGCTTCCTTCTCCAGGGGGAAGGGGCTCTGGAAAGATGCTCACTGCTGATCTGCTCAGTGGTAAGGCACAGGGGAGGGTCAGCTGTTGCCAGGAATTGCTACACAGCCACAGCAAACCAAGTGCTCTGGGGCATCCTGGGGCTTCTTCCTCCTTTCAAAGGACAGTAAAACAATTGGGAAAACTAATTTTCTGTGAAAGCCTGAGACACTTGAGAATAGACATGTCACAGAAAAAGAGCTGGAGGAAAAGGCTTTTACATAGAAGAAACAGAAAGGCAAAAGTTCTGATTAATTAAGAAAACTGTCATGGAACCCAACCCTAAATTATTTACGGCTGGTAGAGGAAAAAGCCAAAACTCAGCTACTAAGTTATTAGAATGTTAAAATTATTTGACCTCAGTTAAAAGAATACAAGTCAGCCTGCAGTGGGAAGGGCAATCCTGAACTGCAAAGGATCATCAGCTGAAGGAGTCATTAGGACCACATAAAGAGAAGAGGCCTGGCTTTAGGACAACCAACAGCCTTTGTCCTGGAAGCCTTTTTTTTTTTTTTACCCTTGATGAGCAAGTTCTTGCTTTAAATGAAGAGATGCCAAGATTTCACAGGCCCTGATCCTTACATTTCCATCTCCTTAACGCATTTCTACCTGTATCCTACAAATGGTTTAAACAACAATAATTAGAAGCATCATAAAAAGCTCTGCCTGTACCAGAGGGGCCTCAAAGCTCTTTCCAAACATCATCAGAGCAAAAGCATGAGGCTGCTAAAGAATGGACTAAAGTGCTACAGCTGCACTTCTCACTCAGCCTGAGGAGCCCTGTGTGCAGTACAGCTTGAGTAACTAAGTTACACCTGCAGCAAACCATCATTAACACCTGGTGTTTCACCAGCCACAGGAATGCCCCAGCTCCTGCTACACCAGGTGTAAAGGCAGGGAAGCACAAGGCTGTAAGAAGACACACACTGCAATTCAGGTCTGGTAAGCCCAACACAAGTCTGTACTAACCACGTAATTTTCTTTAGGTTTTGTGCAAATGTTACTTTAAGAGGCACCTTCTGTTATGTTTTTACCTTTCAGGAAATTGATGACTTTCCCCCATTTCCCTGCATCAAAGGGGTGCAGCTTCTCAAGTCCCATGAAGGTGATGTTGTAGTCCGGGGAATACACAATGGGCCAGCATCCCAGCGGGGGGTCCTCGTACAGCTCTGTCCTGTGAGGCCTTGGCAAGCAAACACACACCAGTCACCACTTCAAAACACATTTACCCGTTTGACACTGAAGGACCAAGTTACAAATTAGTCCTAATACTGACTTTATCATTCTTAAAGATGGTATTTCCAACAGAAAAATGGAAACATTTGGTTCTCTCCCCTTGTCTTTCCAGGTGTATCAATCAGCATCTCTGCCTTCAAAGGTGCACCCAATCTGAAGACAACATACCCTTCATTACCTGCATGATTAGACTCCTATTTTAAATTCTGTATCAAAACACAAACCATGATGCTTCTAACAACAGAAGCTTGGAAAGATTTCTATGCTCCTTCCCTAGAAAGCAACAAACTACTTTGTGACTGCCTGAGCAAACTAATAAGCCTTAGGTTTTTATTTGCAGAGCACAGAAGCAGAGGACAGGCTCTTAACTCCAGATGTCACACCTGTAACCCTAAACCAATACTTTCCTTAGCCTCCCCCTCCAAATCATTTTATTTTCCCAATACCAGGAAACACAGCAGAGCCAGCTCACAGCCCTCCTTCACAAGCCATTCACAAACCCAGCCATGCTGAGTAAATGCTCTGTATTTACAAACACAAACACCAATTGTTTGTGGACACCTGTGAGCACACGTGGGTCAGCAGGTCAAACCAAGGCTGAGATGGGATTCTGTATTCACACTTAGCCTATTCCACCACCTGCTGGTTGCCTTCTGTGCCCCAAACTCCACGTCACTGAGTGATGCCGAGACCCCTCCTGCTCCCCGAAATTTAAAGTCTGGAAAAGGCTATGCAACATACTGTGCAAGACACAAGGGTCTTTTGTCAGGTGAACAATACAAACAGAAACACCCTTATTTCCAGCCTGAACATGCTCAAAAGTACCCTTTCAAAACCCTGTTAGAAGCAAGCCAAAGGAAACACGAGGACAATGGAGGTTTCTCACCAGAGCCCGCAGCCCGGTGCCTACACAGCACCCACACTGCGAGCCAGGGCTCCCCAGCCCCTTCCCTCGGCCCTCCCCGCGACACAAGGCGGGCTCTGGGGAAGGTGCTGGGACACCCCCGGCTGTGACAGCGGGGCCTGGAGCCTCGGCCCTGCTGGGGCTGCAAAACGGGCATTCCTCCGGAGCCCGGGGTGCTCCCGGCAGGACACCCCGTTCCCGGCGGGACACCCCGTTCCCAGCAGGACTCCTCCCGCCGGGNAAGTGCTCTAACACCGGCTTGTAAATGGGATCGACGGGCTCTGCGCCGTGGGCCGCGTAATACAGCCTTAGACCGCGCTTGTAAAGGGAGCTGGGAGGCTGCAGAACAAGCCGCTGGTCTAATGCTGGGGGGTTAGAGAAACGCAAGGTCAAGGGCCTCAAGGCGATTCCACACTAACGGTATCTTTGGATAGGATAATACCATCCTCGCTTTAAAATAAAATTCACAGTTCATACCAGTAGGTCTACAGCAAAATGAGGAAAGCAAAGGTGAAATAGTGTAACAGCAGCGGAACGGTTGGTGATTTTGACAGGTCAGGACTCACCCCAGGGACAATATCACTAAATTCGGGCACACAAGAAAAGAGTTTCGAGTCAAAACCCCATTTCTAAGCATAATTAATCCTGCTTGAATATATACAACAAGCATTTCTTACACAGTTGTACAGCTAAATCAATAATATAATGAAAAATTGTCCATCAATAGGAGCAGTCTCTATGATTCCCAGGATAAACGCCCAGAAGCGCTCTTTCCACTGGAGGAGTAATATCTCTTTATGAGAGTCCCTGATAAATGTCTTTTTTCTTAAAATATGCTGGCTTTGGCTTGGCATTCAGTTTTGATGGATGCCTGGGTTTCACCTTGGTATTTATTCAGCAGCAGGAGACTGTTACACCATGAAAACATTCTATCGCTTTGACATTATCTTTTAATTAACATTTATTTTGTTCTGGTCCTTTGTGTGCTCACCTCAGTATTCCTCCAGCACATTTACCTTTTCTTCCTTGTTCCTGACTACTTAGTACTTGGGACTTAATTAGAGTTTGAGTGTTTGGTTAGCAAGCTACAAACATAGCTCGTTAATGTTTTAAGCCCTTCACAGGGCTTAATTTCTACCATGTTCTTGTTTCATTTTCATTTATATTATTACTTAAATTTAAAATCCACTGACGGACTAGTTTCCATGTTTCTTGGATGTCATAAATTGTTTTGGAGCACTTCCAGGGATGGGGACTCCACCACTGCCCTGGGCAGCCCATTACTTGACAACTCTTTCCATGAGGAAATTCTTCCTAATGTCTATCCTGGACTTTCCGCTGCACAGCCTGAGGCCATTCCCTCTCCTCCTGTCCCTGTTCCCTGGGAGCAGAGCCC
>VXBC01013107.1:0-12282 GCA_013399945.1 Ploceus nigricollis
ATAAAACACACCACCACATCAGGCAGCCTTTATTTGTGACTCTAATTGTCCTCTAATACCCGTAGCTAGTTACCAAGTCACTTTGGTACCACAGCTGGTGCTGTAGGATGTGCTACAAGTGCTTGACTAAAAAAATGTGTAGTGTAAACCATACCCTTCTCACTGAAGCACTTTCCCCTAACATACCTGTAAAAGTGACACATCAGTTCAGTCTCTAGGTTTATCCAAACTCTGCATTCATGCTAATCCAGGCAATCATTGATGGGGCACACAAGAAAGGGCTGGACCATGAAAAGCGTTGAACAGTAACCAGACTAGAAATTCCAGTCATTATGAAGATGAATCAAATCTGCCCTTATATTGCCAAATATATGGTCCCTATACTTAGAACAAAATCCCTCTCAGGAAAGCTCTCTGGCACTTGGAATTGGAGTGTGAGAAACCTCACTTCAGCACAGTTTGTTTCATGTTTCTAGACAAGAAACATTGTCTTTGTGCTTCCTTGAAGGCACCAAGTGGAAACTCAGTGAAACGAGAATAACAGCTTCCCTTTTGTGACAAAAGTGTTGCAAATACTTGTGAGGTATTCAAACACTATACCAATGGGCTGTGATAATAAGCCCTAGTGTTTCAACAACCTTTGGCATTAAAACTTTTGAAATTAATTTTTATTAGTAATTAATTTTTGACTGGCTTTCAAACCTTTTAAATTATCAGTTTTACAAATGAGATCTTTAATCCAGATTAATTATTTTGACTGATCCCACATCAGATTTTATAATACAATTTGATAGCATGTTCTTAAATTTAAGGGAGAGGAAGGGTGGTCCATTTACAGCTTTCTTACAAAGTATTGTTCCTGAATACTTAAAGGCATATTCTTCAGAAAGCAGGATGAATAGATCGCATTCTGAGTGAGAGAAGGAACACAAACCCATAAAAACTGTATGCATGTCTATATATAAAACATTGTTCACTCCAGGTACATGTGGTAAAAACAGTCTGTAATATTCAGAAAGAACATCTCCCTTCTCTTGTTTCAGTTTAGTTTTTATTCAAATTTTTCTGTTCTTTCATCTTCTTCTTTTCCACTCTTCACTTTATTATTGTTGCTGTTGTTATTGTTGTTGTTGTTNAGGTAACACCACACAGAAGACTACTTCTAATGAACATTCAGAAATCAGTAGCTCTATCTCCACCAGCACACCTGAATAATGGAAGATTATTTCTGTCATGGCACAGGATCAAGCACTAAAAATATGTGTCTAGATATTATTTCTTACTGCATGCAAAAGCCACTCAGCTGCTGACACTGTTAACACAACCATTTGGTTTTTCTCTACTTTGACATCATCTAAGTTGTTCTCTAGCAAATAGGTTTTTTTTAAATCTCTTAATGATCTGTTAAAAGTATATNAAGGGTGGTCCATTTACAGCTTTCTTACAAAGTATTGTTCCTGAATACTTAAAGGCATATTCTTCAGAAAGCAGGATGAATAGATCGCATTCTGAGTGAGAGAAGGAACACAAACCCATAAAAACTGTATGCATGTCTATATATAAAACATTGTTCACTCCAGGTACATGTGGTAAAAACAGTCTGTAATATTCAGAAAGAACATCTCCCTTCTCTTGTTTCAGTTTAGTTTTTATTCAAATTTTTCTGTTCTTTCATCTTCTTCTTTTCCACTCTTCACTTTATTATTGTTGCTGTTGTTATTGTTGTTGTTGTTGTTGATGATGGCGTTGTTGTTGATGATGGCTTTGTTGTTGCTGCTGCTTTATTTTTTTCATTGCTTTAAAGCTATTTTTAAAATAGGCAAAATACTTCACCCTGCATTTTATTTTACTTCATCTTGGAAATTCTGCATTGAGCATAAATAGTGTTTAACCTTCATGTTCATTAATCATGCTGAAGACTAATACACTGAAGCTGAGAAAAGAACCTTCAAACCTTGAGGAATTTTCTACACAAGTGGTTGAAGAATAATTGATAAAGTAATCATCTGACCATATTTGCCTTGCATATAATNTAACTCGAATCTGGACAAAGGTATTTTCTTAAAAGAAGATGTTTTGAGAAGGACCAGACTCCTACATTCAAAATGTGTAGAAGACATTGATTCACTTTCTGTGGGATTGTGAGGACACTTCAGCTCACCCCATCCCAGGAAAAATAAAGTGACTGTGGTTTTCCTTGGTGTCCCATGGGTCATCTGCACCCAGGCACCCATCCAAACAGTCTATGTGTGAGGTGGCAGTGCAGTACCACTGGCTGCCAAGTCCTGGCACGGCTCTTAGGTTCACTTTTAGTGACAACAAACTCTGCTCTGTATCTGCCTTTTGAACCCTGGGGATCTGACAGGATAACTTAAAGGCTTCCTGTTTTTCTGTTGTTTTCTTCATCAGGATGGCACCCTCCAGTTTCTCCTCATCTCTTTACCATAGATCCAGGCTTTAATTTATTCTTTGCCTCCTTGTTATCAAATTCTTTGAATGAATTTACCTCTACAATGCCCTGTAGTGATTAACCTATTCATTAATTAACCCTTGTTTCTCTGTTTCTGCTAGTGCTTTCACATGTGTATTTCATTCACCTTCACCAACCTCAGGGCTCCTGTGAAAACACTCTGACCAGTTCCAAAGAGCATCACTTTCACCAGTGTCCAGGCATGATTTGGAAATGGGTACTGCTCCCCACAACCAGCAGTACCACCCTGCTTCCAGGAAGTAGGAAAGAGCTGTATAGATGTGAGCTGTACACATTGCTACATGCCCTCCGGGCCACACAATAGCTCAGGGTCTCCATTATTTATTGGTAACAAATAGCCATATCTGTATTTATGGTGAGAGATGAGAGAGGGCCAGGAGCTGTCTAATGCATTTGGCTGCATTGCTGCAAGATCTGCTTAGCAGCCTGGACAATCAAGGGCTCTTTTGATCATTCCAAGTGGATCTCTCCATTACCAAAAAGCTACAATGTGGCCAAACCCAGATGGGAGGAAAGAGATGAGGTTAATCACAACAAGAACCACATTAGCAAATTCTACACTTAAGTGCCAGAAATTTTTTCACTTGTAAAGTAGTAGGCTGCTCTACACGTTTCCTACAAAAAACTTAGCCCTTGCCTCACGTCAGTGGTGGGGAAATGCACTTGCTCATATCTGAATGTGCTCTGAAATGCTTCTAAAAAACCAAACCCAAAGGTTCAGTGTTGTGTTACAGAGACCTACTGCAAAACAGGTTTAAACCCCCACTGCTACAAAGGACTTAATCCATATCATGATACTGAACTTGAAGAGGCACCAGGCATCCAGAGTGTTAATATAATGCCAAGCTACAATGCTCATTTCAAATCTAGCAGAAGAGAGTCACCCTTTAAAATCACCACTTTGGAAAAGTTCTGAACTCTGGTTACAGTCTCACCTTTTCAAATCCACTGTTGTGACATTAATTATGATACCATTTAGCTACAGAATCATAAAGAGTCACTGAGAACAGACAATTTCCCATACTCTTCTTATCACTGCCACCTACAAATGTAAAAAAAGCTGTGATTATAGCAAATTTTGATAGCAGAGGCAGAAGGGAAGCAGAAAACCCAGGTCTGCTATGAGTACATATAGCATGTCACCCATCTCTACTAATACATCTTTTCATGCAAATTGTCTTTATATCCCTCTCCAAACATGCACATACATATGATGAAGAATTATGTCATCTTGGACACCTAATTTTTCAAGAAAATAATGTAGAAAACAAAAATTAAATCACAGCAGTCCTTCCAAAGGAAAGAGCCTTGATCTCATTTGTCTATGTGAACATAAATCTACCTAGGTCACTGCAAGATTAAAATAATTTAAATCAGTTTATGATCCCAGGAAACAAACAGAGAAAGATTTACCAATATAAATTAAGACATGATGTCTAAAGTATTTAAGGGAATAAACAAAATAAATCAGATCATTAAGAATTTCAAACTAAAGGACTGTGGGAGCACCAGAAAAGGAGGCAAGTTCAGGAGTAGCCTGGCTCCAGCTGAACCCACCTGTCCCTGTACTTTGCTGAACTGATGACTAATGAAGTACAAGTGCTGCAACCCCCTCATTATAAACCCAAGGCTCCTACTGACTGCAGTGTGGCTGTATCTTCCTACTTGCCCCTGTAGAGATGCTCTTTCCTTTTCAGAATCGGGGTCAATGAGCACAAGAGCTGCAAATCACTGCATGTGTGGCCACACAAGTGATGCTCTCACGATCTTTATATTGCATTTCATAAAGAAGTTTTGTTAAAATGAGACAAAGTCCCACATTTTTTACTTTTTTGCTTCGATTCCCTGAAAAGAACCACTGATGGGGTGCATGGGATGCACTGATGGAGAGCAGAGATGTGTGGAAAGGCTGTTTGGTAGCTACAGTGCTCAGAGCACATTGACTTGCAGAGGTCCAAGCACTTGAGGAGAAACAGGTCACAGGCCCTGGCTGAGATGCTCCACCACCACTCATACCCAAATCTGGTGCAAGAAGAGTCAGTGGAAGCACCCCATTCCCCCTTGGAGCCAGATCAGAGTGCATCTGCTGTGACAGCAGTGGTTTTCCCTTCTCTGTTTCCCCCAAAGGCAGTAATGGGTGTCACATTGTATTAATGAAAACAGCGGGAAATGCTGGCATAGCAGAGGTACCAGATGTAGCTGCAGCTTCACCTCTGTGACACCATCAGCCCAGAAGAGGAGCTCATGAGTACCAGCAGTGTTGTATGGCCTGTGCTGGCACACCAAAGACAGCTGCAATTTTTGTAGCATGTAGCTGTACATTTCATTTTGGCACAGAAAACCCCACACTGTTGCTTCAGGGCAGACATGAAGAATGAGACCTCTCCTTAAACTGGTGCAGTGTAACAACAGTTCCTCACGCATCCACGTTTGTCTAACAAGTGTACATCTAATAAACAATAAAGACCCCATTCTTTAATGTTCGTATACTGGAATTATTTCAACAGAGAGCAGTGCGTAATTCTTGGGGCATTTTCAACTTGACTCAGCTGAAGAAAAACATTCAGGATTCTGATTCAGTTTCAGCCCTACATCTGAAAAATCCTCAAAACAGTCACCAGAGTCAAATCGCACCACTACAAGAATTTATTCCCCAAAACAATGATGTTGCTTTAAAGCCAGAGCTGGGAGCTTGTGAATCCCAGCACAATAATTGCCCTGCTGCAAAAGGCTTCAGACTGACAGTGCTCTGCTAATTCACACACCCAGGGGTGCAAATACCTGCCCCAGAGGCTGCTTTGGGTGCCTGGCATTGTGTTGTGAACAGTCAGTAAACACTGCTAGGCCTAAGCAGGCTCCCCGAGCCTTTCTCCTCTTTTAATCTCATTGTATCTAAAAAAACCATCACATATAGGCATACAAGAAAGGCATTTATATTCAAGAAAAATAAACTGCTGAGTTTATTCTGCATTTTCAAAGCAGTGCACATATCATTTTCTACAGATGAAAGCTTAATAACGCCTTAATTTAAGCCATCTGACTGCTGGAAATGTGATTGCTTATAGAGAATTAACACCATATGATAATTTGTTTTTTCCAGAGTTCATCACTTTGAACATGGAGATGAAGTGAATATTTTCTGGTCATACAGAAAATGAAAAGCTTTAAGGGATTTTAAAAACCAGGATGATTTAAAGTAAGACAAATGGTACCTGCTTTAAGCTTGCCCTCCCACATTAAAACAGGCTCCCTTACCCTTGATCTGAAACAGAATTGTGGCTGGTGACAGCAAACACATATATGAAAAATATTAATGTGCTACTGACTCCAGGGAACGAAGTCTCTGGTTCTTTATCAAATTTCCTGTGGTGGCTCTTTGATCAGAAAAAAAATATAGTAAGTTATTTTAAAAAATCTGTCATCAAGTGAATGGTACCACTGTGATATATTGTAATAAAATTCAATTTTAAAAGGTCTTTATAATCAGAAGAACTGAAAACAGAAATACAGGAAACAAACACGCAGAATTCTGTGATGTGGGTGGTAAGAACAAAATTAGTCTAAGCTGTGGTATCTGAACCTTACTACCATCTTTCCCAAAGACTGGGGGGGCTGTGTCTTTGGGTGTAGGCTATATTTACCACTTTGTGTTATAACTCATTCTAGTATTACATTTCCTTTCTCTTTTGTTTGACAGACTGATATACTGACTCTTAACCAACATAAGACAAAATTGTGCAGGTATTTTCTGGAGAGATGTGGAAAAATTGTTTTTCCCCTTCTTACCATGCAGAAACTTCCATCCCTCAGAGCCACCTTTTCTGTTATTCAATGCATACAAATTAAGTACTCTAAGAAATATTAAAAAACATAAATACCCAAGCATTTCAGTTTTTTAATTGTAAGTAATAGTAAGTCAGGTTTTTCCCATATGTTTTCTTTTATGTTACACATCCTCCCCTCACAAGGAGCCATCTACAGCCTCTATCATACAGAATCACCCTCTGAAGGCAGAGCTGACCCGGATTCACCTCAGCAGAGGTCTGTAGCATACTCCATGCCACAGCTGGCAATTAGAGAGAAACGTCTCATCTCTTACTGATAGGATTGTACTGCTGTGCAGACAATGCAAAACTACCAAACAGCAGAACACACGTGAATCCCACCTCTCAGTAGTTTGTATCACACAACTGAAAAAAGATCCTTTTTCAAGATGATGTCCATTGCAGCCAACAAATGTGTGTGTCAAGAAGATACATTTAATTACATGTGTGGCCATGAGACAAGAAATAATGTGATAATATTAGACAAAAATGGCAAATACATGCTTTTCTTAAAATCAGTATATGGGAATTTACACAGCTTTGGTATATATACATGTTCATTATTTGTACAATGTTTTCGGATCTCAGAAATTAATTATATGAAAGCCAGTCTTATTTGATCATAAAAGAAACTGTTCCTATTCCCACTGTGACACAGTGACAAAATTCCTAATAACTTCAAAGGGGAACAGGAACAGATCAAGAAACTAAGAGACCTTTTTACCCCACTTCCAGATTTTGCTCTTTAGATCTAATATTTATGTATAAAGATCAGCATCATGGAATAATAATACCCTTAGCGTCTACCTAACCATGAGTTTGAATGAGTAAACAGAAAATAAAATATGTGAAATCTGCATTGTCTGCTCAGAGGGGTGTTAAGTGGAACAGCAGTGCACCCCTGCATGGTGCGGCCAGCTGGCAGCCAGGATCCTGCACTGGTGGCCAGCTGAAACAGTGCAGACGTTGAGGATGCAGCTGCAGGCACACACTGTCTTTCAAAGTGTCCCACACTTGGGAGTCTGAGATCTGGATTGAATAAAATTACTGCTTTTGTCAGCCCAATCATTAAGTCTTAACCTGGTCCCCTATGTATCTTTGTAGTCTTTTTTTTCCCCTTAGGGGTTCTTTTTCCTCTTTTTTCTTTTTTTTTTTTTTTTAATTTTGGATGTTATTAAAAAGACAAAAAAAAAAAAAATTGCCAAGATCAAAAACACTCTTAAGAATTTCTATACAAGGTGTCCAGAGCAAATACATTTTTATTCGTGTTGTTCATGGTTGTCTTCATTTACATGGGCCAAACATCCTGTGAATGGGAAGATTCAGTAAAATTAAACCAGAACCAAAGTAGTCAACACTTTGCACTTCCATTTTAGCACTATTGACAACAGCAGCTCTCATCTTGCAGGAAGTTTAGGATGCTTAAGATACAGTATGGGTGCAACTCAAAGTCATGGCTCCATCTTCATCTTGCCTGCCATGGGTGGCTGGGTGAGCTGCTGATGGTTCTTGAGCAGGTTTAAGCAGTGATCCTGAAGGGTCTGCATGAGGTGCACACATGAGGAACTGCCTTGCAGAGGGAGGTTCATGCAGTCTCTCCAGAGCAACAGGACGAGCTGTGGGACAACATCAAGAGGAGCCAAGAGCCACCTAATCTTCTTGGAACCAGCCTGTAAAGCAGCCCATAAAACAAGGAGCCTTTGGTACTGTCTTCTACCAGTGTGAGGGCAGATATGGGGGACAAAGGGGCAAGTTGCACCTGTTGCCTCTAGTTGTCTGTGTGAGAGCAAGCAAAGACACCACCACCACCACACTTACAGCACAAAAGTGAGTAAGATACTGAGGATGTGCTGTAACAGGAACGAATTGCTAATGAATTATATCCTGCACAGAGACACAAAGGCAAACTGTGACTTCCAATGTCATTGTCTCCTACTCTGATGTCTCTAAGGATCAACATCATCTCCTGTGTGGACTATGTGCACCTACACATGTATTTACCTAGTCTACTTCCACTCTAGTTCACAAGTGTGTTGACCCAGAAATCAGCCCAAATTCCTGGTAGTTAAATTTGCAGTAAATAGAACCTCCTTTTTTTTTTTCTTTCTTTCTTTTTTTTTTTGGTCACTGAAACTTGAAAGCCATCTCAAGTATCACTTTTCTGTCATCTTTATGCCAGAGACTGCCTAAGTACAGTCTTGCTGACATCAAATTGCACCAGAAACAATCACAACCCACTAAAATATTACAACCTTTATTCTTCCTTTTGAAGAAGGAAAAACATGCCCTCAGGCAAAAAAGTTTACATAGCAAAATTCAATCCCAGACTTCAAACAGCTGAATGGAGCTGCTGTAACAAGGGATTATAACGAAACAGCTTCAGAGCCCTGGGTGTGGTGGGTGGTGGAACCAAGGGAACTCAGAGCCTAATGTTTCATGTGACACTGTTCCCAGCTTCAAAGCCATAAGCTAAATTGCTGTGCTGAAACCAGTAAGAAATAGCACAGTTTTTAATATATGGCGTGCTGTATAACCGCACTTAAGAACACAAAATGTTAACAAATGTTTTCCTTAACCACTGTGTGGTCTGTTGGGACAGAATTTCCCAGAGAGCCACATAGATGGCACAGACCAAACTTCATTCTTGGATTTGGTGATTCATGGCTGCTGGCACAAAATTACATCTCACAGGCCAATTCCTAACCTACTGCTTACTCCCCTGGTCCTCCAGGACACGCAGTATGACATATTTCCTCACATGCCATTTCAAATACAACCCACCCATTTGATGTCTGCAACCCACCTCCTGAGTTTACTCCTCTTTGAGCAGGGACACAGAGAGAACTGCTATCAGGCAAATCCAAACTACCATTGCCCCGGCTGGAGTTACGAGTGCATGTCCTACTCCACAGCCCCTGCAATAGCAGAATCACAGAATCACAGAATAAGATCAGTTGGAAGATGGAGCAGGGCAGACAGCTGAGGACAATAAGCCACTTAAGCCACTTCAACAGCAGGCATTGCCAAACAGGCTACAGGGTATTTTCTGAGTTCCCCTCCCTTAGAGGTTTGCTTTTGCTGGGCCAAGAGTGGAAACAGGATGTATAACTTCCAATGTCCATGCAAAAAGTCTTTTCCAATCCCATTTAATGCCTGGCTTTGCACAGAAATTCTGTCTCCTCGTACATCCATATGTTCACCATAATTAGCTCTCCCACACTGGCTGGGAGCAGAATTTCATAGCAAAAAATGTTACTGCTGATGGGACTTTATCTCCTCCTGCAGTTGCCTTGGGCTACACGCACAAAAAATGAGCTAGCAATGTGCTTCTGTTTCTAATGAGTCTAACCAGAAAGGATAGACAGACAGAATTTTCCAATAAAATAAGCAGTTCTGACATTTAAATATCACCTTTAAGCTACAAATGGCTGACTAAACCAACAAAAATATATTGGGCATATGTTTGCCAGTAATACATTTAATAAAATAACAATATTTTGTTCTTTAAGTTTCCTGGCCAGGAAGAAGACACAACATTCTCTGCTTGGACAAAATTCTGGGGCATGTGCAAAGGACTTTTTAAAAATTAACTGTAACTAATGGTTACGGATTGAAAAATCTTACTTTAATGGAGGGGAGAATGTTTATACATTTGTTGCCCTAAATACCAAGTGGTTGATATATTTATTAGAAAACTAGCTCTCTGTTCACTCCAGGATGAATGCTCAGCAATGGAAAGAGAAGTTCTCTCCTGGCTCCCAAAGACCTAGGATATATGATGGGTCTTGTCCCAGCCACAACACAACTCTTGTACAACCACACACGTACAGCAGCCAAGCTCCTGCTAGGAAGAGAAGTTATTTCAAACAAGGATTACAGATTGATAGTTTCAGACAAAAGCTAGATAAAGCAGCACAGCCTCAAAATCAACAGCCCTTTTCATTACGGTTTTGATCAATCAAAATCAAAGTGCCCTGCTCTCTTCTGGTTTGAGGGGTAAAATCCAGCATTATGAAAACCAATACATAAAGAGGGAGTTCAGCCCTCTGTTGCTCTCTTTGAAAAAGCCTCCTGCTGACTTCAGTGGCAGCTGGATCAGTTAAGTTTTTAAATACATAAAAGAGATCACTCATCCTGTCTGAAAATCCTAGGGATGGTGGCTTATGGTCTTATTATTGCTATCAGCAGTTTGGCTTACAGCTGCCTCCAAAGTACTACTTTGAATATTTTATGTAGACAAGCAACAAAAAAATATGATAAGTAGAAGCAGAATTCAAGATTTTAATGAACCAGATATAATGTCTGAGGCAGCACAGTGGAAATGATAGAAACTGAATCACTGAACTTATGGTGCATCATATTTCAAAATAATTCATTCAGAGCATCCCTGAATGAATCAGTTATTTTGTAAATAATAATACAACCTCTTTATTACAAGATCAGAGCTGTGAGCAACTCAGCACCTCTGCATTTGCTCTGTTCTCTCCTCAGTTTATACTACAGCAAGAGTGGAGATGATGCCATCAGCTTTCAAGATACTCTATTAAGAAAAATCACATGACAAGAATAGCAAGTTAACAGGCTGCTTGCCAGCTCAAAATCCAAAACATGCAACCTACTGGTTCATCTCTGTTCTAATGGAAATCCATTTATAAATATTTATTTTCACATTCCAAGTCAAAGTACAAAAACCCTGTCCTGGACATTAGATCCAAAATCTTGACTGTTTTATGGCCACAGCCAGACTGTAGGCTTGCTCATTTCCACAGACTGCTGCTTTCACTGTGTTTGAACCACAGAGCTACCAGATAAACAAGCTGGCAGACCCCTCTGCAGATGACCTTGGTGGCAAGCAGGGAAGGCCATATCTCTCTCTACAGGGCTTTTCACATTTATAACTCTTACTGCCAAAAACCCCTATGCCATGAGGGTACAGTGTCCCAACCCCCCATTCTCTCCCCAGGCATGTCTTTCCATTTCTGATCCACCTCATCATCTTGCCCCTTTTATCTTGCTGAGTTTCTCAATTCAGCTCCCTGGGTACCCTCCAGCACCTTCCTACTCACACTCCTTCCCTCCTCTCCTCCTTGTACACACGGGCATCCTGCAGCCCTGCTTTTCTACGTACTTTAATGTTGAACTGAATCCTTAATGCCACCACCATGGTCCTTTTGTCTTCGACAAAAGACTTTTACAAGCTGCCATCATTCATGTCTCTTCATTAAAGGGATGAGAGAAACAAAATGAGACACTCAGTCCTAAATTTTGGCGGGCCTGGTGAAAATGAGGCTTAGCCACACCTTATTTTTTTTAGTAACAAAACTCATCTTTCTGTTTCCGTTTTTAGAATTGTCCTCCTATATTTACCTCTGCTCTATTCTTTTCAAAAAGATGTATTATAAGACAGATCAGATTTTAATGCATTTGTGGCTGCTGATAAAAAAAAATACAGGGTTTCCTCCGCTTACTACTATGATTTTTGCCAGAAATAAGTAGCCCCTTTGTGAAAAAAAAATGTACCAAATGCTGGCATGAGCATTAGGTCAAAGTAACAATTCACCTTTTTTACTACTGTATTTCAAGAAATATTAGTGATAGATGCTTAAAACACAGAGCAATTACAGAGTGATGTCTCCTTCTTTGGTCTAACCTGGAGCCTCTAAATACAGGATGATCCCTTTCAGGGCTCCTAATTGCCAGAAACACTTCTGCAAATCTGAATTTGATAAATCAATAATTTAACAGATTCTGAAAATCTTGGGCACTCTGGGCAGCCTTTGCAGGATGCATTTTCTAGGTACCCTTACTGATGGTACCAAACTAGGAAATTCAGGCACAGTGGTATAGTAGGAGCTGACATAGCTAGAGACCACTCTTACAAGGCAATGGGAGCCGCTGAAAAGACATCACTTAAAGGTGAGCTCATTATTTAAAAAAAAAAAAAAAAAAAAGCAAAAAAAAAATTGA
>VXBC01013107.1:12466-38674 GCA_013399945.1 Ploceus nigricollis
CACCACTATAAATTATAAGTGCAAGACAGAGAAAATTACATGTAATTAACTGTCATTGCAAAAACAAAGGCCTTTTAAACTAAAAGTTCAGGTGGAACAATTGAATTCAATAAAGAAATAACAGCATTAGAAAGTTATCCTTTTTCTTAAAACAAATCTCATGGAAAAGCTGGTATTTAAAAAACAGCAGTGGAAGAAAAATAAGCCAAGCAAAGGCTGAAGAGACAGAAAAAGAGCTATCAGATTTCTCCAATATGTGCTCTCATACTAAGGCATTTTTTAACAACCACTTTCCGTTTTTGACTTGCATGTGAAAAATCTTAGAAACATAGTAGGGTTTTGTAGATCACTTCTGAATGGAGTATTGACCAGTCTATAACCATAAGACTTCTAAGTTTGTTTATAAAATCAGCATGTCTGGGTACACTGGTTTCCAGGCTAAGGTCTTCCATACTGATTAGATCATCATGCCATGATGCAGCTTTCTTCATGCCTGCATTCAGTGGCCAAAAAACTGTCTTTATTTATAGCTCTATTGGTTAAAGCCATGTGCTAATAATGCCAAAGTTGTCGGTCCAATCCCTGTATGGGCTATCCACTTAAGAGCTGGACTTGGATGGTCCTTGTNTTGACAAAACAAAATTTTTTCAAGCTTTGGCAACTTATAGCTGGAAAACATTTGCCCTTTTTTTTTTTCTGTTCCAAAGTAATGTNTTTGTTTATAAAATCAGCATGTCTGGGTACACTGGTTTCCAGGCTAAGGTCTTCCATACTGATTAGATCATCATGCCATGATGCAGCTTTCTTCATGCCTGCATTCAGTGGCCAAAAAACTGTCTTTATTTATAGCTCTATTGGTTAAAGCCATGTGCTAATAATGCCAAAGTTGTCGGTCCAATCCCTGTATGGGCTATCCACTTAAGAGCTGGACTTGGATGGTCCTTGTGGGTCTCTTTCAATACAGACTATTGTGTGATTCTATGACTCTTATTTAAGTTAATCTTTGATGTTTTAAGATTGGAGCTATGTAATTTCCAGTATCAATTTGCTAAACTATGTACATTACAGGCCTTCTAAATCCTATACTTTTCATTCACTAAAACCACAATCTCTCTGACCAGAAGAGTATGGGTTCTTAAATTCCAAAACTACATTTTTCAGGAGATGTTGTGAGGAAAGCATAAACAATTTTTCCCCTAATATTTATTCATGGAATTTGATAGCAACATCTTTATTCACAGTATATCATTGTGATTTAATAGTATTTTGCAATTAAAACACCCAGCAAGAAATTATTTAATCTTCTGAGTTTGAAAATATTTTGCTTCAATGGAGAGTTTGTTTGCATTTTAAAGAAAATAAATTGCTACAGCTTTAGTTCTCTTCTCTGAACTGGCTACTGTTTTGCAGGACATGATCTGCTAGGCCCAAATTTTTTGTCCCATTTTCTTCAGAGAAATAAGGCCTGTTACTTGAAAGAACTACCCAGGTTTGCTTCAGTGATTACCAACCATCTGTAACCATGTTCGTTGGTAGTTTCACCATAAAGCAAGAGTAACGATAAATTTAAAATACACAGTTGTAATGCACAACTGGTATTGAGGCACTAGAGATTCCCCACATGCCAAAGAACGGAAGCTTGTGTCTTCAGCTCTTGGAGTAATCTGTATGTTGGAGGACATGCCATTTTTATTGAGGTTACCAGTGTCTTAGCATCTCCTAGCTGGTTTGAGAAAGCAAATCCATTCCCTGGAGGAGATTTTGGGAATGAATATTAGAGGATAAAACCAGTGATATCACCCTCATGCACCCAGGGCAGTAGACACATAGAAGGCCAAGCTCAGCAAGGGTGAGAAGTGTGGAGCTTCTCTGTGATGGGTGACATTCATTCTGCCTGCAGTCACCTAAAACATAATTGTCCAATCTTGACAGGCTTTCCAAGGTTTTCTCTGCACCTAGTGAAAAGGGATGTGAATCTCCAACGGCCTGTTCAGTCTATGTATCTAAAGAGGAATTAATTAACTTACCAAACTGGCTTTGTGTACTGGCAACAAAGGGAGTGTTCAGATGATCTGCATGGCTAAAAGCGTTAGCTGGTCTTGCTTGTTGTGTCTTCATCTCTGTGAGACCCTTGCCACTTGCTTCCTCCAGGATTACAGGGAATGCATGCCCTGGAATGTTTAAACCCTGCCAGGCACCAGTTTACGTGATGCCAGTACAATCAGGCATGCTGTGCACATGACATGCATGTTGTACAAATACCTCCCAGCTCTGAAATCTGCACAGAATAGCTTTCAGAAGCTTTGGATCCTGTGCCACAGCTGCAGAAATGGAAAGACACCCACTGGCTTCATCCATTGGAGAACAAGCCCGGATGAGAAGGAAATCCTGGGGGTTATCCTGCACCCTAACAAAGGGGAACATCTGGCCTGTAAAAGTATGCACTGCATTTTTATAACTGCTTCATCATGTTTTAGAAATTATTAGGATTATAAGGATATTTCAAAAACTTTTGCACCTGCCCATCATAATCCTTATAAGTGTATTACCGTGTGTTCCAGAGATTGGAGGAAAGCATATGATTTAGGGAAGCTTGAAAGTTCGAACAGCTTCAAAGTGACAGAATCCTTTTGTTTTGCAGAGGAAAAACTATTGATTCTGTAAGGGAGGAAAACATAAAATGTTAACACAAGCAATCATGATTTAAAAAATAAGTTCTCCTTTTAAAAGTTCAAAATGCGAATGTGATTATTCAATGTCATCTTTAAATGAGATCTTAATGTATCCCAAAACAGATGGTTCACTGCTAATGTTTCCTGTACCTAAAATGATTTATTCAGTATCACAAAAAACAACAATTTTCAGCAGCTGCTGAAAATAAATACTAATCATAGCAAGAAGACATAACCACTATGCCCCAAAATCATTAATAAGTCAACATGCACATTCAGAGACAACAGCAACAGTCACCAATAAATGATATCCTGTTTTGTGTGTGTGTTTTGAACTAAACAGACTTTGCCATCTGTGGTTAATTATTCTGGGATCGCTGCCATTATTTTATTCAAGATTTGCTACCCAGTTTTAATAAATTAATGAGGTGTTAGAAAAATCCTTATGTGAATAGAGAGAATGCATCACCACTGTTTATATAGCAGTCCCAAAATCCCAATATCAGCTGCTGTTCCTCTCCTTAGAAGACACCATAAAAGACTACTAGCACACCATGTGCTTAACTACCTTACTAACCCTCCTCTAGGAAACAATGCATGCTTTGCTCCCCATTTCAGCTTTTCTAAACAGACTGTTCCAACTTAAGTCCTCAATACTGGATATCTGTTACAGTCTTTCTGGAATTTTTCAGTAAACCCAGCTATTTTTGTTTGAGAAGAGAGGTCAGGGTAAAAGAAATCACTAGAACTTGGTGAACCATTCTTAGAAGACACCTACGATCACGGCCAGTTATGAGACAGAGATAAAGAAGAGAGGATGAACCTTGGTTATTTAGAATGCTTTTGCAGTTCACATGAAAATCTGTCCAGACTGAAGCAGCTTACACACCAGAGGCTTTCTGATATGCTGTGGCTGCTCACAGCTCCAGCTGCTGCCTGAGGAACAGGTGACCTCTCTGCTGCCTTCAGCAAGACTGGGTCAGGGTGCTGCCTAGTCTGGCTGGGGAATTGGACTCTTGGGCACCAGGCAGAGGTGATAGTCACCAGTGGGCCACCTTGCTGATCCTCACTTGAACTGGAAGAAGAAAGTTTGGGCCAGCCAATTGGAGAGGCCCCATCAGATGAAAGATAGGGGACCTGACCAGGACATGTCTGGCCTGTTAGACATCCCTAAAGCAATGTAAATAAGGCTGATGCTAGAAAAAGGAGCCTCATCTGGTCTTCATCTTCAGTGAGGATTCAGACCAGCTGAGCTCTCCATACTAGAGAAGGCTGAGTGTCTGGGCCAAAAGCAGGATATGTAATCTTGTAATTAAAGATTATGATTTTGTACTGCATGTGATAATAAGGCTGCTCAAAACACTGCTCAGTTTGGGGTACCTTACATTGTAAATATTTAATCTTGCAACCTAGGTATTTCTTAATATCTCTTTTTTACATCACTTTTGTGTCAGTGCACTGTTACATGTAGAAAATACATCTATGTGCTACTATGTAAGTACTAATAACTGAGGTCAGTGGCATTGCCTGGGGAATGGATTGTGGATAACAGAGCTGATGACCCAAGGACGAGATGGGAATTATTAGCAAAGCATGAATTACCTTAGAAATACTGTGGAATGAGGTTAACATTTCTTTAGCAAGGATGGCTGTGAACTTTAACTTTGGGGGTCTGGTTGTAATCTGTATGGCGTGGACAGAGGAGAAGAAGTCCTACTTATAAGCTTGGTGCTACGAGAGCATAGAGGTTTCCCACTATTAGGCAAAAGCAGCAGAAGGAATTAGACTTTCTTGTTCAAAAATTATTAGCGTGTCCTTCAGTTAGATCACCCTTGAGCAGAACTGAACATCCCCACTGATGCAGTTTTTCTCAGGCTGGCTCAATTTTATGTAATCCCCTGAATCTATTCAATTAATACCAGCTGTCAGACATCTTTCAATGTGTTCTGCTCTCTACTTGCTCTTTTTATGCTTGAGCCTAAACATTGTGCCAGCTAGGGTATTGCTTACATCAAATATTTTTTCCTTGTACCTTAAATTAATCTGAGGCAAACAACGTCAAACCAATATGTTGTTCCACATCATGGGGTTGAGTTGTACAATCTCATGGGGAAGCCAATAGTCCTTTTTTTCAAGTTAGCAGTGGAGAGCAATTAACCCAAACTCTTGGACTGTCACAACGACTTGTTCTAATAGGAATAAATGCAATACACACTAATGAAGCCTTTTTGCCAAGGCATCAAAAATGGAATGTTGTGGCCAGTTCTGGTCTCCACAGTTCAAGAAATACAAGGAGATATAGGAGAGGGTCCAGAGAAGGGTCACAAAGATGATGAGGGGTCTGGAGGATCTCTCTTATGAGAAGACACTGAGGGAGATGGGTCTGTTTACTCTCAAGAAGACTGAGAGGGGATCTCGTTAATGCACATAAATGTATCAAAGGCAGGTGCAAAGGGGATGGTGCCAGACTTTTTTTTTCAGTGGTGTCCAGAAACAGGACAAGAAGCCATGTCCACAAACTAAAATACATGGAAGAACTTTACATTGAGGGTGGCACTGGAACAGGCTATCCAGGGAGGTTGTGGAGCCTCCCTCTCTGGAGACACTCAACACCCACCTGTATGTGTCCCTGCGTCACCTGCTCTGGGTGACCCCACCTTGGCAGAGAGGTTGCACAGGATGATCTCCTAGGTCCCTTCCAACTCTAACTGTTCTGCGATTCTGTAATTCTTTAAATCAAGACCACAGAGACTTTACTGCAAGTGTGATCATACTCAAATGGAAAAAAAAAATTAGAATAAATTTTAGTTCACATCATATATGACCTAGGTAAAGCTTAATTCCTTTTAGAGCGAAGTGAAAAACCATGTGTTTTCCATATAATTTCACCATCTTCCAGAGCAACTCAGAGTTACAGTGAAGGGAAATATTTACATACTCCAAAGCCTGAGTAAGTGTATTACTCAAGACTGAACTATAAATTAGCATGAAACATGAACAAATACTGAACTCTGAGAAATTATTACTGGACCAAGCTAATGCATAGGTGTTGTATTGCACGAGATCAATCTTACACATAGTAAAGCAGTTTACTGGCAGGAATAAACACACACCCAAACATGCACTCACATGTACAAAAAAATGAGTTGAGTACCAATCATTTCATAGTTAGTCAAAGATGCAGGCAAGAAAGAGAAAAGACTGAAGAGGAAACAATGTTTTAGAAGTAAATATGCATGGTGACAATGTGAGAAGTTTTGAGTTTGTGTGTGACATTTGAACAGCAATTAAACAACCGGCTAGGCTTAGCTACATAAGTCAGAAAAGTTCTAATACTACAGGGGTGAATAGATAGGACCTAAAACACATTGAAATCAGAAATAAAATATTGATTAAGGAAGATGCTAATATAGGCAGCAAAGAAGATGGGACTAAGGGTATGAACATTCAAATTACCTCAAATAAAGTGGAAGCACAACTAAAAGATTTTGTGCATGCTTGATTGAAGGAAATGATTGACCGAAGCAAACAATCTCAAAAATTTTGAAGGTTCTCCTCTGTGGAATCTTGGCTTTGATAGCAAATATTTTCTACAAGCTTCTTGAGTCAGTGAAGGCACAATATGAGTGGATAATAGGAAAAAAAGGTCCACGTTGAAAGAAGAGGAAGGCCAAGTGAACTAGGAAAAACATCTATATTAGCCAAACCTCAATGCATTTAAGGTTTTAGAGCAAATTAGGAAAAGCCATCTAAGGAAGATAGAGTGAAAGAGAAACTGCAAAATACAAATGTATCAAAGGCAAAGCAAGGCTGAAGTTTTCTTTTTCCTTAGGAAGAAAACTAAAAGCTTCTCAAAAAGCAAGCAAAGGAAACAAACTTTAATAACTCCAGCTAAAAACTTGTGGAAAACTACATGCTCAGTTGGAGGAGGGATTATTACAAGAACTCTTAAAATGTGCAGGCAGCGTCAGGAGAGTTGACTGTAAGCTAAGCTGTAAGGAGAACTGTCCCTCTGGAGGCATCCTAGGGCATCCATGTTATTTCACAGCCTCCTTAATGACCTTGGGATAAATTATGTAGGTAGGACTCTACTGGTTAAACCAATACAAACCGGAGGAATAGGAGAAAAGCAGCAGGATGCACTTCAAGAAGCAGGTGGTCTCACAGCTTGAGTAACCAAAACTCACCCTTCCAGCTCAGCATTTCCTTGACCTCACAGCATTAAGGATGCCTTCCTGTTTTGTGAAGCATGAAAATATCCAGAATCAAGGAGGATGGGTGTACACAAACCAAACATGAAAAGAGAGGAGATGATTTGAAAAACATCGGCAATGTTTCACAAAGGCACAGCCTCCTCTACAAACCCCTCTGGGTTGTCTGGACAGATATGCAATTGTGTGGAGGTCTGTGTATGATTGTCAGATAATCTCTCTGCACTTCTAACACTATCAGCAAGGTCATCCACCAAGGATTTCTAGACAGGTGACAGGCAGCATTCTCCAAGGTTCTGCTCTGGGATTTGTGGAATAGAACAAATTTAGAATGATGTGGAAACACCAATGGGGTGATATGGCTGATCTTTATTTTTCAGGGTAGCTGAAAAGGGCAATCTTCAACAATTTCAAGAGAACCTCATGAAACTGAATGACTGTAGATAATAACACAGCAGAAATTCAGGATACATAATAATAAAGTCAGTCTTAAGGGAAAAAAACAATATATCCTAATTTCCAAAGTAAGATGATGCTTTCCAAGCTAATCATTACCACTCAAGCAAAATTTTGAGTTTATGATGAATAGTTACATAAATACAATTTAGTGCTCAGTAGAAGCCAAAAGAGCAAACTGAATAATAAGAATTCTTGGAAAAGGAACAGAGACCAAAAGCAAGACCATTATGTCCCTGTATAAATCCAGGGTTTATCCATAAATTGAATATTGTGTGCAATTCCATTACTCTCATCTTCAGCAGCCCATAATAAAATTGGGAAGGGTTCAGAGAAGGGACACAAAGATGTTCAAAGGAATGGATTATTTCCAACTAAGAAGCAAAATTTTGGAGTTTTATTGTTTCAGAGTCCTGAGTCTGAAAAAAAAAAACAACTGAGGAAGACAATGATAGACATCCACAAAAAGATGTCACCCCACAGGGACAGAGGTACTGCATCTGGCAGGCAGCTCAGAGAAGGTATTTGGGCTGGCTGTCCTGGAAGGGCATTGTAGTATTAATCATAAAAGAAGCAATTTGGCTAACCAAAGTCTGCAGGGAGAGATAATGCCTCATTAAATCAAACACTATACTTGGGGAAGAGATTACGAAGTTCTGGGTATGCCCATCCTTCAGGTTATTTGGCATCTACCACACTATACATCTGGCAAGAAAATGTCTCTTTCAAGGCCAGTCTTGAAATGTCTTACACCTTTCCCTTTTTCTAATGACTTGCTTGCTATTTTGTTCGCAGAGCACAGCACACATCAGTGTTTTACTGTCCTCACAGTATTGGCTGAAGCCTACATGATTTAGCTGAGGTGGGATTGGGAGCGCATAGAAATTATCCCCCCCACACACACCCTTCTCCTGCTCATTGCATGGGGGGCTGGAGCCTGTGGCTCAACATTATATACCTCTGCAGCACCTACATTAACATGAACGCTAGCCAGCGCAGGAAAACCTTAGTCACTTCTGAGTCCTGGTTACTTATTTAGAGACTTTTTTTAAATGAAAAATAAAACAATCCAAACAGGAAGAGCTTTTTCCACTGTAACAGGAGTGTTTAACAGGGTGAAGATAGCAGAGCAGCTGTACATTCTCTTTTTTTCTTGCTGGCAAGACAAACATGTAAGTGATATTATTCAGCAGTGTCAGTGCATCTGTCCATGCCACTGTGTTACAGGCTGATAAGGAAGAAATGCAGGAATCTAGGAAACTGCTGTAGCTGAGCTCTCATCTGGGCTACATGCTATGATGGTATCTTCTCTCATTTACAGTTCAGAGTATTCAATTTTTATTATACACAATCAGGAAGCAGGCTGCATTTTCTCTCCTCTGTAGTAATCCAGTGGAACAAGGGCTTTTTACCTTACAGTGTCTCCTCTGGCACTCGTGGAAGAGAAATCTTTAACGTAACAGAATGATAGAATATCTGTTAAATGCAAGGCTACTGAGTACAAGTTATTTGTCCTCGTGGTTATTATTCCATTATTGGAAGTTAAATACGTTCGCCATGCACTGTTACCTCAGTGACCCAAAGAGCACGTCAGTAGAGCTCTATCCACGCTGCCGTCACCTGTGGTCTCCCTGGAAGTCTCTTTCAGAAGGAGCAGCAGCAAGACAAGGAAACAAGAACAACCCAATAGAATCAGCGGAACTGCCACAACGCACACCAGGGGCAGAGTCATTAAAATGCTGGAGAATTAGTTTCAGTCTGGAAATTATCCGTGACCTAAATGCCTTTTATAGATTACCAATCCTAATGACGTTTTGCTTAATGGCACATTAAAAGCAGTTTTCCATCATTTGTAATTAATTGTTGAAAGCAAACAAACACCCAAATATCTGATAGCATAGCCTCAATTCTGTAAACCAAGGTAAGTGTTTAATTTTATTCACACAAGTAGCTCTTTTAACTTCGTACATACAAAATTCCAGGAAAACAACTACATTCATCTGCACTTGTAAAATAAGAGCCAAGGATCATTGCCAACCTTCTCTCCTAAAAAAGCAAAACACATACTTTCTTTTTGTTCCAGAGCACTTGTGGTAGAGACTGGTTAATCTCTTTGTTTTGAGGTCACAGTGTGGGAGTGGGAGTTGGGAAGGAATGTGTGGAAAGAAGAAGAAAAACAATAAAGTAAACATTTCACAACAATCTCCAATAAAAGCCACCACAAGACATGCCAGCAGTGCCAGATGGATTGGGTAAATATGAATTTGAACAGATTTTCCTCAGAGACGCTCTCCTAGCTTGAAAAGCTACACTGTGAGTTGATTGTTTATGGTTTGGATTCATTGCATGTCAGCAGCTTCAGCCTAGATATGTTCTATTTAACAGAAAGAACACAAAGCTAACAAAATCCCTTTCTTAACAAAAAATAACTTCCTGGAGGAACAGAATGATTGGACTATTTGAAACAAATTTGTCCTGTTCTGCCTTAGAACTATTTCTGAAGTTTTATTACTTTTCTTCCTTTCACATGCTCATTTGAAATTTAGTATTGCTCTATGAGGTTAATCAGCTGCTGTACACAAGGGTGAATATGTATCAGCAAGGTGCAGTGGTTTCTGTGCATATTATACTCAAGCAGCTATACAGCATTGGCCCAAGAGATATGAAACTGTAGGCAAGTAAAGAATGCATTACAGTTAAGCATCACATATATATCTGGGGATTCAGCAGCTGCATGCCTCATCAGGACTTTCTGGAACCACAGCCTAGCAGATGAAAGCATACACACACTGAAGTATTAACTGAACCAAAACTAACCACATTAAGTTTCTGAGAGCAGCTATTTAGTAGCTGCTTGTGAAGAGCTGAAGTATCCTTCAGACCTGCAAGCTTTTATTCTAGGCTCTTACCACTAATTAAATATGTCAAAACTAGGTCCTTTCAGTAGAATAAATATAAACATAGGCTTATAAAAGAAGCCACAGGCCTATTGCTTTATATGTTATTAGTGAAGGGGCATAGTTTGGCAGCCTGGGAAAACATTTCATTAAAATACCCAATGCAAGTTGAATGCTGGGCTGCATACAGTTATTGGCCTCTGCTCAGTCGAAACTGCTTTGCTACCAATTATTATGGCAAAGCAACTTTGGCAACAACAGTCTTCAGACATCTCTGAAAGTAGTCTCCTGCCTGTTCAGCTCCAGCTGCAAGCACACCATGGGATTCTCATGGGTCCTTCTGCCCTTTTCAGAAGGAGCTCATTAGCCAAGCATCAGGGCCAAGTCTTTATCACCTGCCATCTGGCCTGGACCAGAGGCTCCCACACAGTGTTTTCCACCTCCACTCTATATTTTCATTTTGTTTCTGTCTTTCACAGACAAAAGAGATAAGCAGACCTTTGCTGTGAAAAGCTGAAGGCAGCCAAGCCCCACAATTTCAGCATAACCAGAATTACAGCCCCCAGAACTCCACCTGCACAGTGTCCTTCCAGATCACACTGAATGGCAGCAGAAAACTATTATTAAGAGTGAAAGGCCATCATGGGAAAGGTAAAGAACACCAGAATTAAAGTTGCATTCAAAATGTCATTGGGACACAAATGTTTTTACCTAGCCAAGAGAAGTCTCTTGCTTTGGAATTGGTTCTCAGCTTGATTTCAGGATAAAAGCTGGTGTTCTGAAAATTACTATTGCTTTATTATTTGTTTTGTTTTGATATTTTCAGAACATTTTGTTCTAACTTTGCCCTTTTCATTCATTAATACTTTCATAAAAAGTAAATGTTTAGGGTAACACTGATTTGCACTTTAAAAAAAGAAAACAAATAAAAANTATGATTGGAAGATGCTGTAAACCAGTCCTTTCCCTACAAATATTTTTGCTCAATCAGTATTTCTGGTTCTCCCTGTGGATGATATTATTTACTGACAACAATTCAAACAATTCAAACAATTCAAACTCAGACAATATAATTTTGTTGTTACTCCGACACTGAACTTTGTCGTGGAGTTCTTCATCCCCACTGCCCCTTCCCAGGCTCCACAGGAGTATCCTGGACCTTTCTGCATGACCTCGTCCAGCTGTGACCTCCCCTTTTCTACCACAGACAAAATATTCTTGTCCCAGTTATATATTTTCCTTTAACACCATTTCACAGCCACTGCTCCACTTCTTCCTGCTCATCACAAAGGTATTTTTATTTCCCAAGCCAAGCTAACCACCACTCACTGGAAGTCTGCAGAGACAGAGGCCAGGATGGAAAAACAGAAACCTGTTTTTGGTGGAGCTGTCCCCAGCCACTCATACCTCTTCCCATCCAACATTGCCTGCCTGTAACATTCAGGTAGCCGTGGGCAAAGCCTTCTACACGCTCCATCAACCCCCTTCAAAAACACATACGCTAGTCAACCTGAGACAGACTTACAACACCCATTATTTCAACCCATGCAGTCAAAGTCTACTGAAGTAATAAGAAACTTAGTTAAAAAGAATCAAAAATTCTTCTAGTGGAAACCATTAAACAGCCTTAATAAATAAAGTAAATTTTTGCTGCTGAAGGAGGAGACAGCCTTTCTACAACATGAGCTTGACTCCCCTGCTTAGAGGGTATTTTCCCATATTTTGCCTCTCTCCCTACCTGTGTTTATTGTACTTCCTCCCACTCCTTTAGTCTCTCATGTTCCCTCCCATGTTTTCAGCAAAATCTCATCGAAACAGACCAAGGCCCAACTCACTCTCTTCTTCTGTGGATGAGAACTCACTGTGTCATCTCAAGAACAAGCTTGGGTATCCAGGAAGTCATGGCAACTGATGTCAGCTCTTTTATTTATAATTAGTTCCATGGCTTTTAGAAATATAAACTAACTTATATTTTACCTGATCAAGATAAAAAATTCCTTCTCATTTAAAGTGAGGATTAGAAGGAAGCTCTGCCATCTCTGGAACACAGCAGCACACACAGAGCAGCAAGACTGGTGACCTGCTGCTAGCTAGGAGACAAGGCTGCTCCAGCATCTTCAAGTCTTTCTATTATGTCCACTAAAAAGTGTCCTTAGGGGTGATAGAATAGAAAAATACCTACCCTGGGCAATTAGTTGTTACCTGATTTAATTAAAAGGCTATGTGCTGATAACTACACAGACAATGGTAAATATCCACAGAAGTTGCTCATTCACCCACCTTTTTTCCCACCTTAGAAAGGTATTAGAAACACAGATGAACAAAACAGTTCACCATCTCCAAAACAGAAAAGACATACTTTGCTCCATGAACTCAGTCAATAATTGCAAAATAAAAGTGGGCAAAGAAATTCTGAGACCCTGATATATCTACCAGGAATCTGAAACTCAGAAATTAGGCTTGAAAATAAATGCCAGTATGCAGGTGTGAACTAAAGGACATCTAATAGTAAGAGAAGTTATTGTGAATTTAAGGACTTAGATAGAGTACATTAAGATGAAAAAAACTAAATCTGCATAAATAGTGCATTACAAAAAAAAATCTTTAAATGTAGACACCCAGGGGATGCAAGCTTTAAAGCAATATTAACACTCCACCTTGAGCCCAGTATGTATCAGAACTAGTGCAAAACAAGAGAAGAGTGCAAGCAGCATTTGCAAAACAAGGTAACATTTTCGAAAACATTTGCAATACTTCAATTTCACTCAGAAGCCTGAGGGCTGTGGTTTGGTGTTCTGCTCTGTGGAGGGCCAGCCTCCAGGAGAGCGGGACTTCAATCCTGTGTTCAGACAAGAGGATGCCACTAGCACTGACCCCTGCATGTCCTCCACCACCTGCTCCCTGTCCTGCTGAGCTCAGCACAAGGATCAGTCACAGGCACTGAGAGGCCTGAGCAGGGCCAGAGAGGGTCACGCCATCACCTGGAACCCCATAACAATAGACTGCATCAGGCAACTGACAGGGAAGTTATGGAAAATCAAAGGATGAATATCAAGTAGTCCTGATCCATTCCTCTTTACAAACAATTATTACATTTAAGAAATTGCTGTCCTTTTGTCCTCTGCCTTCCTACTACACACTTTTCCTAATAACTCTGATTGCACAAATTGCAAAGAGCTTTGGAAAAGTGAAGCATATAAAAATAGTTGAACTGTCTTTGCTTTGTTTGATTTTATTTATTTCATTGCATAATATTAAAAAGCCTGACTTTAAGTCCATTAGCTTAAAACAGCAGAAAACAAACAAGTGACGAGCTTTGTCAGGATAAGATGCACAAGAAAGACCATTTTATTTCCATCAACCATACCATTTCCAAACAACACACTATTTGTGTGCACTTAGTATGCTTCCTTCTGGCTCAGTTGGTTTCAGATACACTGGTGATTTATGAGATGCTACACTGACTGTTCATGCTAACGTGAAAGCATTTGGAACAGCTGCAGAGCCACAGCAACAACCTCTTTTCTGAAGAAAATATAGTTCAGCAAGAACCACATGCAAACAAATTGTCTGAAAACCAGGGAGACATTTTAAAAGACGGGTAAAGCAAACATCTCACACTCACCAAACAACAGAGTTTCACTTTTCTCAGAAAGAATCACATAGACTTAGGGGGTTTTTCCCCAGTTCAATATGCTGAATCAGCTCACCAAGGGATCAAGGACATCTGAGCCAATTCATGGGGCACTGGAGTGTGGAGGACCATATAGCCAGCAGACAAATGCTCCAGAACTAAAACCCTTTCCTGATAGCAGTGATCTGGTAGATGTGCTCTGCAGTGCCATGAAATTACACCCCCGTTTTTATCATAAACTCAGAGTAGCAGAGATAATTTTGGCCAGTGAATGGATGAAAGATAAGGGGCTGACATCCAAATAGCAAGGTCTGCCTGATCCAGGAGGATGGTTAATCATGCAGCAGCAGAAGTTCCCAGGCAGAAGGATCAGCACAAAGCCAGCATTTTCCTGGGCAGTATTTTATATAGATAACTTCATAACCACCACTGCCACAAAGCAGAGGCATACAGCAATAGGTAAAGTATTTTCTGCCTCTCAGCAAAGTGTCATTTTTGTGAAAAAAATTATGAAAAGGAAAAACTAATTAGAAAATACATTTTTGAAGGTGTCTGCGATGTGCATGATTAGCAGCACCAGACTGCAAAACCTTATGGTCCTTTGTAACCCTTTGTAAATCAGTACTATTTTCCTGTTTTCTGGCATAGAAGACCTGGACCACAGACAAGAGGAATCACAGAGCACACATTTACACTGATATACACAACAGGACCTATCTGGAAAAAAATTACACTATGAATTCTCAAATTAACATAACAGAAATAAGGTCCTTTCCAAACCTCAGTGGAATTATCCTTACAGTTGCATAAGATGTCATTTCCCTTCCCTAGGTCCACTTTTGCAGAAATTAGGGCTCACTGATCCGTCCTTGAGAAGCATCCCGTAACAAATCATTAAATTTTCAAATCCAAAATTATCCTTTGATAGGCATATGAGACTTGACCTTATGACCTTGGGGGTCTTATAAGACCTCCAAGTCTTATTAAAACTGAACATTTTAAGTCACAAAAAGAGTCTTTCTGGAACATTATTTTCCTTCTCACAAATGGCAAGATCCTCTTTTGCTAGCTGGAGTCTATGGCATCCACCTGTTCTCTTGAACACACAAACTTCGGGAAAAAAAAAGTAGGAAAAAAAGACCTAATTTGAGTGTAAACTTTTCAGATTCATTCCTATAATCCTGCAGAAAATCTTAGCATAGCTCATATTATATGAAGAATTTAATGTGGTTTCTAGAATTCACTTACATAAATCAGAAAACCCAAATATACAGAATTCCCCTGCTCCCACCATCCCAGGAAGGATGACAGAATTTTAAAAAAAATAACCTGAAGTTTTCTGTGGAGATTTGATCATTTTTATAAATGCAATGGAGAAAAGATCCATTTCTGTGCCTCTTTTCCTGAGTTTTCCATTGACTGAGCAAGTGACAACTCTACAAGCAGGATTTTCAGCTGTTTACATCCATCCTGTGATATCTTTAGAAACCAGAGAGCTCTCAGTGCGCCTGCTGTGACAACCAAACTGCAGTCCCTAATGAAACAAGTAGACACACAACCAGGCAGGACTAGGGGAGGACTCATGAGCACATGTCCTTATCTTGCAGGAGCTGGCCTAACACTGTGCTTCAGACTTACTTACTTACTTACTTCAGACTAATCCTGTGCCCAGTTCCTGCTATCCCTTTCAATTCTATGCTTAATTTGGAAATTAGAGTAGCTGTCTTTTGTAGTTAAATCAAGGAGGAAAGTAGCAGGGAAAAAAAACAAACTCAAATGCAAGCATCCTAAAGGCACTATTGCCAGGATTATCTGATTTCAATTTTTAAAAGCCAAACCAAACATGAGCTATTTTGATTCAGAAAGATCATCAATAATCTTTGAACTCTTCAGTTGTCCTGTGGTTTGGGACCCACAGCCATATTTCAAACTCGTTTCAATCATCTTGACTTATGAAAACAGAGGTCATACAATACAAAATTGTCCAAAAGGCAGTAAAGAGCAGTAAAGTAAAAGGAGAAAAAGGCACAGAGACTGCCAGGAGCAATCTGAATTTGTGAACAGCTGAATTTGTGAATTCAGTTGTACGGACACTGACATATACTGACATATCCTTGCACCCTTTTACTCTTTACTACCTAAAGCATCTCCAAATAATTTTCTTCCATGGACTTCACTGGTCTCTCTCCTCTTTACTTGCCTTCATACTGTGCTACCATTTTGCTATGCATTCATGCTGGCTTTCATACCAAGCAAACTATTTTAAGAACCTCAGACCTTGATATAGTTGCAGGATGTCCAGAACATAAAAATCAGCGCCCTCTTCTAAATCCCAGTAATGCTAGACACAAACATGATAGATTTCAAAAATACCATGAAGTCAACTAAAGTAATTTTTATGAATTTAAAACTCACCAAATCTACCCATATGAAAAATTTCATGTTTGGGCTAGGTCCAGCTGGGCACCCTGCCTTTCCAGCAGCCAGGAACAGAAGCATGAGTGCAATAAGAATGGCACCATAGTGATCATTTTTGTGGACATTGTATCTATAGGCTTCCCTGAATCAGAGTTTGGGTATTCAGTCTACTTACATTAATTTTACCGAGGACTTCTTGAACCATCTAAGCTCAGCAGTTACTTGTTTTGCTCCAATCTAGCATCAGGTTGCTTTCCTAGTGCTGTTACAGAAAACAGAGAGCAAATCTGGATTTCCATGGCTTTACCTATATAAAGCAGAAAAAAAAGCAGCATAGGGAACAAAATAGGAATACACAGCCAACCTCAATGTGAGCCAAACCAGCAGGATTATTTTGGCTACTCTGTTTCATGTTCTTACTTTGGCATCTTGCTGCTTCACTTTCATGTGGGCAAGAAACCTGGCAGGAGAAAAGAGAGGCAATGACTCTCACTTCATTCTGAGACTTGGTTGAGTTTTGTCGCTCCAGGTGAAACCTGAATGAAAAGAAGGGAGTCCCAAATCAAGCTGTCCATGCACTTCAGACATCACCAGTAACTTTTACCCTAACCAGTCTCAAAACAGGACTGTTCACACCTGGTAGTAGGGGACGAGATCTCCCCTGCTTCGGTCCATGCTTGCAGTTAGGGGGTGGGGAAGGGGGTAATACCCACTCCCACAGCTCTGACCCTTGATTCTGTGTTGCTACAAACTGCTGTTATCACCTAATTTGATACCATTGCAGTCTGATGAGCACATGTTGGTAAACAAAGCAGCAATGGAAGGACAGCATCCTGTTTATATTTCACTGCAGAATGATTCATTTACAGTTCTTCAGCAGGGCAGAGTCTGTAATCATGCAAAAGGTCAGCAGTTTTTGCTAGGGGTTTTGCATTTAGTCAGATACTGTTTAGGTTAAAAAAAAAACTGGTGTTGATATAATCCTGCTGAACAATCCTCATCTTTCCTGGAAATCAAGAGTTTGACGTAGATGGAGCTTCTTTAATTTAAGGTATGGAAAACTACTCCCAATGTTTCAAAAGGAAGTTTATTGTCTCTGAGTACATCTAATGTAATCTGCGTGCAAACTGTACCTTCTGGTGGGCACTGGCAATGTGCCACCTCCCACAGATCTCCTAAACCAGCACTGCCAGACTTGCAATGGGAAGGAACATGAAATCACCCTAAGCATTAATGTCATCTCTTAAATGGGGCTGGGGGAAAGTCTGTCATTGGTTGGATAAATAATTACAATAGGCAAATAATCTAAAGCACACTTCTAGTGTAAAGCACTTACACTTCACACGGCCTTCAGGATCAGCCTGAACTTCATCATCAAGGTATTGAACACAACACTCAGCACAGTGGGAGCTCATCCATTTCTGATAAGCTATGATTGCTTCACACTTAGCATTTGCCTAAAATCTTTTCTTCCACCCCAGTCACTGAGCTGTAGCTTTCACATGCATTATGTAACATCTTTTCATGGTGAGGCCTCACTGTGAGAGCAACATATGTAGGCAGTGCTTGTCCCCATCTCTGCAGGAGCATACTTCATGAAATCTGTGCATGAGCTCCCAGATAAGTTATTGATTTAGAACTTGTCACCAAGTCCTAAATATAGCAAACCCTCCAAAGGTGTATCCTCTTCAAACACTAATCTTAGCTCACCTTTACCAGAGTACACACAAGGAACAACCTCCCCCAGAGTATGACCTTAAAATGCTGCATTATTTATATTACAATCAAACAAACATGGCCTCTGAGAAGATTAGAGCTACTTATTGCTTTCCGAATACTCCCTCACATAAGTACTTTCAAGCCAAAGATGTCCTTAAATCAGTAACTACTTCAACAAGCCCTCGAGGAACTAGGATGTAATTATTACAGCACTAGCTCCTGACTAAGGACTTGTTTGAAAAAGAGTTCATTAACTTTCATGCACATCTGATTGACTGTGAGGGAAGGGAGTAGACAAAGAGCAAGGCACTGCTTCCCCTGCACAGTGCTCAGCGCATCAAATACATGTCTATCAGAAGAATTGTCACCTGCTCATTTCCCATCTCTGCTATACCTTAACCCCTAAAACCTCACATCTCTCCTTTGCTCGCTGACCAAATTACTATTAATAGTTCTGTATAGGTCTGTCCAGATTGTAAAGATATTCACAAAAAACAATGTTTCAGGAAAGTCTGACCTGCTTCCAAAGAGTGCACAACAGGAGGGAGGGACACCAGCATGGCTGTGGAAATAACCTGCTGCTTGTTTTCCCCTTCACTTCACTGCTATATAAAATACAGCTATCTTATAGTGATATGAAAAGTGACTCTGTGCAACTGCTAATACCATATTAAGGATTGCTCAGGAAAATGTGAATATAGCTCCATTTTATAAGTACATTTTAATAAACAGAAAGGTTTAACTACAATTTTACCTCTACTGTGAGAAAGGTTTTAACTCTTTAAAAAGAGCTTATGAGCTTTATAAGCCAGGTCTATGCAATTGAATTATTACAGAGCAGTTGGCCAGATTTACCCTGGAAGCCAGAAGGAAGGCAGCTAAAACTACCTCACTACTTAAGCAAGACAAAGGCCACTGAAACAGGAACTACAGGAACAATAAGTACATGAGAGTACACTGGTCAATTTACCTGGCAATGCTCCCCAGCATCAGCTGACAATACCACCTTCCCACAGGAAGGAGGGAGCCCCACATGCAGGGAGCCCAGGTGCCAGAAAAAAGTCTCCCTCTCGGGCAGGTTCCACCCCTGCACACATGAGCAGTTACTTTGCCTCCAGTTTCCCAATACCTGCCTACAACCTCACTTGGAATACCCTGGAGCTGGGTCTATTTTGATGGAGCATTCTGTGAAAAAATGGGAAGAAATGTTGTAGGAATACCAAGAAGGCTCATTTTCTTCATGCCCTGGAACAGCAGAAATGCAGAGCTAACATGTCCTTCCAGTTACTTATATACTTCTTCAATTTGTATGGTATTCACTATTTTAGGTGAGACACTAGTTCTGCTTTCAAGCAAGTGGCACATCTTGCAGACAAAATTCTTCGTGTTTTTAATTCCAGGGAATTACACCTTGAATAAATAGTTGCAAGCTGTCTGGGAGCAATACCTCTCCCCTGCCCTCCTCGAACAGTGTTTGACATTATCAGGTCTTTAGCTTGTTTTAATACACAAGCTTTTCACCTGTTGCTAATTCCAGCCATTCATAAGTTTTTTTCCCCTAAACTCCAGAATTTGTTTTGTTTTGTTTTCCTAAATATCCATTTGCTTTTTTGTCTTGGCAAAAACATACCTGTGTTCACAGTTAAACTTCCAAGAATCTGGAGGAATCTAAGAGACAACCACCTTTTTCTCCTTGCCGTCAAAGTGATCACACTGGCAGCTGTTACCACTCTGCCGGGCATGGGATACACAGTTCTTCCCAAGTCCTGCTTCTCCACAATCTCCTCCTCCCTAAGGATCAATTCTCACACTCCTGACAACACAGAACTATTGGATATCTTGACTCTGGAGAGCAGCTTCATCTCTAAGAGGAGGGGATCAAATGCCAGGTATTCAGGCCTGCTAAAACTTTTCCTCCAAGTACTGTACAAAGACAAAGCCTGTTCCTCTGCCTTCCTATCCACTGTGCTTCCAGTCTGCCTCCCTTGCTTTGTGTGCCTTTGCTGCACAGAGGATGGACTGATAGCAGTGAGCACAGGCAGTCTCCACTGTCAGTAGATATTTAGCACTTAGCAATCACGAAAGGCTTGGCAGGGTGGCCACAATCACACAACTGTGTACTGGCAATGAGCCCTTCCCCAGCACTGCTGGGCCTCCGAAAGGGCAGCAGCCAGCACTGACACACTGCAAAGTCCAGGGTGGCTTTGCAGGTTTCTGTGGGCAATCGCATTTGAGGAACACACAAGCTTTTAGATTGTCCCTACAGCAGCAATAACAGGGAAAATCTCAGAGCAGCAGGGTGGGCTGGCAGCTCTGAACCTCCCCTGGGCAGCACTGTAGAGCAGAACTCTGGGCACACGGGTTGTGCCCTAGTGTGGCACGGTGCTGCCCGTGGGGCCATGCACAGCCCCGGTGCTGACCCTGAGCCACAGTGACACACAGCCCCAGCAGNATGTGGACATGATCCTGAGCAGCCAGCTCCAGAGAGCAAAGAGGCTGGGAAAGATGACATCCAGCAGTCCCTGAAAGCCTCCACCATTCCACCATTCTGAAATCTGAAGTTCTGTCGGTTCCTACTGAAGAAAGCTGTGTAAATCCTATTCAGCTATATATAATATTCATAAAAATTATGTAACAAACTCCACCCAATACTTTTGTTGAGCATTGCAGAACTGGAATAAAATAAGATTTTAAGACTCATAAAACACAAATCAGCATACTTACATGAACATTGCCAGCTGGCCTTAGATCCAAGAAAATTTTGATTTTCAGTAGAAAAGAAATATGGTTTAATCAAGATGTCCCTGCATGGCTGCAAATTAAATATTATTCTGATGCATGGGAACTTCACAGTTTATAAAACCTGTGTATAGAAATACTACAGAGATCCAGAAAGAAAAGTGAAATTTCTTTAAATCAATATAAAAATGCTCAAGATCAATAAGACATGAAATCAATTACTTGCATTTCTCAATAAACAGAAGAAAATTAAGATTTAAGATCTTCAGGTAATAAGTTATATATTACAAAAATTGTTTTGCCCCTACACTTTTATTTTATTCATGTGATGGTTTAGAAAGAATATAATAAATAATTTCAACACAAAGCTAATTACTACAAAAGTGTACTTGCATTCCATTTAGGAAAAATCTGATACACGAAAGCCAAGAGCAGCTGATTGATGCTTTTGTTTCCCAAATGTAAACCCAAGCACGCCATAAGCTCTATAAAACCAACAAACAAACATGATGAGTTCATTGGACTAAGTGTTCACTTTAACCCCAGAAGATATTAATCTGCATGTACAAACACTGTGTGAGCACAGTTCTCTGTTTCTCAATTACACACCATGGTTTTTAGACATATGGTGAATAACCTTTGGAAAGGTTGCCTCTGATTTCCCTGCATAGTAAGTCAATTCACTGCTCAAACATAAATTTTAATCACATACTCCAGCAAAAAGAAAACTGCCTTTCTTGAAAAGTCTTGAAGAGTGGAACCATTTCTCCTGTGCTTGGCGGGTGCACCAGCATTACTGCGCCCCAAAAGTGACCCCAGCAACAGCCTCGTGGCCTGCAATGCTCCTCACACTTGGGAAAGACATAGCAGAGGGAAAGACCAGCCTCCCTGCTCTGAGGGGAACTGCTTGACATATTTAAAAGCCAATGTGTGGTTAAGTAATACTGAAAAATGAAATAACCACTGAAGAGATGCTTTCAGAGACCTGCAGGCATTATGCCTGCACAGGTGCCATCTGCATGTGATGGAAGAGATAGGTCAGGAAGGAGACAGCATAGTAACACCCAAACTTCTCATCCAGATCCTCATTTAGATTTATTTGTTCCATACCTACCACACTTAAAAATAACCTGTGAGTGCTCAGGCCTTAGAAGAGAGTTTATAGTTTGGTTCATCGAGGCAAGATTTTAATCAGTGACAAACATAGACAGTAACTTGTTATTACTTTCAAGAGGTAGTCCCAGCCTGGAGGGAGGATAAGGACATGTTCTGCTTACACAAAGCAGCACAAGCTGCAATCAGGCACTCCTCTGAACTTTCTCAGGTTGTGGAGCCAGGCACCTTCAGCAAAAGCTGCAGGTCTGCCCACTATAACCACCTATGTACCTTCGGGTACCTGGGGCTTAGAGCCTACAGCAACAGCATTAAACTTCTAAACAGCAGGTCTTTTAGCAGAGAAGGCAGAAAAAAATTATACATTACACAATAAATGAGATGGTTCAAAAAGGAACTAAGGACTGAAATACAATCTGTTCTCAGAGTCCTTATACAACTAAAGAATTCTACATATATGCATATACAGGCACATTCAGATGCATTGGTTTTAAGAGTTTACTATGGGATAAGAAAAAAAATAATTCAAAAACTCACAATTTATTTTTTAATAGATTTCATATTTTTGCTACATCATCTCCAACAGAAGGTCATGAACAGTTTAACAAGAAGAAAACTTCAATACTTCAGCTGAAGAAAATTCTATTTCCCACTTAAAACTCTCACCTCCAGAGCCAGCTGCACACTTACATCACATCATACAGTGACATTTGTGAGATGGTTAGTTACCTCTCCTATATTTCACCTTGCTCTATTGTCCATCCACTGTAAACCCAAGTGTCTTCCTTCAAGCACCTGCTGTCTCAGCAGCCTGATCCCTCATATTTTAGTGTGCTTCATGTATTCTGCCTTTACCAGTAGAGCAAGATAGACTACAAAATGTTCTTTCCTATAAAAAAAGAATGATTTGGGCCTGTCTTAGAGGCAATGAAAATTATTTTATGAGTCTGGAGTTGTTAGAATTCCCTCTGCCTTATAGCTCTGCCTCAAGCACTGCAGCACAGCGATGCCATCTGCTTACAGCAGCGAGATGCACCCACTGCGCGCACCCCAGCCTCTGCACCATTGCTGCCACCAAACAATCTGTGAAAGATGTAATCTGCTCTGCCTCTGGCATGATCGGGAGAAATCCTGAGATTTTAAACACTTGGGGTGTTGCTGCTGAGTGAAGGGAGAACTGAAACACCCAAGCTCTTCTTAGAGGGCAAAAAAAGCAATCAAAGAATTGGAAGATGAAGGCAGAGGATTTTTTCCAAATTACCCTTTGAAAGTGTGGTTTAGTTTGGGTTTTTTCCAAAGGTGTGAAAATCTGGGCCCTGATTTGAATGGTGAACAAAGTGGAGTTTGCATGAGAGAGAGAGCAAAAACTCTTGTGTGGGCAGGTGGGGGATTAATTCCTCCAGTACAGAAGTAACACAAAAAAAGATCTATGGATTTACTTTCCCGTTCTTGGATGTATACCTGGTGTTTTCCAAGGAGATAGATAGATAGATAGATAGATAGATAGATAGATAGATAGATAGATAGAGGCAAGAGTGGGCACTTTTTATTTCACTTGGACCTATATGAATTCCCAAAGCCCTATCATAAAAGAGATTTGTGCTGTGTAAATGCTTGACCTCCATTACACATGTAGCCTTTGATTTTTATTTATAAAAATGCTTAAGCAGCTCTCTAGCCCCACAGAGCAGGACAATGTGTCCACAACTACAGACAGATGTGATTGAGGGACTGAAGGTCATTTAACGAAGGATACAAACACCTGCAGCACCTCCTTCTCCAATAGCTTGATTAAAGAAGAAACTAGGGAAGAGTGTTGCCCATCTCCCTGAGGAAGAGAGGCAGTATCACCTCATATCTGTAAGGACAGGCTGGCACATTAACACACCTTATTTCTTAACTCCCTTAGGTATGGATAACTAAAGGAAATTTTCTTCTACTTAAAAGTCGAAAATCAAGTTATGAAGTCTTGTTTTCAGTCATTGTATCTGTTACTCCCATTGCTGAACAGCAAGGGATTTGCTCTCCATCTCTGAATGAGGCAATTACATCTTCAATTAAAGGTGCCTCAAAATTGCTAGCCCCTCAAAATTGAAGAATTTTGTCCAAAAGCTACAAAAACCTGTTATAAGTGCTCATGGCTCATTTCTAACAAGCATCTGCAGGGCAAGACAGAGATTAAAACTTCTTATAAAAATCCACTGGACAAGAAAACTCCTACAAGTGAGCGGCATGTTGCAGACTATAGAAAGCCATCTCATCTCAGCTCTGAAGAGAAGCAATCTAGCTGCAAATACAAAAATGAGAGCATGTTTCAACTATATCTTTTCCATCCTCTAGTGTCAGCTTTTAGTGATTAACAGAATCAGAATAAGCCTTTTTCTGTTGTCCATTTTAACTGGTTTTTAAAGCAAACAAGTACCTGTCCTATTGTGAATTGGCAAGCACACATCTCAAAAGAGGCCAAGTTTAACAGAAAAAATACCAGCTTTACCCAAATCTATCTGCAAACTTTTAAACAGCATCATTGCAGCACATAAGGCAGCCTGCAAACCTCAAACAGGGGACTTACTTCAAGGGAGAATCAGAGCGGAACAGAGAATGCAACTGATTTTACTTCCATCTTTTCTTTAAATGAACGTTCTTGTGTGCACAGAGTTTGTGTAGCTAAAAATATGTCAGAATGGTCTTTCCCTGCTTGATTTACAACAGACCTATCCATGCAGGCTGTTCGGCTTAAGAACGTGATTAACCAAATTCCAACTTACAACAGACTGCCATTTCATGCATTTTATGAGTACAGGCATGTATTTTATCAAAGTAGAGTAGTTCCATGAACAGTGTCTCTGCATTTAGGTGCTGCCACAGTAAAGTATTAAAAAAATCCTAGAATACTTAGGTACACTAGTTGAGAAAAACAAAACCATATTAATAGTAGTTCCACGAAAGCTGTAAGCAGAGCAGGAGCAGAACAAGAGAAGATCTCCAGCACCCTCTTCTGGCTTCTAGAGCCTGCAGGCACCACTGCGAAAACCTCCCTTCTGCTCAAATGACGTCGATAGACCCAGGCAATTAATACACAAGTAGAGGGGAGTGATGGGGTGCTAGTGCTCTCTGTAGCACTGACTTATATATGTTTTCCTATTATTTTGAAAATTTCAGGAAGAAATTTCAACAGTAGTGGGATCTTTCTTCATACTTGCCGTGCATTAACACATGATGACAGCGGCAGTCAGAATATTGCTGCTGCTGGGCACCCCCAACCTTAGAACTACTGCTATGAAATACCTTTCTGGGTCCACAGTGCTCCCTGCATCATCTGTGGAGCAGGGGCTCAACCCACTCAGCACCCACCTCCCCCATCACCAGGTCTGTCAGATCACCTCCCAGTAAAGCCAACAACACCATGCCCCTTGTCCCACTGCAGCTCTGCCAAGATTGCCACCGTTTCAGAGGTCACCAAAAAGGTTTCAGCTTTGCCGAGGCTTGCTACATATTAGTTAATGAAATCTGTCCATCCTGGTTCGGTAAATCCTAATAGCAACCTCATATAGCAGAGGGGGGTTCTATCATCTTTTTTTAAAAAATTAGTTGTGAAATAGTGGCAGTACCAGACTCCTTTGCTCAGCTTCCCCGCCTCCCCCATCCACATACCACTGAGCAAAATTCACTGCTCAGCCAGTGAATTTCACAGACATTTCCTCCACATGTTTCCATGTTTACTCTTGACAGGGCTTAAGTACCCTGTAAAGTACTCAGATATCCACTCATCCCCTTGCAATATTTGATGCCTTCACTAGATACAGTCTACCCTATGGAACAGTAAGCACCCACCTTCCATGAGTCACAGAACCACAGAAAAGGGCTGAGTTTAAAAGGACCCACGAGGACAATTGAGTCCAATTCCCGGCCCTGCACAGCACCATCCCCAAGAGCCACACAATGTGCCTGAGAGAATTGTCCAAATACTTCCGGAAATCTATCAGGTTTGCTGCTGTGACCACTTCCCTGGGGAGCTGTTTCAGTGCCCAACCACGCTCTGGGTGAAGAACCTTTTCCTAATATCCCACCTAAGCCTCCTCTAACACAATTTCAGGCCACTGCCTTGGGTCCTGTCACTGGTCACTCAGAGATGAGATCAGTATCTGTCTTTCCTCTCCCCTTCACAAGGAGGCTGTAACTGCAATGAGGTCTCCCCTCAGTCTCCTCCAGGCTGAACAGACCAAGTGACCTCAGCTGCTCCTCACATGGCTTCCCCTCAAGGCCCTTCTCCATCTTTGTTTGTGCTCTCCTTTGGACTCTAATATTTTAGTATCTTCCTTATACTGTAGCACCCAAAAGTGCCCCCA
>VXBC01013128.1:13330-24158 GCA_013399945.1 Ploceus nigricollis
ATTGCTTGGAGGGCTGAGGCCGAAGCCACAGCAAGGCTCCCTGGAGAGTGATCCCCAGGGAATGGGCACAGCCCCGGGGCTGCCAGAGCTCCAGGAGTGTTTGGCAATGCTCTCAGGGATGCCCAGGGTGGGGTTGTTGGGGTGTCTGTGCAGGGCCAGGAGCTGGGCTGGATGATCCCTGTGGGCCCCTTCCCACTCAGGATATTCTGTGACTCCAGAAGTTTCCCCCTCCAGCCTCGAGCAGCCCCAGGGCAGGGGCTGAGGCAGCACATCCCTGTCTGTGGGTGAGGAGGAGCTTGGCTCCAGTGGGCTGTTCCAGACCTTTACCTGGGTGTTGAGTGTGAATTCCCGGAGCTTCTTCCTGACCTCTGCCCAGCCCTCCTCATCCAGCTGCCTGCGACAGAAGAGCTCATTTGGATCGTGCCCAGACACCAAATCCAGCCCCACCACAGGTCACAGAGCTGCACACACCGCTGCCCATCCCACCGCCATCCCCAGAGCTGGAACCTTTCCTCTCCCAACGCCCAAACCTCCTCAGGGCCTGCAGCACCATCCAGCCACAGCCCGGGGCTGTTCCCAACCACACCAAGGCAGGAAGAGCCCTGAACGTGCCCCTGCGGGGCTGGCTTTGGTGGGCACAGTGCCAAAGGCTGGCACTCGCCCTGTTGGGAGCAGGGAGCCGCTCTGGCCACCGAGCACCAGGAGAGGTGAGCTGGCTGCACAGCCCGGCGCGGGAAAGCCCTTCCCAGCCCGTCCCAGCCTCCGGGAGGAGAGCACAGGTCCCATCTGATGCTGGGGGAGTGCGGGCTGGGTGAGGGCAGGGATGCACTGCGCTCCCTCGGTCCCTCCGCCGGCCGCGGCTGCGAGCGCCGGGAGATCCCGGCTGGGCTCGTGGGAGCCGGAGGAGAAGGGAGCAATAAACGGGATTGGTGCCGCTGGTGAGCCCCAGGGCACGGCACTGGAAGGAGCTGGGCTTTAGGTCCCCCCCAGCCCAACCCAACCTGTTCTCTGACAAAGGCAAGAGCAGCGGGAATTGGAGCTGCGGGGGCTCCTGTCTCCAGCTGGAGGAGCAAGGTGATAGCACGGATTAACCAAGGTAATAGCACGGATTAACCCAGCAGAATTTGAAGTGTGTGGGGTCTCATGGCAGTTAAAAACCCCAAATGATGAGATGCATCAGTGAAATTCAGGTTCTGGATTTTCCATGCCCTGCTCCTGTGCTGTCTGCCCAAATTGCTGCATTTACTCACGGATCACTGCTATTTTCAGTGTGGAACACATGGCAGAGGCTGGTTGAGGCTCAGGCCTGTGCCTGAGACACCCCTCCAGAGCCCAGGGGCTCTGGCACTCACCCACTCCTCAGTGCTGGCATCCAGCTAATGGAATATTTCACATGTTTTCTAGGCGACCACGTCTTTTAAAGGGCCAAAAAAATCCAGCTCAGGTTTCTCCTGTGCTTTGTTCCACCCCTCCACAGCTATAGCTGGTTGAGTTTCAGCAGGATAATGGAGCAGGGGGAAGAGACCCATCAAAATTCAGCAATTTCAGGGTTTGTTGGGAAGCCAGGGAGGTGTCAGCACAGCGGCACCAAAGGATTCCAGCCAAACTCCTGTGCTGGGAAGGAGGAAAAAGAGGACCATCCCAAACTGGTGGTGTCTCATGGCCCTTTGCCAGGCTGTGATCCACCAAAGCACTTGGGCATATGTTTAACTTCGGCTTTTAAAGAGGTCAGTGGGGCTAAAAACATGATTAAATCAAATGTGAGCTTAAGAGCTTTCTTGGATCAAGGCCCAGTGACCGAGTCTATTCCTGCAGGAAGAGGGGACAGCTGCCTCTTCTTCCCAGAGCAGGCCCTGCAGCTCCCTTTCCCTGCTGATTGCTGCCTCCAGCCAGGCAAAAAAGATCCCTCAATCCACACATCCATGAGAATTTGGAATGGCAGATATCACAAGAAAGAAACAGCACTTACTGCTCCGGGGGTGCTGGGAGGGCAGAGGCTCCTTTCAGGCTTTTCTGGAGGCAAAGGAAGAACAGAATTCCTGTAAACGTGAACCCACTGCAATCCCAGATCCTGCCACTCAGAGAAATCCTGCCATGGGATGGGTTAGGCTGGAAGGGGCTTTAAGGATGATCCCATCCCACCCCCTGCCATGGCAGGGACCCCTTCCACCATCCCAGGCTGCTCCAAGCCCTGTCCAGCCTGGCCTTGGACACTGCCAGGGATCCAGGGACAGCCACAGCTGCTCTGGGCACCCTGTGCCAGGGCTGCCCACCCTCCCAGGGAACAATTCCTTCCTTACATCCAACCTAAATCTCTCCTCTTTTAGTTTAAATCCACTGTCTTTGTCCTGGCACTGTCTGCACATGTAAAAAGACATGATCCCTCTTCTCTGTGCCCTTGGAAGTGGCACAAGGTATCCCAGCACTCCCACAGGCACCAGTGCCACCGCAAGGAGACCATGGGGGGTACAGTCTGAAGGTCTCAGGTCTCCTGTCTGAATTTCTAAATAAATGCATCCTGTGCAAATCAAGACCCACATTTGCCCAGTGGGAGGACATATCCCCATCCCTGGAAGTGTCCAAGGCCAGGTTGGACACTGGGGCTTGGAGCCACCTGGGACAGGGGAAGGTGTCCCTGCCATGGCAGGGGTGGAACAAGATGGGCTTTAAGGCCCCTTCCAACCCAAACCATTCCATGATTCCATGATTCTGTCACATGGAGATGACTGTTGTGTTCCCTGCCTGTGCCACAGGCACAGCAAACCCTCAGGGAGAGCATGGATGTGGCACTTGGGGACACGGCTCAGTGGTGGCCTTGGCAGTGCTGGGGAATGGTTGGACTCAGTGAGCTGAGAGGGCTTTTCCAACCTAACCAATCCTACAAATGCCTTAAGGAAGGGGCTCATGGAACTCTTCCCACCAAGCCCCAGCTCCCTCCCTACCTCCTGCAGCTCCTGGAGCTGCATCTCCAGCTTTGCCTTTTCCTCGCGCAGGCGGTTCAGCTCCCGGGAGCTGTTTGTCAGCAGCTCTGGGTCTGTGATGGACAAGTGGAGCTCGGCAGGGCCACCGTCCATGGCAGTGCTGCCCAGGGCCCGGATCTGCTCCCGCTGCAGCCTGTAACCAGCACGGGGTCAGCCCCTGCTCGCTCTGGGTGACACCACTGAGCAGCTCTGCTGCTCCTCAGGGTGCCACTCACTGGGACCTGCTGGTTCTGGCCACCTGCAAAGGGTAAGTGGGAGAGTTTCTGAAGGGAGCTTGTCCCAGAGCTATTTGTGGCTTTTTTACCACAAGTATTTCTGCTGCTTCCCACAGCCCAAGCTGCCGAGAGAGCTGAGAGCACTGCAGGGACGGGCTGGGAGGTGGAGCTATTTGTGGTACCTCTGCATTTCCACACCATCCACCGTGGGATCAATCTCTCACCCTGCATTTTAAGTGGGAGGAACATATGTGCAAAGCAGCTCCATGGGGTCCAGAGCACCCTGATGTGCAGCTGGAGGCAGCTTGATCCTGGATTGCCAGGAGCAGGGGGATAAATGTGCCTTCCAGATCCTCTGCTCCACCTGGGAGCCGTGCTTGCCTCCTCCTAGGGCAGGGGATGGGTGCTGTGGGGCTTTTCCAGCTGGCCCTAAGGAGGAGGTGGCTGAGGTTACCCATAGGCAATGAGCAGGTTCTCGTGCTTCCTGGCCAAGTCCTTCAAGCGTTTCCTGTAGCCCCGGGCTGCCCGAGCCAGCTGCTCCTCCCGGCACTTGTAGGAAGCCCGGATGTCCCTGAGCATGCTGTCCACAAAGCTCTTCATGGCAGCGTGGCCAGCTGGGGCTTTGTTGTGTCCTGTCACACTGCTGGCTTTGCTGTCCATGTAGTTCTGTAAATGCACAGAGAGGGAAATCCAAGGGGAATGGCTTCCCACTGCCAGAGGGCAGGGATGGATGGGATATTGGGAAGGGATTGTTCCCTGGCAGGGTGGGCAGGCCCTGGCACAGGGTGCCCAGAGCAGCTGTGGCTGCCCCTGGATCCCTGGCAGTGTCCAAGGCCAGGCTGGATGGGGCTTGGAGTCACCTGGACTAGTGGAAAATGTCCCTGCCCATGGCAGGGGTGGCACTGGATAATCTTTAAAGTCCCTTCCAACCCATTCCGTGATTCTGTGGCAGCCCCCACACACCCAGATTTCCTGTAGGGCCTTGCAAAATTCTTGGTGAGCTTCTGCTGGGACTTTTCTTGGTCAGATTACAGGGATTAAAAACCCCCTTTCTTTATGTATTTACTCTTATTTATTGGCAGCAGCCTACAAGAGGAGGGTGCCAGTATGGAGACATCTGAGGGAAGAGCTGGAGCTGTGGCAGGGGAGGTTTAGGTTGGAGATCAGGAAAGGTTCTTCCCCCAGTGCTGCATTTCCCTGGAGAATGGTATCACCCTTCCTGAGACCCCNCCTTCCCATTCAGGATATTCCATGATTCTGTGGCACCTCCCAGGCCAGGAGAGCCCCGGGCTGGGGGTACCCACCGCCAGGTCCCTGAGGTGCTGCGCCAGCCGGGAGCGATATTCCTCGTTCAGCTCCTTCAGCTGCAGCTGCAGCCGGGAGTTCTCCGCCTCCACCTCCTGGAGCTGGCCCTGGGATGTGAGCAGCACCTGGCACAGCAAACAAAAATCCTGCTGGTCCGGTCCTCCAGCCGAGGAGGACACTGAGACACTTCCTAAGAGCTGAGGGTCTTAATTTCCAGTTATTTGGCTTCACTAGAGCTGGGAAGGTCCTGGATTTTCAGAGGAACCCACTGGAAATATTTATAATCCCTATTCCCCTGCTACCTTCTGTCATCTGCCACCCCCCACCCCGGTGATTCCACCAACTCTTTCTGAAAACCAGTGAGCAAAATTCCTCCCACCAGCTTTGCAAGCAGCACTTCCACCACGTGCAGGAGGAAACTGCACGGGGAGAACCTCGGTGTGACAAAATCCCTGGAGAGGGAGAGGTGTTGGAGCACCTGGATCCAGGGCAGCGCAGCCCCGGCAGCTCGGGAGGAGGCGGGCGGGGGCAGCAGCCCGTGCTCACCGCGGATCGCTGCGCCAGCCCGGGCCGGCCCGCCCCGATCGCTCCCTTCGCCTCCTGCACCTCCTTCCGCAGCGCCAGCCTGCACACACAGGGGGAAACTGGGTTTGTTTGAACTGCCCAACCTCCTTCTCCATCCCTGGAAGTGCCCGAGGCCAGGCTGGACGGGGCTTGGAACAACCTGGGATAGTGGAAGGTGTCCGTGCCCATGGCAAGGAATGAAATGGGCTTTAGGGTCCCTTCCAGCCCAACCCATTCTGGGATTCTGTGATTCTCCATAGGTCCAACACAGCCAGCTTTTGGAAGAAAAACACTTTGGAATGACAGAAATCTCCCAGCAGCAGCTGCCAGGCTCCAAATGTGTGTAAACCAGTGCCACAAAATCTCTCCCCACTAAAGATGAACATCCTCCACAGTTCAGAGGGTGAGTCCTGTAGCATTCCTGCTGGGGCAGCCTTTCCTGGGACACTAACCCCATTCCAAGGTGAGGGAAAACTCACTGTGTGGGTAAGGGCTGGGCTGGATTAATCTCTGGGATGTCACACGTTTGCTGCGTGTCACAGAGAGTGGATTTTCAAGGTGTCCCTGAACACCACCAACTTTCATCTGACAGCTCTGAAGAGCCTTGAAAACATCAGGTTTTCCTTCCAGGCCTCATTCCTTCCCTGTACCCCCCAAAGGCAGACTGCCTCCTCTCCTGCTCCCACGGGTCAAATCCAGCTGCAGCAAGTCCCACAAACACCTGGCCAAGCAGAGGGACACTTACACTCGCTCCTCCAGCTTCTGCTGCTGCTCATCGTGCGTTTTCCTCAGTTTTTCCAGCTCCACTTTTATGTGATCCTGGTTTCCAAGCAACTGAGGGACAAACGAAGAGGAAGATGAGGCAGAAGGCTGAGTGAAGAGAGGACAAAGTGAGGAGAAGCTCGAGCTGAGCACTTGTGCAGCTGAGCAGTGACATGCTGGGGGAAGGACTGGTTTGGGTGGGAGGGACTGGTGCCCTGCAGCACAGCAGGAACGGTGGCTCTGCACAGCCAGGGCACGTGGAGGGGCACATGTGTCGCTCTCCCGAGGGAAACGCTCACGTTGAGAGGCAGATCCCAGCAGGAGCTGCTGGTGGAGCCCAAGCTGGTTCTGCAAGGGCTGCAGATGGGGAGGAGGCAGGGACCATCTCTGTGCTCTCAGTTTTGGGTGCTTCATCACCCCCAGATTTCTCAAGTGTGAGAAAGAAGGAAAAAAGTGTCCTCTGCACTTGCTGGCTTCTAAGCTCCTGTCTGTGTTCCCCCTGCCAGGGCATGGACCCAGGGAATCACCTCTGCCCTCCCCAGCTCTGCCTGCACATCTGGAGTTATTCCTGTCTCGTTTTGCAAGTGCAGGATTTAAAAAAAAAGGATTTAAAATGAATCAAGGCATCAGCTGATCCACAAAAGCCAAGTTAGCACCAGGAGGTGCCAGCCGCAGTTGGAATCAATCCCCCTCTGCTTCCCAAGGATCCTGCAGCAGACCCCCTCACACTCACGTTTCCTTCCAGCTCCTGCTGCTCGTGTTCAGAGGCAGCTGCATCCTCGGGCTGCTTTGGGGAGAGAGAAGAAGGGGCCTGGTAGATCCCTGTTCTCCAAGGGGCCGGTGGAAGGGCAGAGAGGCCCTTACCTTCCCCCTCCGAGCAGAGCGGGGCTGTCCCGCTGCTCTCCCTCTTCCCAGCCCTGGGGAGGATTGATGGGCCAAGCCAGGGGGGTGGCTGCTCTCTTTGGCCAGCCTGAGCAGCTCCTGGGTCAGCTCCTCATTCCTCATCACCTGCAAGGTCAAACAAGAAGGAAAGAACTTCTGAGATCCCCCTCTGGTGAGCACATCCCTGCTGCTCCTGGTGTGTGCCCCAGGCAGGCACCCCCTCCCCTCCCCAAATCAAGGTTTAATTTTAGTTCTGTCTCCTATATCCAAAGAGACCGGTGATTTTCTGGTTCTCATGGAATGCACTGCCAGGCAGCAGGGTTATTCCCATGGAATGTTATCCCTCCGCACATCCCACACTCAAATCCAGACCCCAGTGCCAGCCCTGGGCACAGCTCTGCCACCACCTCTGCAGGCCTCCAGCTCCCTCCTCACCCCCACCCTGCACCCTCCACTCAGCTTCCCAACACTTCAGGAATGTCTTTCCCCATGGAGCAGCTTTGAGCAGTGCTGGGCTCCACAGTGCAAGAAGGGCCAAGTTTTCTCCATCCATCCATCCATCCATCCATCCATCCATCCATCCATCCATCCATCCATCCACCCATCCATCCATCCATCATCCATCCATCAACTCATCCATCCCTCCCTGTCCATCCATCCATCCATCCATGGATTCCATCCATCCCTCCCTCCAGATGACACATTCCACATTCCCAGCTGGGTTGGAGTGCCTCCCCCAGCAGCAGCCAGCCCACAGCCCCGTGTGGGCAGGGAGATTCAAAGCAGCGCTGCTGTGCAGTGACACGTTTCCAAGAGATAAAGAGGAATGAGAGAACCTCCGTTACAGGTGATGTGGAAGGAGCACTGGGGAATTCATGTCTCCCAGGAGGGTTTCTGTGTAGATAACAAAGCTTTGATGGGGTTTATGACTGGGGACAAGCTTGAGTAATTGTTACCATGGCAGTGAATCGGGAGGATGGGAGGCAGAGGTCATCTGAGTCATCCGTGGAGAGAATAGCTTATCAAAAGATAGCACGGGGTGGGCTGGGGGGAGCGAGGGGAAGGAGGCTGACAAAGAGGTGAGATCCACAGCTGTGAAAGCTGACAGCTCCGCAGAGACAGCTCCGCCTGTTCCCCGGCCCGCAGCGATCCATCTGCAGCTGTCAGCCCTGACAATTCCATCGCAGGGGTCACAAGGACCCGTTTAGCAAAAAAAAAAAGGGGGAGTCCCCGGTTTGAGTTGGGCTTCGCTGCCTTTTCCTGAGCTCCCGAGCCTGGCGTGGCTCCAGGGAAAACCCCGGCGTGGGACCCAGAGCGCCTTTGGTTCCCCTCGGGGGCTGCCGCCGCAGCCGGGCGAGCCTGGGGGACAAAAGGAGAAGGAAACGGAGAGCGAGGAAAGGTCAGAGCCTTGAAAAGGAAGAATTTACAGCGAGTCAGAAAACAGGCACCGAGTGCCTGCCTGGCATCCCCTGCGAGCGCTTCCCAAGGGCTGGGCCAGGCGCTCCTGCGGCCGGGGCAGAGCCGGGCGATGCGCGGATCCGCGGACAATGGAGCCGCCACAACCCAGAGGCTCCGGCTGCTCTCGGCCGAGGGGCCGTGAATGAGCTCGCCGAGCTGCTCCTGCGCCAAGCAGCCATGACAACATATTGGCAAGGTCACAAGTAGCACTTGTAATTGGGAATGTGTAAAAGGTTCATTGTCTCCCCCAGAAGAGCGGCGGGGAAGGGGAGGGGGCAGAACCGCAGGCTGCTTTTCCCATTTCCTTTGGGAAAGTCCGCACTGGGAAAATAATGAGCGAGAGGCCCATGTCGCCACAAGTCCCAGGCTGCCAAGTCAGAGCCTCTCTGGCTTCAGGCAGGGATTTTTGGGAGTGGGAGCCAAGGAACTGGGGTAAACTCCTGGCATATGGAGGATGTCCAAGGAATTCACCTCTGGCTTCTGGCCCCGCTTCAGCACTTCTTGGAGCAGCCTGGCCTGGGGGAAGGTGTCCCGTGGCAGGGGCTGGAGTGAGATGGGCTTTAAAGTCCCTTCCACCCCAAAGCATTCCTTGACTCTGTGGTTCCTCAGGATGCTGTCTGGCACAGAACTGAATCCACATGCTTTCACCCTCTGAACAATCCCGGGATCCATGTGAAAACAGTGTCTTATACCTCTAACCTGCTAAACCCATCATTTAGAGATGTCAGCTGCCTGGAAATCCAGTTTTTGACAAACACATTGCACCCCCTTGGGGACAAGAAGCAGCTGAGAGTGCTGGTGGCTGAGCTATTCCTCCCTGAGCCCGGCTCTGCCGTGTGCTCCAGCGGGGTCACAGCGTGGGATCACCCCCTGCGAGAGCTGAGTTCTCCTCCTTGTGAGAAATTCCCATTTCTCAGCTTCTGGGAGACAAACGATCTCTCCACAAGGGTCACTAACTCAGGGTGATCATTGTCCTGCTCTGCCAGAGCCCATCCAGACACACAGGAGCATTCCTGCTGCACATCTTCCAGCACAGCTCGGCATGAAAACCAGGTCACTGAGCTGAGGCAGCCAAACTATCTGCTGGGGGAGGGAGGGAGCAGGAGCGTGTCAGTCATTCCATCCGATTCCAAAAGAAGGGGAAGCAGGAGGGGGAGAGGGAGGGGACAGAGGAAGGACTATTGAAGTAGCCAGAGAAATACACAAATCTGGGTCCGAAAGCCTCTAGTTAATCATTGCTGAGCTAGCAGTCAGCGGGAAGGTGTCTGTCCTTTAAGGAACCATCAGAACCTTGCTTGAATTCGGTGTCTTTATAAACTTATCGACCTGAAAGCTGCCAGACCCCTTCCCGCCGCCGCCCGAAATGAGAGCGGCTCCAATCCGTTCACGTGCGGGCTGCGCAAGCCAAGCAGAAAAAAGGGAAACAAAGCGCGCTGGCAGCGCGGAGGGAGCGGCCCGGGCCGCCCCGCCGTGACCCCCGGGCACCGCCGGGGAGGGGACGGGAGCGCTCTGCCTGCGGGGTGCCGGGGGAGCAGCGGGTCAGCACAGCCCTGTCCCCAGCCCTGTCCCCAGCCCTGTCCCCGCTGTGAGGGCAGCTCTGCAGGCCCTGTGAAGAGGAGCTGTGTCACATCAGACCCCTGGAGTCAATGCCGTGGCCAGGCTGTGCCGTGTCACAGCTCAGGGCTGGACGTGTCCGGGACATGTGCTGGGACCCTGAACCCCCTGGGCTGGGCTGAGCCCTGGTAGGGGCAGCAGGAGGGAGGGATTCTGCCCCTCTGCCCCCTCAGGTGAGACCCCACCTGCAGAGCTGCTCCAGCCCTGGGGCCAACAGCAGCAGGACCTGGAGCTGCTGGGGAGAGTCCAGGGGAGCCCAGGGAGATGTTCCAAGGGCTGGAGCCAGGCTGGGAGAGCTGGGGGTGCTCACCTGGAGAGGAGAAGGCTCCAGAGAGAGCTCAGAGCTCCTTGCAGGGCCTAAAGGGGCTCCAGGAGAGCTGGAGAGGGACTGGGGACAAGGCATGGAGGGACAGGACACAGGGAATGGCTTCCACTGCCAGAGGGCAGGGATGGATGGGATATTGGGAAGGAATTGTTCCCTGGGAGGGTGGGCAGGCCCTGGCACAGGGTGCCCAGAACAGCTGTGGCTGCCCCTGGATCCCTGGCAGTGCCCAGGACCAGGCTGGACAGGGCTTGGAGCAGCCTGGGACAGTGGAAGGTGTCCCTGCCCATGGCAGGGGTGGCACTGGATGGATTTTGTGGACTTGGTGGCCTTTAAGAGGTCCCTCACAAGAACCTTTGTACAATTTGTACTCCCTGGACCTGAGCTGTGACAAATTAAACCCAAGCAAGGCACCTGCAGAGCAGGAACGTGAGGTGGAGCTGGATCTGTGGGATGACCCCTGGGATGACCCCTGCAGCCTCTCTCACCTCCTTGTCCAGCTCCCTGCCGAGGGCCAGGTAATTGCCCTTCAGGATGATGAACTCCTCCCCCAGCTCCTGCCGGCTGCTCTCCAGGCTGCGCAGGCGCTCCCGCAGGGAATCCCGCTCCTCCCGGAGCCCGGCACCGCCCTGCTCCAGCTCCTGCACCCGCCTCTCCAGGGCCTGCACCTGCCCGGGGACAGCAGGGTCACAGCAGCACGGGTGTGACAAACACATATTCTATGG
>VXBC01013128.1:29020-39819 GCA_013399945.1 Ploceus nigricollis
TGCCAGGCTCCCGCCCCGTCCCTGCGCCCACTGCCGTGGGACATCGAAAACAGCACTGCCCTCCCCCTGCCCGCCCTGGCACTGCCCTCAGGATGGGTTAGGCACGGTGCCTCCCTCCCCTCTGCTCATCCCCCAGCCCAGGTCCATTCTGACTGCTCTCCTGCCATTCCCTGCCTTCATCACCTCCAAATCCCCGCTCCCCCGGCCCTCTCTTTTCCCCACACCTCAACAGTTGGGAATTTTCCCATCTTTGCCTCCAGCAGTGGCCCTGGCCACCCTGAGTCACGTCCTGGGGACGTCCTCACCTCTCCCAGTCCAACCAGTCTGGCCAGGCTGGTGCTGGTGACTCAGTGGCCATGTGGGCCACCGGGGTAGGACTGGCATCCCTGGAGCTGCCAGAACATGGGGCACCTTCCCCAGCCTCCCACACGAGGCTCTGCAGCCGTGGCAGGGCAGCAGGTGGCACTCAGAGATGCCCATGGGGACCTTCACCAGCAGCTGCCACCACTCCCCCATCCCCATCTCCAGCAGCAGGGACCAGGGTGACCAGAAACGTGGGTGAGCATCAGGCAAGGAGCCATTCCTGGGGCTGGGTCCCTGCTGCTGTCCCCAGGAGAGTGGCACAAGGCCTGTGGTGCTGGTGTCACCCCTCCCCTCCCCATGGGCACGTTTTTGGTCCTGAATGAGGAGCAGGAGCGCTGGTTGCCCTGGCAACACGAGATGCTTTCCTCCAGACAGGGACAATATTTGGCAAGATCTGCTAAAAATACTCCCAAACTCAGCTGTGCCAGTGCCACACGTGTCACCTCCCTGCTCCCCAGGGCTCCTTGGGTGGGTACTGTCCCCACTAGTGTCCAGAGTGTCCCTGGTCACTCACCCTGCCTGGCTGGGGAGGCACCAGGGACCTGCCAGGGTCCCAGAGCACATGTGGCCCAGCACTGTCCCCTCCCCTGTTCAGCCAGCCCAGGGACAGAGCAGGGATAGCTGGTGGCATGTCCCACCCAAAGGGACTGGGAAGCTCCCTGGGGAGGGACCTGCAGGAGCTGCTGGGGAAGGTAAATGATTCCTTAGAGTTTAAATAGGTTTAAAAAGTACTTTTTAATGATTTTGCTGCTTTTCCTGACATCATTACAGCCCTCTCCATGGCAACCAGGGCAGGGGCTCAGACTTTGCTCCGGGCTGGGAGTTTATCTGCTGGAGCTGAAGTGGTGGGGGGATCACACGGGGGGTCCACACTGGCCAGGGCCACACTGGGAAGGGGACACAAAGTGAGGTCCCCACGGTGGCTGTGGGCAGATGGGGGGCCCGGGGTGCAGGGACCAACAGCTGCAGGGTCCCAGCATCTCCTGCCACAGGAGACGCCTGGAGACCAGGCTGCCAGGGAGCTTCAGGGGTGCACACAGGCTGGAGGAGATGCCTCAAGGATCTCTAGAGGTGGAGATGGGTCCAGCTCCTCCCGGCACTGCAGCCACTCTGGGAAAGGATTTCCTTATTTACCCTCCTTCTTTTCCCATTGCATCTCATTTGGTATTTCCCTGGGGAGGGCTGCTGGAGGCAGGGATAAACCTGCTCCCACCTGAAGGCAGGGCTTGTTTAAACTTCCCAACGAGGTTTTGTGGGTTTTGGCTGGCTGAGCTGTGCTGGTTCAGCTCTTTTTAGCTTCCAGATTGATTACACCTTGTGTCAATATGTGCTCAGTGCCTATTAGTGGGTGCATGTATCCCTATCCCTCATTTCTCCCTCCTGATCTATAAATTCCCAGAAGACAGGATTAAAATAGAGGGGGAGGAGAATTCCACTCGAGGCCAAAAGGGAAGAGAGAAAGCAGAGCCTGTGGGGAAGTTGGGTGGCAGGGCTGGAGCCTGGATGTCTCTCTCCAGCTCCTCTTCCCATGGGCATGGCAGTGGCTGCTGAGGAGCCCAGGTGTGGCCTGGGAGCTGGGGAAGTGCCAGGCTCCCAGGGGAAGGGGCAATGTGGGAGCGTGGTGGGTGCCTGTGGTGTGGGAATGGTGGGGGAGAGAGTCCCTGCTCCTCCCAAAGCAGCTGCAGGGCAGAGATTGCTGCTCCTGGAGCTGTGGGTGTGAGTGGTGCCAGCCTGGTGCATCTCCAGGGAGGAGGGGACAGGGGAAGGTTTAGCCATGGCCACCCAGGCCAGGGCTCCTCTTGCTGGGGCTTTTTCTTTCTATTTCTTTCCTGGAAACTGGTAAAAGATTCCACAGAGCCTGTGCTGAAGCCTGGTGGGGAAACAACCTGGGACACAGGATGAGGTCAGTGGCCTCCCCGGGGTGGTTTTGATGAGCTGCCAGGGGCAGAGTGTGATCTGCCAGCCCTGGAACATCACCTGCCCTCATCCCCCTGGATGGGGGCTGGCAGAGGAGCAGGGGACCCCCAGAGCCAGCACCTCACCAGGGGGAGCCTGGTTTTGCTCTCAGTTCCCCCTGTGGCACAGAAGCAGTGGGCAGAGCAGGGTGTAGAGCTCCCAGCACCATCCCCACCCACGAGGCAAGACAGGAGGGAAAATGGGGACATGCCCAGGAGGGGCTGAGGGTTCTGCCTGCCCCCGAGGCTTTTAGTGCCACACAGGGAAGAGTTTTTTCCCTTTTCCCAACTCATTTCCCACTTGCATCCCCATAAACCCCCAGGTGTTTCAGCCTGTCTCACACTAAGGCTGATCCCAAACCTTTAATCCCTGTGTCCTACGGATGCCCCAGGCTCCAGCGTGTGGTTTTTGTGTCCTGATGGGAAGTGAGGACCCACTGCCAGGGCTTATCCCAGGGCATTCCCGGCAGAGCAGGGCAGGGCAGGGTCAGTGCTGCTGCTCAGGACCCTCCAGGAGCTCAGTGCCCGCTGGTGGGACACCCTCTGAGCTTGCCCCATTCCTCCCTCCCCGCTCAGAGCCCACAAAAACCCCATTTCTGGCAGGACCACCCTCTGCAGGACTCCCAGCGGGTTCCGGGACATCTCGTTCCGTGCCCTTGTCCCGAGCTGCCCTGAGGGCAGTCCCGAGGAGCCCGTCCCGGTGCCACTGCCCCGGCCAGGCTGTCCCCGGGCTCGGCCGCGGCCGGGCCAGCAGCAGTGGGGTTAAGCCCGGCCGGGCGGGTGGCTGGACAGGCGTCAAGGTGGTTGCTCCATCCATCCCTGCGCAGTCGGAGGGGCCGGAGAGCGGAGCGGGAGCCCTGCCCTGCCCTGCCCGCCGCCATGAGCGCAGGCAAAGGTGAGGCTGGAACTGCCCTCGGCCAGGCTGGGGGGACAGGCAGGGACCGGGGGGGACACGCTCAGACTCTGCCCGGGCTCCAGTCACCCTTTACTCTGCTCCTCCTCCACTGCTGATGAGACATTTTGGGGCCCCCGAGCTGCCTGGGGGGCTGCGGGCACTGCAGGGCAGAGCCCAAACGTGGATGGGGAGCGCAGGGATGGGCAGGGACCGTGGGACTGCGACCCCCCCGTGCTGAGGGAGCCACAGGGGGCAGCCGGGGAGGAAAGGGGAGAGGGCTCTGGGGGCCTTTCCCATGAAAGGGAGAAGCTGCCGCTGCAATACGGAGATGAATTTCGGGGGATCCCTGCACCCGAGGGGTCAGAGCTGAGACAGCAGTAGAGGGGAGATCTTGGACCGTTTCTCAAGGGATCCAGCCCCTGAAAACTCCCGCAGCTGCCCCGTGTGTGCAGCGGGCTGGGAGTGAGCCCTTTATCCCTCCCGAGCCCCAGCGGGCAGGCACCCGGCCAAGGGGTCCCACGGGGTCCCAAGGGTGTCCTCTAGAGCAGCCACAGCCCTGACGCTGTCCCTTTCCTCCACCCCCAGCAGGCATCCCCCTCCTGCTCCCCCTGGCCCTGCTGCTGGCTGCCGCCTCGCAGCCCCCCGGGGGGGACCCCCCGAAGGAGCTGGGGGACGGGGACGGCCCGCGCTGCCCCAGCCCCTGCGCCTGCAGCCTGGACGATTACAGCGAGGAGCTGAACGTCTTCTGCAGCGGCCGCAACCTGACCCGCCTGCCCGAGGACGTGCCGCCCAACGCCAAAGCCCTGTGGCTGGACGGCAACAACTTCACGGTGCTGCCGGCCGCTGCCTTCAGGAATTTGTCAGCCCTGGACTTCCTGGACCTGCAGAGCAGCCAGCTGGGCTCCGTGGAGCAGCACGCCTTCCACGGGCTGCGCAGCCTCTACCACCTGCACCTGGAGCGCAACCGGCTCCGGCAGCTGGCCCCGCACACCTTTCTGCACACCCAGAACCTCGTGTCCCTCAGCCTCAACAACAACCACTTCAGCAAGGTGGAGGAAGGGCTGTTTGCCGGGCTCTCCAACCTCTGGTACCTGAACCTGGGCTGGAACTCGCTGGTGGTGCTGCCTGACAGGGTGTTCCACGACCTGCCCAACCTGAGGGAGCTGATCCTGGCTGGCAACAAGCTGCCCTACCTCCAGCACCAGCTCTTCTGCAGCCTCACCGAGCTGAAGGAGCTGGACCTGAGCGGGAACGCGCTCAAGGGCATCAAGATCAACATCTTTGTCAAGCTGCAGAAGCTGCAGAAGCTGTACCTGAACCACAACCAGATCAACGCCATCGCCCCCCGCGCCTTCATGGGCATGAAGTCCCTGCGGTGGCTGGACCTGTCCCACAACCGCCTGGTCTCGCTCTATGAGGACACCTTCCTGGGCCTCCTGAGCCTGCACGTCCTGCGCTTGTCCACCAACTCCATCGCCAGCCTGAGGCCCAGGACCTTCAAGGACCTCCAGTTCCTGGAGGAGCTGCAGCTGGGGCACAACCGGATCCGGGGCCTGGCGGAAAGGACCTTCGAGGGGCTGGGCCAGCTGGAGGTGCTCAGCCTCAACAACAACCAGCTGCAGGACATCAGGGCCGGGGCCTTCCTGGGGCTGGACAACGTGGCTGTGATGCACTTGTCTGCCAACTGCATCAAGGTCCTGCCTGACTTTGTCTTCAAGGGGGTCACCAAGCTGCACAGCCTCCACCTGGAGCACAGCTGCGTGGGCAGGATCCGGGCCAACACCTTCTCCGGGCTCTCCAGCCTGCGGCGGCTCTTCCTGCAGCACAACAGCATCTCTGTCATCGAGGACCAGAGCTTCAGCGAACTGCACGAGCTCCTGGAGCTCGACCTGAAGCACAACAGGCTGAGCCACCTCTCGCCCCGGCTCTTCACGGGGCTGAGCAACCTGGAGTACCTCTTCCTCTCCTCCAACCAGCTCCTGGAGATCTCCCAGGACACCTTCAGCCCGCTCCAGAGACTCTTCTGGCTCGACCTCTCCCACAACCAACTGGAGACCCTGGACAACAGCGTCATCTCCCCCCTGGCCAACCTGCGGTACCTCAGCCTGAGGAATAACTCCCTGGAGACCTTCTCGGTGGCATTCCTGTGCCCGCCCTTTGCCCTGGAGCAGCTGTGGCTGGGGGGCAACAGCTGGCACTGCAACTGCTCCCTGAAGGGCCTGCGGGACTTCTCCCTGCAGCACCCGGCCGTGGTGCCGCGCTTCGTGCAGTCGGTGGCCGAGGGGGACGACGCCCACGTCCCCATCTACACCTACAACAACCTCACCTGCCTGCACCCCCCGGGCCTGGCGGGGCTGGACCTGCGTGACGCTGCCGAGGAGAGCTTTGCTCACTGCTGAGCTGGGCCGGCCCTCCCAGGGACCCTCATCCCGGCCCTGTCTCTGTGGCCACCCCAGCCAGAGCACAGATTTGCCACCACCTCTGGCAGCCACCCTGCTCAGAAGATGCTGGATGGGCACCAGCCCCCTGGGCTTCAAACTGAGTATTTCAGTCCTTTAATATTTAAATAGCAGCCCCCAGGGCAGAGCACGGTTGCTCCCAGCTCCCAGCAGGAGAATCTCTGGATGGGGGAATGCTGCACCCCCAGCCCTGCAGCCACAGCAAGGGGCAGCCCTGCCCAGGCCAGGGCTTTTACGAGACAAAACAAAGCGTTTCCTGCCATGGAGCAGTGGAGAAACCCTAAAAGCCCCCCCCCGAGCTTAGGGAAGGGGGCAGAGGACTTGCTGTAATGATTCCTTGCAGCAGCAGGTGTAGGCAGGGCACAGAAAGCCACTCGTTGCTCACCTGATAAATGGCAGCAGACAAATAAACCTTTGGAGCTATTGCAACCCCCCTTGTAAGTTATGTTTTTTCCAAAGCTCGTGCTGCCCACGGCCAGGATTTCTCCCCAGAGCCCCTCATGGTGAGGGATTCAGGCTCCCAGGGGGCTCCCAGCATGTCCTGCAAGCCCTGGGTGGGTGGCACGTTCCCAGGGAGGGAGCAAGAAATGCCCAGCTATCCCACAGAAGCCAACAGCCCTGACAGATTCCAGCTCTACTGCCCAGCTCTCCAAATCCCAGATAAGTGTCCAAAGGTCAGACAAAATTTTCCTGGAAAATTGCATGAAGGGAAACCTGCTCGGGTGTGGGTCCTGGTGCAGCAGGAGCAGGGCTGGATGCTGCCCCTGCTCCTGCCTGCTGGAATCCAGTCTCATTAGTGGAAATCCAGGATTTCCCTGCCTTCCCAAAACCTCACTGTGAGGGTGAGTCCCAAAGGCAGAGGGGGAGGCAGGAGGGGCTCAGAGTCCAGGAGGGAGGGAGATGAGGTGCAAGGCCACCACCTTCATTGCTTCCCCAGCTTAACTCAAGCCTGCAAGAGGAGGGCAGATCCCATGGGAGCAGCAGCCCATGGGAAGAGGTGCAGGGAACAGGACATTGGGAAGTGAAAGAAGCAGGAACCACCTGAGGACACAGAGGAGCCCCAGGCTGGGGTTGGAGAACAGCTCCATGAAGGGCTGCCAGGGCTGGCTCACAGCAAGACAAGGGACAGGCTGGATCCTGATGCTGTTCTAGGAGAGATTTAGCTGAATTCCAGCAAGGAGGCCAGGGAAAAGCAGGAAGCACCTTGATGTACGTGAAGGGCCAAGACTCAGAGACACAGCGAGGCCTGAAGCCATGGAAAAACAGAACCTTTGCAGACTTGCATTTTAAGAAAAGGCTTTACTGCCCGGAACCTTGAAAAATATTCCTGAGTCACAGAAGGCTGGCAGGCCCCAGGGCTCGTGCCCAGCAGGATGGGATGCAGCTCCTGCAGGTGTTTCCTCAGCCCAGCCCTCGCTGTGCTGTGCCCTCACCAGCCCAGAATTCCAAGCTCAGGGGCCTGGCCTGGCTCCACAGGGAGCACCCAGCATGAGCCAGGCACTGAAGCAAGCCCGGTGTGATCCATCAGGCAGGGGCAGCAGGAGAAGGCAGCAGCACATGGAGCCATGATCCAGGTGATCAGAGCCACGTGGGAATGCTCAGGGAAGAACAGCACTGGACACTGCAGCTCCAGAGTCTCTCTGAGTCTGAGGGGATGTGGCTTCTTCCCTCTGGGACTGCCAGCAGCAGCAGGAATCTGTGCTCCCCCCTCACACCCCAGTCTGAGTGGAACAGTTCCTGCATCCCCTTCCTGCTGCTGGGGCTGCCAGTCTGCACCAGCCCAGCTCCACACCCTCCTCAGGAGCTCCTCTGCGATGTATCCAAGATCTGCTGGGCAATGTGAGTCAAGGCAGGGAAGGCAGAGCTCTTGGGAAACTCTTGGATGAAGTCTCTGCCTTCTTCCAGGCTCTGGCTGAGCTGGGGGTCCAGGGGGACACAGCCTGTGGGACAGGGGAGGGAGAGTGAGGGCTCGCTCCCTGTGGGGCCCAGGTCTGCAGCCAGAGATAGAAAACACATTGCCACAGTCAACTCCAGGGAAAGTGGTAGGGAAGAGCCACCACTGCCCTCCCTGGGCTCTCCAGGAGATAATTCTCACCTGCAATCACTTCCTCTGGCTCCAAGACCCCACCCCACCCTGGTGCTTCATGAGAGGGGCTCTCCCACCTGATCCCAGCCCTGCCAGGGACAGGGTTCAGCCCCCAGCCCCAGTTTCTCAGGAAGGCTCCAGACATTCCAACATGGTTCTCATGGAGCTCCAGGCCTGTTTACACTGTCACCATGATGTCAGCAGTCAGAGCAGGCTGCTGGCATCACCACCTCTGCCCCAGCAGCACCAGGGCCCACTGTGAGGAGTTTGGATGGCAGAGAAGCAAAGCACAAAGCTCAGCTCTGCCCAGGTGCCTGGGGCTCACAGCCCAGCCCACCTGCTCCTCTGATGATTCTTCTCTGTGCTCAGCCCTCCCAGAGCACCACGAGGCCAGCCCTGAGCAGAGCTCTGCTCCAGAGGCCACTCACCCAGGAAGGGCACCCCGGCGTGCTTGGCCAGCTCCTCGCCTCCCCCTTTGGAGAAGATGTTTGTGCACTCCTGAAGGAGGAAGAGCAGTGAGTCAGGAAGGCCAGAGCCCCGTGTGACAGGGCAGGAGCTGCCAGGCCCTGAGCAGGGCCAGCTCCCTCCACCCTGCAGCCCCAGGCACTCCCTGTGCCCTGCCCTCCCAGTGCTCCTCAGGACAGGGAGCCCAGAGCTGGCAGCGTCTCCTCTCCCTGGCTCACAGCATCACCCTCATGGCACTTCCCAGTTCTCCACCCCACCACCACAGGAAGAGCCCACAGCAGCCCCAGGGCTGCACAGCAAGGTCAGGAGAGCTCACAGAGCAGTGGGGGCACACGAAGCCGCTCATGTTCTCCACGATGCCGAGGATCTGCAGTCCTGCCTTCCTACAGAAGGTCAGCTCCCGCCTCACATCCCCCACGGACACAGCCTGAGGGGAACAGCAGCAATTGGGGATCCCTCTGGCCACGCTGACTGTGGCTCCAGAGCACTTGTGTAGAACAAGCACCCAGAGACAGCCCTGTGCAAACCTGGCATGCATCTTCCCCCCTCCAAGCCTGCTGCCTGCCAGGAATTCCAGCCCCGTGTCCCACCTGAGGTGTTGTGACCAGGACTGCCCCGAGCAGCTGGTAGGGCCTCAAGGCCTCCACGGTGGAGATGTGCTCGTCGGACGTGCCTGGCGGCGTGTCCACGATGAGGAAGTCCAGCTCCCCCCAGGCCACGTCAGTGACAAACTGTTTGATCAGAGCTATGGAAATGAAAGGGGCAGATAAAAAAACCCAAACCACAATGGCTTTCAGCAGGTGCCTTGGGAGCCGTGGGACAGTGCTACATGTATCTCTTTGGGCCAAGTGGAATGAGCCCTCAGAGATATGTAACACACCCTAAATAGCNGGACAGGGCCCCAGGGAGAGGGGACACGGCTGTCAACACAACGTGTGCTTCACTCTCCCCATTTGAGTGATTTCAACCCATCCTTGTGGAACAGGAGCTTCGCTCCCCCAAGGAATAACCTCTCCAGGAGGGCTCACAGAGGCTCCCCCAGCAGCAAACCCCGGTGTTACCATTTTTCTTGGGTCCCCTCCACACCACGGCGTCGTCCGGCCGCTCCAGCAGGAAGCCGATGGACATGAGGGCGATGGCCTTGTCCTGGCCCGCGAGGACGGGGACCCAGCCGCTGTCACACTGGTGCACGGCGCTGTCCTGCACCCGCAGCATGCGCGGGATGCTGGGGCCACACAGGTCCACGTCAAGGATCCCCACCTGGGGACAGGCACAGCCCCTCAGACAGGCCCGGCAGGGAGGGCTCAGGAGCCCCCGAGCACCCAAATCTGGGCTGCTCGCAGCACTCCCACAGCAGCCACGTTTGGAACACAAAGGCTTTGAATTTCATATCCCTCCTGACCTCCTGTTCCCCAGGGAGCATCCCCTGGGTGTCTCCAAGTGCTTTGTGCCAGAACCCAAGTGGCACAGGCTGCAAAGAGCCTTTAAAAAGATCCTCAGGGAATTCTGCCTGTCCCCTGCCCACACATTTCCTTTTTATTCCCCTTTTAAGAGTCCTTGAGCTCACCTACTTCACCCCACAGAGGGAGCAAGGGTGACACCACAAAGCAGCACAGTCATGTCCCAGTGCCAGTTTCAACAATAAATACTGGGTGATTTAATAAAATAGATAAAGAGAAATGAACTGCAGTACCTGAACTGGATCACAAATTGCATTTTCACAGAGAATCCACACACTACCCACCAAAAAAAAAAGGTGGGCAAAATCCAGCCCAGCTGAAGGCAGAAGGGAGAAGGCAGAGCACCCACAGGGATACCCTCACTCACCCTCTTCCCGGCGTGCCGCAGCGCCAGGGCCAGCTCAGTGGAGAGGGTGCTCTTCCCAACGCCGCCTTTCCCGGACAGCACCAGCAGGATGTGCCGCACCCCGGCCAGGTTGGCTCTCTCTGCAATGTACCACAGAACCATGGAACATCCTGAGTGGGAAGGGACCCACAGGGATCATCCAGTCCGCTCCTGGCCCTGCACAGACACCCCAACAATCCCACCCTGGGCACCCCTGGCAGCGCTGTCCAAGCACTCCTGGAGCTCTGGCAGCCTCGGGGCTGTGCCCATTCCCTGGGGAGACTGGGCAGTGCCAGCACCCTATGGGGATGAACCTTTTCCTGATCTCCAACCTAAACCTGCCCTGGCACAGCTCCAGCCATTCCCTGTCCCTGTGAGCAGAGATCAGAGCTGCCAAGCTGTCTCTTCTGGGACAGAAGAGTTGGACGTGCCACAGGCTTTTTGTCATCAGGACAGGGCCAATGAGAACAATGGCAATGAACTCGGTGTGTGGGGAGCAAAGGCAGCTCCCGATGACCTCAGTGGAAATTGGGCAGCAGAGCAATAAACACGCACGGGGCTGTGAGGCTCAGCCCGGCCATGGCCCGAGGCCCTGGTGAGCTCAGGCCCTTGGCGTTTCCTTCCTCCACGCCACGCTTCCTGCCAGTCCCACGCTCCTCTCCAGCCCTCCGTGCATTCCCTGCTGTGCTCTCAGCGCTCCCGGCTCTGCTTTGGGCTCAGCTCCCCGGAGC
>VXBC01013129.1:2057-13063 GCA_013399945.1 Ploceus nigricollis
AGTTATATTAGTGTGCACAATGATAGCAATCAAGTTGTCAAGGACATACTGGTAAAGGTATGTGAAGAAAAATCCACTTATAAAAGATTTATAAAAAAATAAAACACTATTATATTTTCTGATAATATATTGTTTGTTTAATGCTAATACATAGACTTTAGGAAATATATGTCACTTTTTCCAATCTATAAAATATACCTGGAAATTGGAAAGAGTAAGGCATAAAAATAGCAATTATTATAGAATTCTTCAAAGATTAAAATGAAATACTAGGATTGTGTCAAAAAATTACAGAATCATAACGTTTAGGTTGGAAAAGACCTCTGAGGTCACCAAGTGGAATTGTTAACCCAACACTGCCAAATCCACTGCTAAACTGTGTCCCTAAGTTCCACATTTGCACAGTCCCCTGCAGGAATGGTGGCTCAACCACTGCTGTAGGGAGCCTGTTCAATACTTGACAACCCTTTTGGTGAAGAAATTGTTCCTGCTATCCAATCTGAACCTCCCCTGGTTCAACTTGAGGCCATTTGCTCCAATTGTTTGTTACTTTTGAGAAGAGACCGGCTCACGCTTGGCTACAGCCTTCTTTCATGTATTTGCGGGAGCAGTAAAGTCCCTCTCCTGAGCCTTTTTCTCCTGGCTAAACACCCCCACCTCCACTGATCTTCTATTTAAAACTTCTGTTTAAAACTTCTCTGAACAATTGGTGTAGCAAAACTTCCACAGCTAAAAAATGGAGTTACATTCACTTACCTTCACTTTCAATGAGATCTTCAATTCCCTGTGAAGTATACACTGATCTGTATATTGTATTAATTATTTTCCAGAGAATTGGGGTTTTGCGTTTACTGACAAATAAAACAGAGTAAGAATTTCAGAAGTCATTGTGGAACTCAATGTAAAAAGTAAATAGAGATTTTGTAAGCTGTATGGTAAAGGACTTGACTATTTATATGTTTTACAACTTGTCTTTACCTTTGTCTCATCATCTTAATATATGTCACAGAAGTTGTCTGCAAGAATATCACAGAATATTCTGAGTTGGAAGGGACCCACAAGGATGAGTAAGTCCAGCTCTTAAGTCAGTAGCCCACACAAGGATCAAACCCACAGCCTTGGTGGTGTAAGCCCAGGTTCTGACCAAATGAGCTCTTAAAATATGTGTGAGAGCGTGTAGGGTACAAATGCTCAGTGAGACCTAGTACTTTATAACATAAGTTACTTTTCTTTAACACAGGTTAAACAGCTGTAGTTCTAACTGATGTTTTGTTTTTCCATCCCCAGGCTGATCTTCAGACAAGTTCTCAGCGTTTGAACCTTTCAGCTTCTAGTGCTGCAGTGGGAGAACTTAAACCTGACTGTTGCATTGATGATGTGATCCATCATGAAGTAAAGGAGATAGGAACACACATGTAAAATTTTAACTTTTTGTATTATTAAATGAGCTTAAATGAAACTGGAGTACATGCATGCTATTCTGCTTTTGATATAGCACAAGATTTAAAGTAACACAGCTTTTTTTTTTATTTGGTTTTTTCAGTTTAGTTTGTGCAGTAAGTTATACTACGCAGACTGGAGAGAAGATGTACTTCAGAAAGTTCTTCAAATTTCAGGTATTTCGTGAATTATTTACTTTAAATAAGTGTGTGAGTCTAGAAAATGCATTTTAAAATGTTTGATACTTGATAAGTACATTTATGTACCAAAAATCTGTTCCCTTTTAAAAGTGAACCATTAAGAGCCACTGCTTCAAACTTCATACAAACTGGTGTTTTCCAATTACTACACAGTTAAACATCTCAGAACTAATAAATATTACATCTAATAGTTTTTACTAATTTATTGAGAAAAAAATGTGCTTTTAAAATGTCCCTTTTTATAACAGACAGCTCTATGACTATTTTTAAACAGAACAAGTATTGGACATTCCGGAATTTGATACATCCAGCCCTTGAGCTTGTATTGTAAAATTCTGATTTTTCATTTGCTGTGTGTAACCTTATTAAACTGGAATTAAATAGTTTGGTTTTTAGAGGAATTTAAGTGAAGAAGTCTATTGTATTATATCTAATACTGACAGAAGTAACTGACAGAATTTAAACCTTTTCTTCCCTCACACAAATTTCAAGACTTGTGATAAGAGTGACTGAGGAAAGCAAGAAATTAATCTGTGGACTGGTTCTGACAAGAAAGAGTCTGTTTAATGTGTATTTCATGGATGTTTAATTTTTTTAAGAAATGTATTGAGACTTGGATATTGGTGGACTAATCTTCATGGAATGAGGACATGGAATCTGCATGTCCTCCATGACATGCTTTACTGAATACATTTTTAGATACTCTGACAGAGCATCTCCTAATACAGGAGCATTATATAGTTTCATCCTAAAGCTGTTTTAGGGGAGGTTTGGGTTGGATACTAGGAGAAGGTTCTTCACCCAGAGGGTTGTTGGACACCAGAACAGTCTCCCTATGGAAGTGGTCACAGCGCAAAGCCTAACAAAGTTCCCATGAAGCATTTGCTGTTTTCATGACAGCATATGCTGTCAGGCACATATTCCTGAAGGTTGGACTTGATGTCCTTGTGGTTATCTTCCTACTCAGGATATTCTGTGATACTATGGGGTGATTGCATTTTGCTATTTTCTAGTATTCTATCTAGGTACTTCAGAAAAAAATAGTTTCAGTCTTTAGAAGGTTAAATTGCCATACGTTAGAAAGAACACTTGAGTGCTGTTAGTATTCGTGGGCCATGAAATGCCAGATATTGGTTAGTCAAAGGTGTTTCCTGACAATCCTAGGGAAAACAGTTCCATATAAATTTTTGCGTTGCCCTCCCTTTGAAACTAGCATCTCTGTAGAGTTTCTTCATCTTTATTGAAGTTAATTTTCATCTTTGCGTGCTTTGTTGTGCTTTCCTTATGACACTGGTTCCCTTTCCATTTCTCCATTCTTGTCCTCTGTTGTGTTCTGTTTCTCTGTCCCCTCTAGGCTTTCTATGTTTGCTTACACTTGCATGTGCAAGCTTCAGATCACATCTTTTCTCTGTTCCCTAATGTTCTTCTTGTCAGAGCTTTGTACAAGATTTGTCTCCTTTAGATTTTATATGCAGACTGATTTGTGCAGTTTTTTGGGGGTTCTGCATGCATGTATAATTGCCATGGTTTTTAACTGAACCCAGCACAGGCAACTGAATTGTCAAAACAGTTGAAGCCAGCTGTCAAATATGAAGCCCTTCATTCAAAGAATGAAGCATAAGTATACATACACTTCCTTATATTTCTATAAATACTCTCTGATTCATTATGAGAAAAGCATTGCACTGAGAATTTTGGCTGTTAGTTTTTAAATTTGACATGGAGACACCAGTAGGAAACCTGAGAATGAATAAAAAGGAGTGTTACAGAAAACTGAGCTATGTCTTTACACTGAAAATTCATGGCTGCTAGTGATTGAGATGTCACTAGCTATTTTATAATAAAAAAATACTCTTTTACAGATTCTCAGATTTTTCAGTTATATTTTCTAGCATCTTTAAGTTGAACTGGTGTTAGTTGGTTTGAATCAGCTTCTTTTTTAAACCAATATATGTAGTTTTATACTGATTGATAGTGCCCCATTGTTCCAGAGCTTTCTCTAAGTAATTAACAGCATTATGTTTTCATGGAGAAGGAATGATTCTTTCTAGGATTAGGTGGTTTTGAACCTCACAGTAATTTTTTGTATTTTATTGGAATGCCAATTGAAATTTACTGCAATAAATGGAAAGACTGTTTATCAGAAGAGAGAGAAAAAATTCAGCATGTTGGAAAATTTATAAGAAGCTCACTGAAGAAAAATATTTGACAGAAAAAATTGTGTCTCAACAAACAAAGACCTAAATTAAATTTTTTATTCTTTTTTTTGACTAGAGAAAGATAGTTATGAATACTTGAAAGATTTTAACTGCATGCATTTTAAAATGATGAAGTCTCTGTGAAGACAACTTTTTGATCTTGAATTTTTCAGTGATAAAAAATTTGTTGACAACTTGGAACATTAGAGGTCTCTCAGGATGCAGTGCACTTATATGTAAACAAAAAGTTTCCCTTTGTAATGGGAAACAAGTGTCTTCAGAAAAAGAATTTAAATTTGGTTTCTTACAAGTATGACAGAAGATTATTTCTTTCAGTTACATCGCTTTATATATGCTTCATATTTGAATGTGTGAACTGCAGTAGCTTTATGCACAAAATTCAAGCATTAAGAACCAACACTTCATAATCATATTTTATATCACTGAGTTTTTGTATTTTGCTGATTGAATCTCATGAGATGAATATGATTTATTATTTTGTGTATTATGATTTTCTTTAATTTCTTGAAACAGTTGCATTTTCAAGAAGGAAGCGAAGGCTAAGAAAGCTACACAAATGGATTGTTCTCTGCTTCATTTATGTTTAGAGAAGCCCTCAGTAACTTTTGTTCCAAAACTCTGAAGGATTTGCAAATGCTAGATAATTCTTGCTCACAGTTAAAAGCAAATACAGGACCCAGGATGGATATAGTGTTATTTTAAACACACAGATCTACTTAGAGCACTGGATTTGGGCAGTTTTGTAAGAGGCCAATGCTTAGGTGGAGAATTACTTGTTTTCAGTATGAGGAGACTGCTTAGTAGGAAAGCAGTCAAGTGTGCATACGTAAGAAACAGCTAGGATATACTCTTGAGTTGATTCTATCATATATTCTGTCATGCACCTACTATGTGTAAGATCAAAAAGAAAAATAACACTTTTTAGTAAAAGACCCTAGTACTTCAAAACAGTCTATGCTGAAGTTGTCTGAAAAACCAATTGTCAATCTGTCTTTTTTTCCATTTCATTCAGGTTCTTAAACCACTAGATGTGAAAACCAAATTCTACAATGCAGAGGTGAGAACTGTGTGTATTCAGGTTTGTTTAGGCGTGCTGGGTTTGTTACTTAGGTTAAATTCAAAGTGCTTTTTAAGTACACCTTTCTGAGAAAAGTGATCAGTTCTAATGGAAAAACAGTGGTAGATATATATTGTATAGTTTAAAAATAGATAGGCTTTTGATGAAGGGCAAAAGAGATGTCAGGACCTCAATGTAATTGACTAACAATTTCACATATATTCCAGTTTCTCATAGACTCAAATACTTTCGGTTATTGCTTGTATGTTTAGGCTGATAGAGTACTTACTGTAGGGGAGATTAATTGTTCATAAAGGAGATGACAATTTATCAGAGTGGGGAAAATTTGAATTTAGATTTTCTCTATGTAACTATGACCCTTCAGTTCAGTAATTTACATTTTAGGCTTGTGACAGTTACACACAGTGCGTCTAAACTAAATACCTTATATATGTCTTGCATATTTATTTGGACATATGTACATGTCTGCCTTTGTCTATTTATGGTATGTGTCTTTAGGCCACAGGCTTCAAACCATGCATTGACCAGGTGTGAGGTACCTGAGCAGGACTGTAGCATAAACACATAGCACTGAGTGAGCCCTTTATAGAGCTGCTATTATCTGTAAGTGAGAATGTCTGGAAATGTCTGCTGCTGTGATTTAAAAATAAAAATAATTCTAAGAAATTAGGTAATTTCTCTGGCAGCAAAATATATCTCTTATTTAGTGTGTGGATTATATTATTGTTTCAGCTGTAAAGTACGTAGTAGGGAAAAGAGGGACAGATATCTTAAATGGTGCTGTCTCTTTATACTTCATTTGTAAAGTTTGTGATGAAGCACCTCTCTAAGGTAATTCTGGGCAAACTTTTTACATGGATTAAAAAAATTTTTTTAGTTTGCTTTCATAGTAGTTATACTGACCAGTCTTGGTAAGGGTTTTATTTAACTTTCAATTAGCTACCAATTCTTCATGGTAAAAATCTATGAGAAGCTTTGGTGTTTGATCTGATACATGTGGATTTGGGTTTTGGGGTTATTTTTGTGCTTTTTCTTTTCCACTGTAGAGTTTTTAAGAGGCTCTTTGATGCCTTTTGTTCTTCCTGTTCATAAATTTATGCAACTCCCATTACCATCTTATCCATTCAATTTATTGAAAAAAATTTTTAAAAAAGTTTTTGGATGATATTAAGTGAGCAATTTCCATTTGCCTAGCAAACTGGTATAGTAGCACTCCTGTCTAATTTCTGAAGTATATAAAGTGTTGACCATAGAATTCAACTAACTTCTAAAAACCTAGAAATAAGTCTATGGTTAGCTGTTGTGTGTGATACTACATTGCTGTGAAAGCACCAAGAAATTCATCCTGACTATTACCCTTGAGAGCAGGGGAGAAAAAAATGGTACGTGTCAGTTATTAGTTAACTAAAGATCTCTGGAAGGTGACTAACCAGTTAAACTGTTATCATTAAGATTACGACTGTGATGCTATTCATAATGTCTGTTACTAAAATTAATTTCAATTAATATTCTAATGATAATCCATAATTTAATTTCTTCTAAGACAAGGAATGATGCTGAACCTTAATCTTCTTGCTTATTGCTTATATTGCAGTAGTACCCAAATGGAGTTGATCACTGAAATTTATGCATAGAACACATGCCCTGTTGCCCTAACCTGCTGCAATCCTGGGTTTGAATTACTCTCTCACTGACTTTAATGTGCCTTGAAAAAAAGGCTCTGTAAAAGGTTCTGTTCCTGCAAGCATGCACAGAGAGGTAGACAACAAAGTTTGCAATTGAAGTTGGGTCTTTTGGATTGATGAATATTCTAAAAAGAGTTTTTCTTGATATTATACCAGGTTTTGTTATAACTTGCAACATAGTAGCTTTGCTAGGACACATTACTACATTATTTTTGGGATATTATATATGAGGATACTTAAAATTATCTATAAGGTGACAAGGACTGTTTTTCCATTTCACATACAACCCATTGCATGGATTGAAATTCAGGACAAACTTTAAACTTACTCAAAAACTAACTCTCTTTTTTTTTGAGTCAGTTTATTCTACCATATCTTGTCTGTGACTTGTGTGCCTTAAGCTCTACTTTGGATTGGTTCTGAAGCAAAGCTAGTAAATCATGTAACCATACTATAAATTATTAGAAATGTAGTTGTCATCTTTGTTTGCATCCATTTTTATTTTTTTCTGTCTTACTAACGCTATCTTGTTTAAATGGTGCAAAAAAATGCAGAAATGCATTTTGTTTGGAAGTTAGCCTCCTTTTTCTTTAACATTTAACCCTAATTTCTCTAATGTGTTCTTTTTTTTATTTTCCCATTAGAGTGACCTCAGTTCTCTGGTAATTTTTATTTATTTTTTTATAAATATGTATGCTTTTTTAATTGCTTAACTGTCTCTGTGCTTGTTATTGACATTCTTTACAAACATAATGGAAAAGCAATGTTTGTTCTGCATATCATAAACGGATGTGTTCTCATCTTTATATGTGCAGCTAATCATTTAAATGGTTAGCTCTTTCTTTAATACCCATTGTTGAAACTAGAACTTGGTATCTACAGATTCTTGTGGGGGTCCTCCTATAAAATACCTCAACAAAATTTTATTAGATCTATTATTTGAAAAGAGAAGTTATTTCCTTCTAAAATTTTTCTGCTTTTGACCCATGGAAATGTAGGTTTCACTACAGCACTGCTTGTGTAAGCTGTGACAGAACTTTTCACATCTGGTTGGTGGAGACAGTGGGTTTGAGGAGAGAGCAGCAGTTCGATGTTCTTCCTTCCTTTGGCTAGCTGGAACTGCACTTCACAATTTTAACTGCATGGAACAGTTGATTGAGTTACTATGTTACTTCTTTCACATTAAGGCGTGCATTGTACTAAAATAAACTGCATATTTGACAAGTTTTTTATTTTTAAAATATGTAATACTAAATCAAATTAGCAATAACACAAAACTAACTTGCTTTTTCATTATGCTGCTTGTTTTTTCTTTTCCCTGTCAAATTAGCTTTTTTAAACTTCTGCCTATGGTTGCTGTTTTGAAAACTACTAAAATTTGGGTAAACCGAAACTTTGAGCAATGGATTTATGGGATATAAATTGTATCAATTCAAGTGGCAGTCAGGCGGTAGTAGTAATGGTTACTGAGAGCCATGTTTTCAGTGGGGTTATTTCCAGTTCCTGCAAGCATGAAGTGTCTCTGTAACCTGTTGAGGTTGCACAGTTTTCATTACTATATAGATGCTGCTTCATATTTAATGTGTTTATAAGGCAATACAAAAAGGCAACACAACCATTCTCTATTTTTCCTTCTAACACAATTTTTTGAGACTAAACATATTTTGGCAACTTTGTCCCACTTTTATTTTGTAATATACAAGCAGGACTCCATTTGTATAAAGAATCATTTATTTACACTGATCAAAAAGAAACTGTAAGTTTTGTTCCACCTTCCCCACAAAAGTACTTTCTTAAAATTTATCATAACAAAATATTCAAACTGCTTCAATCTCAATCTGTAGAATAGACTATTTCAGTTGGAAGGGACCTACAAGAATCACTTAATCCAATGGCCTGAATCAGTGACTGTTGTAAATGCAAATTTGGTATCCCCCTTTTTTTAACTGGCACTTCTTTAATTGTGGTTTTCACTTTTCTGGGGACTCATATCTCTAATAGACTGAGTCTTCCATAATTATTTTATCCTGAGATTTTTAGACATGCAAAGTGACTTCACTGGTCTGCAATTCCACAAAAGAGGTGAGGCAAAAACTTCTCTAGTCCCATGGTTTTTCATCTTCTGAAGTTTAACAGTCTATAGCTTTCATTTTTGCACTAGAATTGGTTCTTCGATACCACCTCGAGGCATTAGCTTCAGATGTTCTGAAGGTAGAGCACCAGTTAAATTGTTGGATGCATACAATATAGGTAACCTTTGGCATGATGCAGCTGAGTGAGAGAGGGGGCTGGATTTTGCATTTTAGCTAGAATGCTAGTATTTAATAATAAAAGCTCAGAGCATGTACCTGAACCATTTTACTTCAGTTAAAGAAAAACACACACATTTACTTTAATTTTTTTATACAGCTTGATGCACTAGTGATCTGGCTTGGCATGTTCTTGTGCACTGCAATTCCTTACTATTTATTCAATTTTTTTAATAATTTGGATAAAAGCCTGAGTTGCTATTAAGTTGATAAAGTCTTGGGAAGTGGTGATTTAATGCATTACAAATAAGCAATAGCTAGAACACAGCAAAATTATCCCACATCCATTGTTTGGCAAGATATCTGTTGACTAACACTTTTGCTCCTATTGTTACTGGGATTAAGGTTTTTTCTTGCATTAATTAATTTGATTTGCAGGCATGAACTAAACATGTGTGACTTTTTTGTTTAACAATAGGACTGCCTACTCTTTTTTAATAACACTAATCATATTTTCATGAACTTGAACTTTTGATTTTTTTCAGACAGATGAAGTGTTTCTGGAAGCTCAAATTCAGAATATCACTACCTCTCCAATGTTTATGGAGAAGGTTTCTTTAGAGCCATCTATGATGTACAATGTTGCAGAACTGAACACAGTTGACACAGCAGGGGAAAGGTATGTTTACATTCAGGACATTTGACTTTGAAATGCTTCATGTTAATATTTCAGGAGATACAAGTATTAGTTAGTCGTTTGTCTATAATGAGAGGATTGTATGTCTTTGCTTGAGTAAAAACATCAAAATCCTATTCTGTGTTCAACTGGAAAATTTGTTACAGTTTTCTTTGTATAGAAACTATTCTTAAAAATCTATAATTCTACCTAATAGAGAAATATCCAGCCTAATCCTCAAATAATTTGTAACAATGATGACATGATAACATGAAAACATGCTATTATTTCAGTATCTCCTGTATAAAATTTAACCCAGAGCTGGTTTTGACCTGACCTCTGTGTACATACTTAGCCTTACAGGACTCATCTGACTAATCCTTGCTTCCTATCAGTAACCTGCTTATTGTTTTCAGTTGTTCTAATAATGATATACCAAGACATTAGTCAAAGTGGATCAGTGGTACACCCTCATGGAGTCATAGAATATAAAATTTTTTCATGCTGAAATAAAATAATTTTAATTTAGTTAAACACCTAAATAAAATACCATAATAACTGACTACAGTGGATACAAGATCTTGTGAAGTTAACTTTGGCTGTTTGTGCTTTGCAGTTGCTTGGGTTTTTGGAGGTGATGGTTGAGTGCTTCAGCAGTAGGGGCTGAAGTGAAAATTCTGTCTTCTCCTTGCCTGTTGAAGGATTGACCTGCAGCATAATGAAGCTTTGTTTTACCAAGTGTTTGCATCCACTGTAACGGTTTTTCTCCTGAACAGGAATTTTTGTTTCATGACATTGAGATTTACTGTGAGGGAAAACAAATAGCAGAAGAAAAATTACCAGCATTTTTGTTTAAATGCTAACATGCCAGATAATTAATTACAATGTAGCAGAGAGAATTTCTCTGTTATTTCTGAGAAGAGAAGAACAGGTTCTTTGATTTCTCCGTGGTCCTTGGTGCTACATAAATTATAGAGATCTTTCCTGTTGTGAAAGCAAAAAATATTCTATGTGTTTTACCATTATCAAACTATGCATACACATACAATAAGACTTGTGGGGGATGGGGGAAAAAGTTGGGTTCTTAATCTTCAAAATAGCTGTTTAAATTAAGACCTAGTATTTTTTTCCTTTCAGTGAGTCTACTTTTGGCGCAAGGACTTATTTACAACCTATGGATACACGTCAATACTTATACTGTCTAAAACCAAAGCAAGAATTTGCAGAGAAAGCTGGAGTAATAAAAGGTGTAACAGTGATTGGTAAATTAGACATTGTATGGAAAACTAATCTGGGTGAACGCGGAAGGCTGCAAACTAGCCAGCTCCAAAGAATGGTAAGTTTAACTTAAGTATTAATTTAACTTGGCATTCATTTTTAAGGAAACTCAATGAACAATTTTAATAATGACTTGGAAAAGTGCAAGCTGCTTACTTTCTGAGTCTCATCATTTATTCAC
>VXBC01013129.1:18030-44249 GCA_013399945.1 Ploceus nigricollis
TAACAGGCATGTTATTTTCCAGTTAGTAGGGAACTGAAAACTAAAATAGTAGAACTCGGGTAGTTTTTTATTGTTAAAATAAGGTGATGCCAATTATTCTTTGCATCCCAGAGGCAATTAAATAGATTTTAAGGGAAAAAAAAAGGAAAAAAACCACCCTGCATTGCTGCCTTAGATCAAGTTCTCTAAAGCATATACAGGAAGAAGTTTAGGGCCTGGTCAAGCACTACAATGTGCTTTTCCCTAGCTTTGTTTTGACAAAAACTGGAAATATTTTTGGCTGAAATATCTATGGTTACCCAGAGGTAGCCATTTAGTAGATAAAATGGCGACTGTCTTTCCTAGTTTAACACTAGGTAAACTAGTGTTAAAGACTCTAATCAGCAGCTTGTATTTCTCAGCTACCATGTTGGCACTTAGCAACTTTATAGTTAGTTTTGACACTATTTTACTTAAGACTTCCCATGTATAAAATCTTAAGAGTAGTATTCAGCATTAAGTGGATAAATTGAGGACCCGCTTTGTATATTGAGGGACTAATATATTTCCATACAGGAAACAATTAATTAGAAATGAATCCTGCCTATGTGATAAAATCCAACCAACATGAACAGATATTTAAAGACTGCAATTTACCTGTTACTTGAGATACATAAAAAACTAAACCAGAAAACCACAACTATACAGACAAAAAAGTATATAACTTTATTTATAATATATCTTCGAGTTAAACCACACAAATTGAAGGAGATGTAACCACATGGCAGTAAGAGGTAGGAGAGATACAGAAATAGTAGACAAGTTGCATTATGCTAGTATGATTTTCTGTTGCCATAAAACAATCTACTCAAAGTTACAGAGCTAGTTCTATCTCAGTATGCATGAGTGATTTTACTTTGCACTTGTTACAAAACCAAGAGTGCAACTGAAACAATTTCTAAGCTGAATAATTTCATTAAGTGTCTTTATGATCCTAGTTAGAAGAATATACTCCCATGCAAGCAGGTTACAGGAGTTCACAATTGATTGCAAAATACTTTCTTCTTTAACAAATTATCGTACTTACACACTGATGGAACAGTAATGATACAAAACCAATTCGATGTAAATGCGGATTTGCTCAGTTGAATGATAAACTGCAATTGATCTTAAATTAAAGCAATATCCACAGGGATTGTGGTTTACCACTTTATCTAGGAGGATGAAAAATTTTAGCACAAGATACGGTGCAGTTACTACATGGGAAAAGAGTCCTTCCACACCCTGTGATTAAGACATGTTGCACAACTGAAACAATCTAGACAATTCAAAGAAAAGCGGACTTTAGCATAAATGATCTCTCTGTTCATGGTTTCAGTGGAAAAGCATGTAATGACAGCTCCTGTTACTGGTTTCACTGTTTTTTGTTCAGGCTATAAAGCCCTTTCTGTTAATACATAAGAAACAGAGAATGTTTACTAGTATTGCGACAGTCAGTTGTAGCACATTCCTGAAGGCTTAGCTAATGCTATTAACGTTTTAATATATACTCTGTATTATCTGAACTAAAACCTAAACACAACAATATTGTAGCATGTGAAATGAAAGTTACAACTCCATGAAGATGACTTCAAGAGTAGTTTTCAGGTAACTAACCAATGCTTCATTCCATTTAACCTTGGGGATTATTCTCCCATAAATCCAGTAAGCTGTGGAGTTTGTACTTACCAGTACAAGTACACAATTCTTCTGCCCTCTTTGGATATTAACATACTTTGTAGTTATTAAGGAACTCTCATGAGATTCTTGACACTCTGTCTCAAAGCAGAAAAGTAACTGCATGAGGACTGCTGTTGCAAAGTGAGAATCATTTGAGTTTGTACAGAGATACTGGCAGAGCTGCCAACTCCACCATGGATTTTTTGGTTCCCCCTATCAAAGTTAGCGTAACACACTTTGCGCAGTTGAAGATATGAAAGAGAATTGAAAGGAACTGTGAGGTTTAACATACTAGGTACAATGCTTCTCTCCTGACACAACACACTTATTCCAAGTAATACCTGTACACTTTTTTGTAGCTCACCCAGAGCCTCCATAAATCTTCCTTCTAAACGGTATTCCTGTCCTACTCAGTGTAATTGAACTTAAGTTTCCTTGAATGAGTAAGATTCAGGATCTGAGCTACGTCTGACAAAAGATCCCTTTAGGGATTCTCTTTCTTGTCATCAGATGTTGAATCAGAAGCTGTTACTTGAAAATGTATTTAATGTAAAGCTTAAGTATCTCTACAGCCTGAAGAAAGCAGCTACACCAGCTTAAAGAGAGAATTTTCAAAAGCATTTTAATGCTGTACATAGGCAAGCTATTCAATAAAGTGTGAAATGTCTTAAAATTGTTTATGTATTAAGCTTTACCTCTTTATTCAATAGATGGTAATATGGATTTCCTAGATTTGTGTTTTCTCCAATTCCTTTCATTTCTCCTTGGATCAGCACTTTTCTGTCTGGTTTAGTAGGGTAAGATTCATACCGTAGATGTACAACGATAATTTGTTAGAATCAAGTATATTACTTAGCCCCAAATTTTGCATTTGCTTCTGCTGGAGGAGCTGTTTTATGAGCACAAGATCAATTGGATATAAAGTCTAAGGTTCAGGGGTTTCTGTGTATTTCTCCATTTGGGAGTCTATTGTTACTCCTCCACATACCTCCTCCAGACTGACTGGGCATGAGAGATCACTCTCTCTGAAAATTCAAAGCAGGCTCCTCAAATTAGTTTCGCTATAGGAAGAGGAACGTGTGTTGAGAACGTCCCTGGGCTAAGAACAAGTGTACTTTGTATCAGAAAGCAGTGTGAACAGTAAACAGAGTAAAAAAAGTTAACACACTTGACATACAGAAGAGCAGCAGTCTTGCAAGAGTAACATTAACTGAGCAAGAAACAAATACTATAGAGTCCAAAAAATCTTTAACTTGATTATATAACCATCATTTTAGATAGATATATGTAATTAAAAAAATCCCCAATTGTTTAAGCCAGTGATTTATCACACAAGAATAGAAAAAGAATCCTTCTAAGGCAGTTCTTTTTTAAAATTTTCAGTACTAGTTATTTGTACAGTCACAGGCTCAGTTTTAGCTTATTACAGTTAAGAATTTTAAGTTTCTATTAAATACTGCATACATACGGAATGTAATACAGCTTGCCATATGCCTAGGAACATAGTGCCATAATTCTGACCTCCAGGGCTACCATCAAGATGTGAGGGTATACATGGCAGTAGAAAACCCTACAACTTCTCTTTCCTTTCCCAAGCCAAGTTCCATTTTGATTTCTGTGCATTATCCTACACAGAATTATTGTCTTCTCTTTCTCTACAATGTGTGGTACTCCTTCATATGCAGTGATCTCCCTCTCTTCTGCCCAATGAAGTTGAAAAGTATTTCCTCTTACTCATGAAGGCCCCTCCCCAGGATTAAGGAAACAGACTTCTCAAGCATGAATCTCTATACCAACACTACTTAATGCTCATTATAAAAGGGCACATCAGATGGGCCTATTGTTTCAATATTTCAGTACTTCAAAACTGTTTAAAGGAGTACAGCCATAATGAGTCTCACCATATGAGTAACACATCTTTTACACTATCATTTTAGAAGTAGCTGTTCGGCAAGATCAGCACACTACAAAACTCCTCCCCACTCAGTAGCCCCGGAGGTCAGTCTGATGCACATACTGAAATGACTTGGACTTGGGGATTTTGATAAACCACCTATTCAGTGTGTTGATTTTCAGAGGAGTAACTATACATAAACGCTATGTTCCAAGTTATGTGCAAGAGATCTGTTTACCAGATTTATTCTTGTTTGCAAACACACACAAAGAATTTTCTGTCTTCTATTCAAGCAGAAGAGTTACAATGGTGCTTTTGCTACTAACTATGGTATGCATTTTGGGGTTATACATCATTCCAATTCATATGACTCGTTGAAGTCAGGAATGTTCTTCAGTGCTGCCACTCAAATATCGGCTCCGGATATGATTTCTCAGTTGCTCTATGAGCTCAGGATTCTGCTGCTGTATCTGCTGTGCAAACTGCTGCCCCCTGTGTTGAACAGTTTTAAGTGAACTCAGCAAGTGAAAGCAGCATTTGTAAGAAAACAGGATATCCCAATACAGCTGAAAGGTTCATTACATTAAAATTAAGATTAAATATATCTTGATTTACAGTCTTAAGGTAATTGCAGTATTATGAATTTATCTGGTTAAAGTGTCTCCAAACAGGATCATTGTCATAAATTCATTTTCATTCTTTAGTACTATTACTTCTACTGGATAACATGGAGGAGTAAAGTATATCACCTTACAAAATATATTACCTTTTATGGTAAAATAACATATCTGCTCCAGTTATTTATTCCCTTCTTTTTGAGAGGATCCACTCTAACTGTTTAAAGTAACTACTCTTAGNCCAGAAATACAGTATGCTGCTGCTGACTTGTACTTGTGAACATGTCATTAATTGAAAGCAAGCATACTGTCAATTTTTTATATCTTGCATGACTGAATTAATAACAGATCTATCTATAACAGTTGTGGCTTAAGAGTTAAATTAATAGCGGAGACTAATTCCATGTATAAGAGAAGCGTAACACTTGTTTACTAGTAAAAAACAAATAAATAAAAAATATGATTTCACGAAAAGCCTAGCTTGTCCTCTCTGTTACTTCTACATTTTGTGCAAGTAGCAAACTCTCAAGACTCCTTCAAACTACAGTGCAGGTTGAAGGAAAGCCACATTTTTATAGATGTCTGCATAGTACACAGTTTTTATGAAAATAGCCGTAAATTTTTGCAGTGAGACATTTCTGTCTGTGATATAAATCATAAATTACTTTTGCCCTGAAGAGTTGAAACTTAAAAATAGTTTGGAATTGGCTAGAATGCTGAAATAAAGTAAAATTGTATGCCCTATTACAGATCTTGGGATATATGCAAATGGCATGTTTTTTTGCAGACCCTTCCAGATGGATATCATCATTACAGTATAAAAGCCTTGGGTCCTGGGTTTGGTAAAGGTATTCTTCATTATCCTGAGTTCCCTGAAACATTCCTCATCTAAATGGAGAGATGCCAGAGGAGAAATTGGTTTGACTAGTGCTAAGTAAATCTGTAGCTTTCCTAAATAGTATCTGAGATATCAGGTAGTAAATTTATCCACACAATTTGAAAGCACATGTAGGAGTACTTAAAAGATTTAAAGGAATGTTTTTGGTAAGTGGCATTAGAAAATAACAACGTGTGAGAACCAGAAAGTGAAGCTGAGCACACAGCAGTTCAGTCATTCCAGTTGATGGAAATGTATGGAGCAAAAAAACACAGTCCTGGAAAATAAGTCTTGGAGTTCTTGGTTTTATATAACAAACAGTGGGAATAGACCACAGTATAATTCCCTTGACAATGCACCCTTTTAAATAGATGTTGCACAGTTATCCTACTTCGAATGTGACAGTTAACACCATGCAGTTCTTACTTACGCGTGGATCAGGCTGGACAAATCCGAAAGGCCACCAACCCCAGCAGCAGGGCCACCAATGGCATTTGACATCATCCCAGACATCCTGGAAGAGTTAGCACAGTGTTTGTATTGGAGTGTGCAAGGACCTTGACTGTAAGCAATAAGCCCCACTTCTTTTTTTAATTGCTGAGAGGAACTAAGTTGCAAGGAGAAGAAGCTACACTTTACAGTAAGCAAAATAAAATTACATTTTCAGTAATAAATCTACATTTCAAAATTATAGCTATAAGTACTATACATCTTTTATTAATTCAAACATCCTAAAAAACGTTTTAATGGTACCCCATTTTAATACTTACAGTTGTTGAATTTGAGGATTTTGCATTAAGCTTGCTGCCTAGAATAGACAACATACAGCTAAAATTATAAATTATTTACTACTTGGCTGTCACTGAGAAAATCATGCAGAAAAAACCCACATGCTGTGTTCTGTTTTATTACAAAATTAAGTTTGCATGCAGAGCAAAAAGAATCACTACAGCAATCACTTCATGGAAATGAAGCTGATACAATTTGTTATGTGTTAAAGAAAAAACAGTGGTTATAGATTCAGACATGAAAAATATGATAAGCCATTTAACATGAAAAACCCAGCACCAGAAAATTAAACAAACAAATGAAACGTTGAAGAATTGCAAGGACAAATGTTTTCTACTGGACTTTTTGGACAAAAGTCTGTATTTTGTTGCTTCTCGGCCTGGATAAATTAATTTTGCAACTATTATTAGTACCAGGCATTAACAGTTAAGATTATGGCCACAAATATTTTGGATCAAACCAGAGTGTGGACTTACTTTGTAGCATGGTTTTGTGGTAATATATATCTTCTCTGGTAACTGCATATCTTCTTATTTTGTAGTAAGCATGAGGCTATTTAAATTTCTCATTCATTTGATACCTCTAAAATTATATTGCTTTTACCATAGTGTAAGGGTGTCTATGGACTGATACTATAGAAAAAAACATGTGATTTTTCAATGTTAGTAATGTAATTCCTACAGAAATCAGTGTCTGTATGAATGCACCACCAATAGACAAAACACAGTATGTGCTTCTTAACTGTCTTATTAAAGATATAACAGAAATCAGATATATCCAGTATTCATTTTATTGATCAATATATCAATATATATAGATAACTCAAAAGTAAATTAACTTTTTTCTCTAGTTAATAGTTAGATATAAAATGTATAAAAAGTCACATGCAGGTCAATTCTGTGCTCAATATAGGGTTAGCTTCTTCCATCAGTAATAAGTCTTGCGTAGTTTAGGGGCCAAAAACTGAGGCTACAACCAATTTTCTCAAGGTCAGACAGCGAGGCAATTTTTTCACTTTAACAAAAAAACAAGTAACTACACCCTGGGGAAACAACTCAGTTATTCCTGAATAAATGCTTGGTGTTCTGTCTAGTTCACCAGGCATCTTCTGGAAACAATCCTTTCCCCAAAACCAGCTCCATACATCATTGATTCTAAACAGACAGAGGTTAAGTACATCATGTGGCTAGTGAAGTAGTACACAGAGATGCAGCGCTATTTAATCACAAAGGCCATCAGAAAACTTGCTCCCTCTTTCCTTGCCTACTGTCTCTATTATTTGGACCATGTTACCAAACCAGATGTATCGTTCTCTTTTGAATGCAGCACACTTCCACACAAAAGCACTGGTTGAAATGTGCTGTTCCATTGAAGCTGCCAGAGGGCTTGTAAAGTTTTAACTGCTTTCGTAAAGGAAATAACTTTGGGGTTTGTTTTGTGTGGGGTTTTTTTGGTTTCTTTTTCTCCAAATTCCATTCTACAAAGTTAATTAATTCTGTTTAGCTAAGAAAGCCATGTGGAAAAAAAAAAGAATACTGAGGGAGAAATACACAATTTGTTAATGTACTGAATATAAGAAGAATCCAGTATATGCTATTTATATTCATTTTTTTAATTCTTAAGGTTATTAGGGATAATTTGAAAGAATAAGAACAGAAAGGTCTCTTGTCCCAAAGGAGAGAGAGAGAGATAACTCTCCCGAAGGAGTGTTACTTTAGTCGTTGTATCATTGTTAACTGTTCTGTGGAGAATTGAAGAAATTTTCATCATGCTGTTGACAAGAGCTTTCTGTCATAGCATACATAAAAATAGCATAGCTAACCTATGTGTGTTGTTTTCTATAAGTAACAGAGAATCAGCTGTAAATAACACAGGCATTATTGGAGATATTTGCTTCACTTCTTGTTTTGAGTGGAAAATTATGTAGAAAAGTTTAAATTCAGTGTAATAAAACCATTGCTACAATAATACTCATTAAAATTGCTTGTGTTATTGAACAACAGTTGTTCTTAAAAGTTCAGTTTTTAAAATGGGATAATGCAAACCTTGAGACATACTCACCATACTAATGAAGGCAGGATTGTTTATCAAGCTTGCCATGTCAAAACTCAGTCCAGTTCCAGTCTACAAACAAATTGCAATTGAAGCTAAGTTTCCTACAAAATCCCAGTTTAAACTATTGTAAATAAAGAGCAAACTTACAGGACTGGACACGTCTCTTAGTTTCTGTTCTGCTATTTTCAAATTTGACTTGTAAGAGTCATTCTCTGGATCAAGATCCAGTGCTTTTTGATAACTGGTAACTGCTTCTTCATATTTATTCACAGAGGTCAGAGCCAACCTTATGTGAAATAAAGAAATCCAGGTTAGAACATAAATGATCATCAAAAGCTAATAATATATTTTCTGTTCTAAGTAAAATAGTATCTCATGACTGATTTTTAGCTTGACCATTTAATTAAAACAGGTACTACTGCTTAGTGTAAGCACTTGTTTTTGTAGAGAAAGGGATCCCTCAAGAACACATCTTGCACTGTCTGTTTCATATATATGCAAGTTTCATTAAAAACTCCTTAGTATCATCAAGTGACTTAGTCACTTTAAAAGCACAAGCTGGATCCAGCATCTGTGCCTTTTTGCATAAGCTTTAATTGTTTTTTCCAGTTCTTCTGACCTAATAAATTATTTAGAAACTTACATGGGTAGGTAGGGCAAAGATACTCTTAATATGAGTTATGCAATGTTAAGAAACTGGATCTACAAATACATTGTTTATTTTTATATATATTAAGAAACATATACTTTTAATATAATAATTACTATATTAAATATTTGAATATAGAAGATGTTTGAATATTATATTGTTGTCTTTATACATTTATATAAAATTATTTTTATTATTGACATTTTCATTATTTTAAAATACTGGACCTACAAGTTTCAGCATTTTTGTCTCAGGATCAATGTAAGGGTTCTCATTTTGGATCTTGTACTTCAACAACTTGACAAATGCGTTATACAGCATAGTAGTAATATCTGTATAATGCTGTAAGAAACCCTTATATCCTTGTATCAGGGAAGCCTACTAAATATTTTGAAAAAGACTCTGCTCCAGCAGCTCATGAGAGCACAGGACAGATCTACTACTTTTAAGCAGTATTTTATTTCAAATTTGATTAGCTACTATGTTTAAAATATCATCTTTCTTTGAACTATTCCAGAAGTCCATCTGGTTGCAGTTTCAGTTCTATCTGCTACTGTATTTTCAATTTGTACTGACCAAAAAACTAATCTGATCTTTTCCACATTTTGTAAAAGATTTGTGTAACCCACATTCAGCTATTTAGTACTTCAGTTCACCTTCTGATGCTGAGCTATACAGCCTGGGTTGATAAGCTTGTGCTTATGCCCACTAACAGACCTTGGTCTTTCGTCTCATGCAAACAAGTTCAGTGTTTTAGATACATCCGTGATTGTCATCACTCTCAGTAAGGGTATAAAACTCCAGGAATTTCCAGTATTGCTCCAGGAGGAATCCACACAATATTAGTGTTTTCTCTCTTAACTCCCATAAAAAACAGTCTCCCTTTTTGCCCATTAACTTGCCAAAATAGTTTCTGCCCAGACAAGAAATGCAATCCATTATTTCTGTGATGCAATAATGCTTTTTACAGAAAAAAGTATTTTACAGAGCAAGTTTCTTGGAGCACAGTACAAGTCAGAACAGCAGACAATTTCTTTCCTCACACCTCCTACCCAGACAAGTGGTCTTTCAGGATCATGCTGGAAATACCACCTTTAATGAACATTCCCACTTTAAAATGGCTCCCATCTCTGCATATTTGTGGCATTTCTGCATCTTTCTGTGACATACATAGCATTTCTGTCAGATTCTGAGAAAAACTGATATGTCTCCATAATACAGTTAGAGAGCACATCTTTTTCATAAGGACTTTTTGTTGAGAAGGTGTTTTCTACACTGGGGGCATGGGGGTGGGATTTTCACTTATTATTAAACAAGCATGGTTTCCTCATTCAGCCTATGCCAAATGTTTACTCATCTGCTGGGTTAAGCAATGGCTTGTAGCTCAAAATATGTCCTCTATTAAAACAACCAGACAATAAAATAAAGAGAAGCTTGATTGTCTGAGAATGGTCCTACTCTCAGTGTGTATCAAAGGAACATTGGTCTTACACCCAAAACTCTAAAATAATCTCCAGTTAAATCAGCCTGTAGCACCCCTCCATATCAGTGAAATCACGGGAGCTTGGATTGTCCTATATGAAGAAACAATCTAAGGAGAGTTAAATGAAACAAAACCAATTCAACCTAAAATTTTGAAATCAATTCATCATTTCAAAAGCCCCTTAGTCTAGGCTGGTATTAGTAAAATGAACTGTATTATGGAAAGTTTTTAAGTGATAGAATTCCACCACATTTTATCTTAAAATAAATGTTCCCTGCATGGTTTTGTCCCAAGCCAACAAGAATTATCACAGACAATTTCAGGGCATGGTTCAGAATTTAATACAGACCAGTGCACTTTAGCAATAGGTTGTTTGGATGTGGCCACTCTATACTGCAAAGTAGATTTTAATAACATGGACATAAGCCATTTTGTGCCAACTGACTCAATAAACAATCCCAAGCATTTTTTAATTTACTGGTATAAATATAGCCTCAAAAGACATGCAGCATTAAGTCCACTACTACAATGTGCCTGATTATTGAAAATGCAAAGCTATACATCTTGGAAGAACGGCCCTTCACTCAAACCAACAGCCTGTTAGAGCATTCCTGAGATTGCTTTCAGGTAGCACTTAAAACCGCCCTCAAGAGGCTATACAGTTAATCCCTCAGACATTGCTGAGAAAACCTGCCAAAGAGACATAGCTTATTCCTGCTAAAATACCTGCTTCCAAAGAGCTATTGAACAGAAAAACTAAGGCTTTATTCCTGCTAGTATGAAGCTGTTCTCTAACAGCTTAATTAACAGATTCAGTGTTCCAACAGCAGAATTTTGATTACTTTTAACTAGTTCGGGGGTAGGAAAAAAACATCATTAATTCCTAAGCTAAATCCAGCAAATTGATAAATTGAAAGAAAAATACTGCAAACTGATGAAATCTGATGAAAATGCTGATATCAACAACATATAAAAAGAGCTGACAGTCTGATAGGGTCATCTTCAGAAAACTGCTATATTTACACAACAACAATGTTCTGTAAGTGAATAAAACAACCTGGCTCCATATATTTCAGAAAATCTATGGTAATGTACACATGAGTCTTCAGTGTTTACTCAAATTTCTATTAGCTTACCCCATTCTTCCATATGCTTTGCTGTACTTTGGATCTATTGCTATGGCACTCTCGCAGTCCTTTATTGCTTCCCTGAAGTTGTTGAGCTTACTTTGAGCAGCAGCCCTGAGAGAAAGATGGTAAGGAAATAAAGCTTTGTCAAAAAAAACCCCAACCAACCAAAAAATGCACAAAAAACCAAAACCAAACCACAAGCCTAGATATTCACACGTTTGTGACTTATTTAATCTTGCTGACTTTTCATTCACTATTTAGGCTATGCTTAACCTTCTTTAATTAAGTAGGACAAGCAAATGTTATGAGTTTATTATGTGCCTAAGTGCATTGCTGGACTACGGTTTTGGAGAAGATGCACTCACCTCTGAGGACACAAAGGACAAGTAATTCTAAGGAACTGTCTAAGATCTAGCATATGACTATGCACAGAATAAATCATAAAACCTATTACAAGAAGTGAAACTGTCAAGTAGTAGTTTATATAAAATCACTGTTTAAGGAGAAATATTTTATGTAATTGGTGTTTTCCAGAAGAAGTATCATTTTACAGCCATTCAAAGGAATGCTGTGATTTTTCCCTGCTCAGGATTTTAGAAGTCATCTCAAGCTTGTAGGTAAATCAGAATAACATTTCTTAATAACCTCTGCATTACTAAATTACAGTTGCATCTCTATATTGGAGAAATATACTGAATATTGCAGATATTAGTACAATAAGATTAAAGACTTGATCAAATTAAAAAGGACACATTAAATGAAATGAATGTGACACAATTAAAATGAAACACATTAAAAATCAAAATTTCACCAGTTTGAAAGGTTTCAAGCCACTCTCATTTATTTTTCCTTGGTTAAAAAAAATCACAATATTTTCATTGCATAAAGCATATCTCTTTTTTATTAAGAAGCTTTTGTCCTGTGATTAGCTCCAAATTGGATGAGTTTTTCTGACTTTGATTAAAATGTCTTCTGAATGGGACTACTTATCTGTTTTGGGCTGTTAAGCAGTTGTCCAACTCCACAGATGCCAGTGAAGCTTTATAAATAAAAGCTGGGGGCAATGCTTGTTCTCACATGTGTTTGAACAGAAAACATTTTTCCATGTTCACAAGAAGATTTACAGGGCTGGTTAAAAATTTGAGGGCATGTCAGCCCACTCTTTTTTGCACTGCTGTGGATAAAAAGCAATCCCACTGCTGCATGTCCCCATGGCTCCCAAACAAGCTCAAGAATAAGGTATATACTTACTGAAATACTCTATCATCCACAAAACTCCAAACAACTCCTGTTTTCTTTTAAATAATTACATACAATACTGTACTGACTGACATCAAGATTCATTTTGGTTCTCACAAATGTGGTATGTGATGATGCAACACAAAAATTATTTCTGCTCTTGCTAATTAAAACTTCGACATCTAAGCCCATACTGAGGAAACTTCCAGTGATTTTAGGAAGCTTTTGAATCTGGTCTGATTATTTCCATTTTATACATAAACTGACTCGTGATCAGTTTTTCCAAGAATATAGATGATTTACACTTTTGAACTGCCATCCTAAATATGTAAAATGTTAGCAAACTGCATAATTTCCTTTCTCTTTAAACTTGCCTTTAAACACTGAATCTTTCATTTGTATTTATCACAAACGAAATGCTGGAGCAATGGATGCAGAGCTTCAAGAATAGCATAATCCAGTGGGTACAGAGCCACAAAGCCAGATTGACAGCACTTAAGTTAATATATCCTATATCCTTACATTAATAATGGAGGCACTCTAGAGGTGGGCTCATTCCAGTAGGGTCTAAAGTCAGGACTGCCTTTGCTCTTTGGCTGCTCTTCCAAGCAGTGTTCCACAAGAGCAGACAGCTGTGACTAGGTTAACATGCCCTTCCAAGCTTACCTGCTGCCAAATCACTATGTCTTCTTCATTCATGACGGTAAAGAACAGATTAGATAAGAAAACTGTAACAGCAGCATTGTTATTTTTCAACAGGTCACACATGAAAATACTATTTACAAAATGCTTGAAATCTCCAAAATGGTATTCCTGCATTGATGATTTTTTTTGCCAGAGGTAGCTAGTACTTGAGGAGAGAGAGAGAGCAGCTGAGTCACTAGAACACCAGAGAAAAAGGCTTTTACTACTCTCAGCAGGCTAGAAATCACAACTTGACACACAGAATACCTTATCTGAAGAGTTGTAAGTAATTTTAAAGCCGATTTTAACTGACACAGATAATGCTCAATGAGCTCACTTTAATTTTACAAATCTAACAATAGATTTCTGAATAGTGACGTTTCTAGCCTTTGACCTGCTTCACAATTTATTTTTTAAATAATTTTAATGAAGTCCAGGAATGAAAGGTGTGTATCATTTTGGGTTTACCTGTTGCAGTAATAGACTGCATTGTTTGGATCCAGTTCTATAGCCCTAGTGTAACAATCCACTGCAGCACCATAATTTTCTTCCTTCATATGATTATTACCTGAAATGAATTTTAAAAAGTTCTTAAGTAATTAGATGAGACAGTATGTAGTTAGATGAGACAGCTCTTAATGAAAGAAACAGAGAAGCTACCTTTTAGCAACTACAGAAGGGAGTTATGACTGCACTTTTTTGAGATACATTCTTTTAAACAGAAAAGTCATGGAATAATGCAAATAAAAATATCTACTATGTCTGTGAAGTTTATTATGTGCATTGCAGTAAAACACAGAAATCTTCCTCTTTTCATCCTGGTATTTCAGACTTTCCAGCTAGTTTCTGCTGCTAAGGAAAGATCACTTCACTGAGAAGTGTCATTGGAATTGCAGTTCCACTCTAGTAAACTATCTTTGCAAGCCCAATATGCTATGTTACTTTTTAAATCTCATTTTCTGTTATGTCCCAATGACTTGCTAGTAACTGTCTAAATAACACCAAAAAATCAAACAAAAGTAAAACTAAGCACATAAGCTCCATTTTTGTGATACTAAATAATTAACTCATTAAGATATAATGAAAAATATGTATAGCGTAAGCAATCTAAAAGGATTCAGAAGTAAAATTTCTTACCAAGGAAGCTTAGAACTTCTACTTTGTAACAAAGTTTCACATTTCGTATCTTTTAAGTCCAGTGGAAAAAAACCCAGAAACATTTATGTAACTTCTTTATGGACAGAAAATTCTGGACTAAGGTCTTTCAAAGCAAAAGGCACCTTACACATTCTTTTGTCCCCAGCACAAGGCAATCCTGGTAATTTCTCTCTTTCTGATGACACAGTAGTAAAAAATCCTAGTTCAGTGCCCAAACTTGTCTGTGGTCCTGCTACAATCAATTTTTGGCCAGCTAGATCCTATAGAAGCCTTGATTTCCTAGAAATGTCAAGAAATGGTCAGGAAGATTATAAGCTTCCACTGACTTCTTGTATTTTGGCCAAATATTTAAACTTTTTCCTAAAATAAACAAGTCAAGGGATAGGTCAATAAGTTACCACTGATGTAGGTAACTGCGTAAGCAAAGGCTAGGAAAGTTCAGTCAGTGCAACAGTTTATCTCTGAGAGAAAGCAAGACTGTGGAGCAAGTCCTCAGTGCTTGCACTAACTGAAACAACTGTACTTGCATTTATTTGTGAACACAAAGAGCTTAGTGAACAAAACCAGATTTAAGTAACAAAGTATCATCAAAGTAGTACAAAATCACATCCTCTAATACTGCTATACTAGACTGTAATTATAGTAAGCAGTCCCTTCCAGTGAGAATCCAAACAAACTGTACTTGCACGTATACCTTCAAAATAGATGCAGAATGTAACAATATCTTTCTTGTTTCTAGAGGCCCACTGTTTACGCAGCTTTCCTTTGTTCTAAGGTAAAGATCTGTACACTAAATTATGTTGTCAGACAGAAAAGCCTTGCAAGTTAGCTGCACTCCGCAATATTGCAGCAGTTAGTGTTCCTTTAAAACAAAAATGCCATAAATGTCTATCAGCGTTAGAATTTCTGATACTGGTCTGACTATGACCCAGAGTACAAGGCTAAGTTGGAGATAGTATCAGTGCATACCCTTCTTGTTATCTCTCTCTCCAGCTGCAACCTTGCTAAAGGAAAACAGAAAAATAGCTAGATCTACTAATTCTGCTAAGATAAGGAAAAGCAACTGTATTATTCTACTTTAATGTCATACAAAATCCTTAAGACAAAAAAATTACACAAATGGTTATACTCCTGAATGTGTGTCCTCTATACTGTAAATACTACCTATTGTTATAATTATGCTGTGGTAATAAAACACAGATCTTACAATCAGGCCACCAGTACATTATACAAACCTACACATAATCTGTGCTCTTACACATCTTACACTAAGCTAAAGTATCAAATGATATACAAGGTTAGACAAGTAAATTCAAGTATTGAGTATTCTGAAGTGTATATTACTTCCTGGTTACCAAGAAAGAAAATTCAGTTCCCTGATTTTGTTTTGCCATTCATTAGTGAAAATCTACAAAGATTAGGGCTGGTTTGAAACCAGAGGAGGAGCAGGCTGCTGGCCACAAAGGTGAGGGAAGTTATTCCACAGGTAAGGGCATACAGACAGAAATGAGGAAATCACAGTTACAGAATTATGATGTTATAGAAGAAACATATCAAACAGACTTCCCCAAGTTATCTAATTTATTTCCTAACTCAGACTAGAAAATACTCGTAACTGAAAAACATGATAGTGGTGATAGATAATATGTGTGTGAACATGTGGAGGATCAAAACAACAGAGAAAGCAGGACACTAAGTTTTAATTTTATTATGGGAAATAACCAGAGGCATTTCAAGCAGTTCAAAACTACTTACTAATGCCCCTGACAGATAACACTCTAGCTGGTCCTTTGTTACCAACTTCAGACCCTTCCAGTTTTTTTCAGTAGAGCTGTGGAATTACTTTGGTAAAACCACACAAAGACTAACACATAGCACATACTAATTTCATTTCCTCAGTCTATTTCATAGACCCTTGTCAACTGAAAGATAGCAAGACCGAAGTCACAGATTTAAAAGAGCTATAACACCCACACCTGCAAACTGCTGACTATTCCTACAGATCAATACTGAGACCAAGCGGTAATCTTCACTTTCCATGAGTTGGTAGTAACAGCAAAACAAAAAGCCAGCATACACAGCAGGTAGGTTACAAATGACTAACACATTTTCACTTGTGACCTAACCATGTTTGAGCTCTCATCCTCAGAATTAAAGAGCTAATGAGCAACTCCAGCAATTAGGAAAACTTATTTCAGAGCCAGTAGCGGACTGCATTTATGGTTACAGATGACTAGTTTTCAGGTAAGAGAGACATGGAGTTCATTTTGAAAAACAGTAGCACTTCTTCCACATTATTATGGAAATTTTGAGAGGATTATATCTGCCTCACAATAAGAAGTTTACTTATTTTTCCTATAAAACTCAACTATCTGAAAATCTAACAATGTCATAAACAATGTGATTCATAAAGCATCAATCCATAACAATTCATAACAGCTATCAGTGCTACATGCTTTTTCTCATTCCCCTTCCCTTCTTTTTGAGGGGAAATAATATGGATTCCTTCTTAGGCGGCATTAGTGACTTCTATGGTACAGCTGCTTTTCCTCACAGAACAGCAATAACAGCTGCCAAAGGGAAAATAAACAATTGGCTTGTCTGCAATTTTTATAAAGCACACAAATAATTTTACATATGTGAAATATTAACCCTAGTAAGTTCACAAGAATTTTTCCACTGGCTTCTGTTGGGTCAGTTTTTTACCAATGTTTGACATCACATACCCATTTCAGTAAGAGCAGAAACTTGTATAACAATTCCATGCACAAACAGCCAAACAATAGCTGTTCATTCTTTAAAGCTTCTGCTGCTTAGGAGTGTTTCCAACTTTACATTTTATCCCTTAGATTTTAAGCAACCTTCAGAGCCAAGAAGACAATAAGCATTATTTTCTTTGCTCCCGGATGGAACACCTAGCCCTCTTATGACATAGCAGTCACTGGAGAATCTATAAGCTGAAGTTTTTTTGTGGTGTGTGTGGTACCCAGCTGCTATACTGTCACTACCCACAATAATGCAAAAATATAATAAGAGCATAAGAAAATTTATTTCTGGTTTTATTACAAACCTTCATCCTTCAGCTGGTCAGCCTTTACAACGCCTTCTGGTAAAGAACGTGAGAGAGGCAGCATGTCATTCTGTGTGGGAAAAAAAACCAAGATTTTTTCCCTTTAATATATAAGCCCTGATTTTATCAAAAACTTTCAGAAAGAAGTGAGAAACATCAGCAAACTACGAATGACCTCAGGCACATCAGGCATTTATCTCTGGGAATTGCAAAATGCTTAAATGAGGAATAAAAAACTTCAAGTGAGAATGAGGCATCCACTCTTTAGTAATTTTCTATATGGAATTTTCCTTGTCTAGCTGAAATGAATTCCTCCCACTGCCCCCAAAGATTCACATTATGCTAGCTTTTATGGAAATGTAGGGGTTTTTTCATATTTTCCTTAAGTTTTCACATCATTTTGACCTATACAGCACTTTAATATTGTATTCATATACACTATGAAACCTTAGCACATACTGGCAGAGTAACTCCAGAATCTAAATTAAATTCCTACCTTTTGAATAGAATCTGTGAACATTTCTATCAAATGCTGTGAGGATGCAAGATGAGTATCTTCCAGGGTAATCTTAAACACAGTCTCCAGACACTGAATTGCAACTTACAGGAAAAAAAAATAATAACATAAGTCACCAGTTTCTCAATAGAAGCATAACTTCACTAATTTATTTATAAAGCTGTGACTCACTTCCTTATTCAACTAGTAAAAGCAGCTCCTTGGAACATAAAAGAAACAAAGAGAGGCTACCTGATCCCCACAGAATGAGCTTGCTGAAAAAGATCTAGGATATACACAATCCACATATAGTTTGGCCATTATATTTAAACCAATTTAAAATTTAATTTCAATTCTTTCAGTCTTTTAAAGTTTTTTTAAAATAAAAAAATATAGCGATTTAAGAAAAGCACCACAACTCATGATACGACTAGAAATGTCCATGTGTCACACACCCCACCCCAAAGCACACAACTGGCATATATTTGTGTGCCATAACAGCTGGAAGAAAATGGCTCATGTTTACCGTACAGAATAAAGGCAAGATACTTATTAATCTTATCTTTTTTTGGAAAAAATATATTTAATTGAAGATACTTTATTAATCAAATGCTGCATTAATCACAAAACTTTGTCCTATAAAAAATATATCTGCAATATCCTTTCACGTGTTCTGTGTGTAAGGATTAACCTGCAATAATGCAAATACACTCACAGTAAACCTAAAAATGTAGAGCCATATCCCTAGCTGAAGTTTTAAATATGCTCATATTTTTAGACAAAAGAAGATCAGTGGCAGTGTGTATACATACATACATATATATATATGTACACACACACAGTTAAACTATTGCAAATTATATAATTATTTTCCCTATAATCTTAAAAACCTAGTACAATGTTTTTATTAACATGTATCATCTAAATGTGTTAGACTGAAAATTGAGGAGGAACAAAGAAGGATCTTCGTAAAGCCTAGCTTGAACGGAAAAATGGCTATTTTAACACAGATTATGGACAACCAGGAGTATCTGAATTCAAATTAAGTATCAGTAAAAGCAGATTCTTAGTATTTAAACTTATGCTCAACCCAATGTTAATATAATAAATATACTTTGAATTACTATTTGCATTACAATGAAACTGAACACCGATCCAAAAATTAGAAAAGTGAAATTACCAAATGTTAACAACTATAAGGCCAGTTTTTATCTTCTATGTCACAGTTGGCAGGAAGGGGTCGGGGGAGGGGGAAGAGATTTGCAAAACAGATAGTAAAACCAGGAAGATGTAATTTTTTTAGAAAATTATACCATAGAAATTTCTTACAAACACTATGGCATGACAGAAAGCTGATAGCATGTAACAACTGAATACACTGCTAAATATGCATTATACAAGTTGCTCCTATAATCTATAAATCAATTGACCAGGTCCTAAATCACCCAGTAAGAGCACTGAGGGATTTGGGTTAAACTCATTTGTCTCATGCTATGTGAAAAACTTAATTCTTGTAAACACAGATTATGCTGAATTTTTAAATATATATAAACCTTTAATAGTACTTTTTATTACTAGGCTGATTATAAAAATCAGTGAAATAACACATATAATTTTTCCTTATATGACTTAATTGGAAGCCACTTGCAATAGTTTACTTACTGCTTCTCCCTGCCAGTTTATTTTTACTGAAAGGCATTCCATTTTCTGAATGCCTTTCCTCATTTGTAGTTTTGCATAAATTTAAAATACACCCCCATCCCTTATCTTTCTCAAGGCATCAAATCTATGACACCAAATCTCTATGATATAGAAGAGCTTCACAAAATGCAGCAGTGTGCATTATGTGTAAAGAAAATTATCTGACTGTAGTATTATTACTACTCAGTGTTTTCATCAAATAATTAGTTGGTGCTGTGAATTCCCATATTTCTCCTTTAAGTGGAAAATGGAATTTATAATCCTTCTATCTATAACATATAGTATATGTGATACATATAGATATAATAAAATTAGAACCTCTTACTGGATTAATCAATAGGTTAGAATAACCACTGGCTAAATGCAAGCCAGCAACAGAAACCCACATAGAAAGAAACATTGCTAAACAGAAACATTTTCAAATCAGAAAATATAGTAAGTTGTGACAAGGTCAGTAACTACCCTGTTTTAGCGCTACACAAAAACACGACTCCAGTAAAGTCAAAGGAGTGGAAACTTGGATTTTGCCTGCAAAGTTTCTCAGGAGGCCAGACTGCCAGCACCTTGCTATCCCATTTATCCAAGTGAGGCACTGTCAAATGCTGCAAGCTCGATATTATCAGGGAAAGACTTGATGCACCATGTGAGCTATTCACCTAAGATTTTTCCTAGGTCTGATATCAAAGGCCAAAGTTACCTATTCTCCCATGCTCTACCATCATCCCCCCAGGTGGTGGCTGAAGCTTGAAGTGATCACCTTGCAAACCACTTCCCAGCTGAACAGCTGGGGCTCACACAAACACCCACTATATGACAACACCAGCACTGGCCTATGCTGGAGCCCAGTGCCACAAAGCTCCAGGACTTGTGCTGTCCAAACACAAGTCTGCATCACCAAGCAACACGAAGGCATCACAGCCAACATGCAGGCTGAGTAATGGGCATTAATTGGGCTGCTGAGGTCCCCTTAGTACTTGCTGTCATCTTGTTTCATCTTACACATAACCTTACCCGTGTCAAGTATTACATGCATAAACTGCCTTCCTGTTTTTGGAAACACTGCCTTACAAAAATTGTTGTGGTATATCAATCATAGAAGTAAGAAGAAAATCACAGCCTCGGGTATGTTGTAGAGAGTTTTTGCTTTAATCCCACAGAAATAGGTGGTATAGAAAAGAAGAAAGGGAGAGAGAGCGACAGAGAGAAAAAAATCCCCACCCTGTAAACAGGAAAGAGAAACTGCAATTTAAACATAGTCTAAAATATAACTTGGAAGAAACGAAGTTTCTAGTTCATACAAAAGAGTTGAGCACTAAGAACCGGGGATCTGTATCACTGCTCTAGATGCTAGGGGAATATATTTCTCTGGTCTACCTTCCAATTACTCTGCTTTCTCAAAATAAGGCATTTTATTCATCAAGCAAGTACAAAATTCCTAAAGGAAATTCACACTCTCGTTGACATTTCTATATAATTCAAACATGCAGTATGCAAGTTATCACTGAGTATGAATACATCCTAGACTTGTACTTTATAAAGGCTCACTTTTTTTTGTGATGTTCTATCTCTTTTTTTGTTATTTTATGGAAAATGGGAACTGTTTGAATTACTTCTTGGCACAGTCACTTAATCATACAATATTTTGTCTTTTCACAGACACCAAGTAGGTACATAAGGTACCAACAAAAACTGTCAGTCAGTTCTTTTCATCCCTTATGTCTCCACCTAAAATTAAATATTACAGTGAGTAAGACTTCGTTATTGCTACTGTACATGCACTAAAGATATCTTGTACAACTAAAATGAATCTATTTATGAGGCAGAATGCCTGCCTCTTATCCTCTTAACACACAGCATATGGTACCATGCTTGTGGCAGAGCACAAATCTAAAAATAGGATTTCAGATCTATATTAAAATCGTAAATTTTGCATTGGCTTTTAAGCACAACTGAGGTTTTGTAATATCTTTTATTTAGAAAACTGAATCTTAAAATTGATGCTTTCATAAACACATTGGCTAAGGCTGCTCTAAGACATGTCATCACGTAAATTTTCAACCGTAACCCAATGTTTACCAGTTTCATTATAAAAGCAAAAGTAATTCTCTTCATCTCTATTATATATGACTTCCAAAAACATTGTTTTCTTTCATCAAATGATGAACATCATCATAATCTGACACAGGTTAAATTTGTTGATGGCTGCTGCTTTTCATATGTACAAAATGCTCCAGATTTTGACATAAAACCAAATCTTTTGGCTTTTATTCCTTTGGGACTATCCTTTGAATATAATGACACAAAGCTTTCTTTCTTGTTTACTTTGGTGAACAACTACACTGAACAACCAAGAGATAATAGAAGGAAGCACACTCCAGGTTTATCTTTTAATTTATGCCTCTGAGAAGAAGGACTTGCTTTGCATCTCAGCAAAGTCTCTCCATGTCTAAGATTTCACAGAATTCAGTGATCAACTGCACCGCTGGTCCTAGACTTCTCCCTCCAAATTCCTCTTCTGGATGATGGAGACAACTGAAGACTGCTTGAAACAGTAGAGAGATCTTTTAAATGATGCTATGAAAAACTTACTGCAGCATTAAGACTTAAGTCTTCTCTCAGTTCCACATTCTGATACCACCTGACATGAAGTCTCCAGCAATTAGGGAAAAGGAATAAGAGCAATATGGAGAAGAACATCAAATACTACAAGGTTACAAAGACCTAATGAATATCTGTCAATAGAGAAATACAGAGAGAATATGTCTATAGATAGATGAACTTAGGTGTATTGTAGAAGCTGCACCATACTGAAAATATCCACTACCACATACCCTTTGGAGTCAGTAGTCAAGTGAAAAAGAAAAGCAAAGCATTTATCTCATTTTCTTAGGATGTCTTTTTTCTCACAAATAACATAGAATCCTTGAAAGTAGGAAACCGTTCTTCTCATAAACCAAAACCAACATAGTAATTGTTTTACTTCCTCTGTAACCAGCAGAGCTACTAACAGAAATTAAATGAAGAAAGAAAGCAAACATAAAAGAGAGAAAGAAGCAGCAGAAATTTGTGGTACATATACACAAGCCATTACTATTGTCTGCATTATAGCACTGCTTAACTTAGAATCATAGCATTGTTCAGATCGGGAAAGACCTCTGCAACTGATGCGTTTTAAAGTACCTGTTGCTCAAATCAAAGCACTGCACATTTGTAGCTTTGTAATACTTTATAAATGAGAGATGTCTTACAATTAATAATCTCAGAAACATTAGGCTCATTATCTTATTTGCATATAATATTTGGTGGCAATTTCATTTACATCATTCCAATTACTTTCTGTGATATTATACATAAAGGAGTTTAACATCTGTACAGGTATCATATCCATACACACACACACACATCTGTATATATATATATATACACACATATAAATAAAAATACATGAAAGCACATTTGTTGCTTACCTTCCAAGCTTTCTTGTTCATCTGGAGTGAAAGTATCCGTCTGACTCTGTTCTCTCAAGAAATGGATGACTGCATAAACCAAGCGCTTGACTGATGACATGTTGAAATTGTTTTCTGTTATGTCTTAAAAACAACAGAATCTCTTATTTTAGAAAATTAATCCCTACAGTATTCCAACCTCCTAGTAACCTCAGTAAGAAGTACACACAATACATAAAACCTAATCCTTCACCAGAAAGCCCAATAACACGATGTGTTGAAAAAATTGGTGAATTTGCATTAGGAATTAGGGAAAACTGTTACAATCATGTAGTCTAACTACCAGCAGAAAAGCACATATTCCCTCCAGTTCATTCCTGGAAGAAAAGTTCACCATGACTAAAATAACTTAGCAACTTATTTTTCATGTATAGGGTTCTTTTAATGGTTTGCACTTTATTTACATATACACTTGCAAGCAGGAGCACATGCTGAAGTCAAAACAAATTAAAAAGCCACTGTGATAAATGTAATGACATAAAGAAAAACACTTCAGTAGAAGTTGTTTTATGATATCACTTGGTGTTACCCTTTGATAAAAGATGTTCTATAGTCTGATATGGTGTTATCCTTTAATAAAAGATGTTCTACAGTGTGACATGCACAGTGTTATCCTTCAATGTAAGATGGTCTATGGTGTGACACAGTGTTATCCTTTCATAAAAGGTGTNGGTCCTACCGGCCGAGCCGCGCTCCCTCCCCACGCCCACCTCCCGGTCCCTCCCAGGCTCGGGTCCGCTTGCTCGGGCTCCAAGGACAACTCTGCACCACCCGCGGCACGGGCTCCTCCCGACACCGCACGGACCGCGGCCGCCCCGCCCGGGCGACCCGACCCGCCCCACCGGCCCCGAGCTNCATGCTGAAGTCAAAACAAATTAAAAAGCCACTGTGATAAATGTAATGACATAAAGAAAAACACTTCAGTAGAAGTTGTTTTATGATATCACTTGGTGTTACCCTTTGATAAAAGATGTTCTATAGTCTGATATGGTGTTATCCTTTAATAAAAGATGTTCTACAGTGTGACATGCACAGTGTTATCCTTCAATGTAAGATGGTCTATGGTGTGACACAGTGTTATCCTTTCATAAAAGGTGTTCTCTGGTGTGACATGCTATTATCCTTTAATAAAAGGTGTTCTATGATGTGACATGGTGTTATCCTTTCATAAAAGGTGTTCTCCGGTGTTACACGCTATTATCCTTTAATAAAAGGTGTTCTATGATGTGGCATGGTATTATCCTTTCATAAAAGGTGTTCGATGGTGTGACACGCTATTATCCTTTCATAAAAGGTGTTCTACGGTGTGACATGGTGTTATCCTTTCATAAAAGGTGTTCTATGGTGTGACATGGTGCTTTGAGCAGTTTATTGTCACTTTGGACAAAGAAATGGAACACTGTGACCTCAGTGCATACTTGTGATTAGTGACACTACTGGCTCAGTCTGATTTCCATTCAGCATCATCTGGGAGTTATATAATTTGGAGGACAATTTTAGTCACAACTTTTCAAGTTATTTTCCTTTAATCATTTTGATTTAAAAGGGCACAACCTTATCCAGTTCTCCAAGCAAAGCAGGTTTAAAATACAGCATTAAATGAATGGCAAGATAGGACCTGCTCTCACTACCTTGTTTTCTCTCTACAACCGCTGACCAAACCGGTGTGCAGCCAAACCCACACCAGGCAAATCCCGTCGTGGAGACGGGGAAAGCCAGGAAGACCACCGGCTTAGGATGCACAGACGCGAGCACTAGGGTCCCCTATCCGCCCCCCATGAGGAACAGCGCGCGTCCCACCGGCCGGGGATGCACAGCCGGGGACACTGGGGTCCCCTATCCGCCCCCCATGAGGGACGGCGCGGGTCCTACCGGCCGAGCCGCGCTCCCTCCNAGCTGAATATAAACTTCAAGCGGCGGAAGCGGATGCGCAGGACCGCGGCCGAGCGGGGCTGAGCACTGCGCCCGCGGGCGGCGGGAGGGCGGTGAGAGGGCGGCACAGCAGCGGGCGCGAGAGCAAAGCCGCTTCTTCTTCCTCCTGTCCTGCCTCCTCCTCTTCTCTGCAGCCTCTCCTTCCTCCTCCGGTCTTTTCTCCTTCTTTTCTCCTCCTCCTGCTCCTCCGCCACGCCCCCCGCGCCGCCCCCCATGCTGTCGTTGTGCGCGGGCGCGGCTCGCAGATAGGCGCGCAGGGCAAGGGGGTGGTGCCGCGGGAGCCGGGACGGCAGCGGTCTCGGGTGCGGGTGGGGTGTGGGTGAGGGGCGGCAGGGCCTGCCCGGCCCGACTGGAAGCTGGGGAGGCCCGGAGCGCCCGCGGCTGGCCGGAGGTTCTCGGTCCTCGCTCGAGGAGCTGGGCCTGAGCTCCGGGCCGAGGGGGGGCTGCCGAGGCGTGCGGGGCGCGCTCCGAGGGGCCGAGCAGACAGTGGGGCAGGAAACCTCTACCTGTGGGGTTTATTGCCTCAGCTCCTGGAGCGATTCCCGCAGCCTGCCCTCCCTGCCGTGGGCTCCGTTATGCACGGCTTCCAGGTGGGGAGAATGGGCAAGGCGAATGAGGTGTCCTCTTGGTACTCTTTGCACCGAGTCAGAATCACTGCAAGAGAAATTGGACAGAGCACAATGGATTGAGGGATACGGCTGTAGCAGCGGGGCTCTGCAGCAGGGTGTACGTGAAGCAAGACCGGCAGTGTGCTCATAGTAGCTTTATAAAAAGGTGTGTCAGTCCTACACGTTGTAGGACAGGTGAAACAGGTACCAATGTACCGTCAAAAGGTTTTAAAATAGGGGATTACTTATTTTCTCCATAATGAACACTAGCTCTAAACGGACCCCAGAAAACCAGTGTGAAAGAAGGCTTGTAGTCAATTCTAGGTAGACTAGACAAATGAACATAATTGGTTTTATTTTGGCCTCTCAATTTTTCTAAAGGACTACATTTGATAGGAAGCACGGAAATAGTAGGAGGGTACGTTGTGGTAAAGAGAATGGAGCTGAATTTCAGCATGAAATGGAAAAGATGGTTGCCTCACATGGTCTTTTGAGAAATGATAGTTGTGTGCTTACTGCACAAAGTGTACAGTTTTTGTCCTATTTCACAGCCTTTGTTCATTTCAAATTAGGATTGAGGGGTATTAGCAGATAGAAAATAAGAATCAGAATATTTTCTTTTCATAAGGCTCC
>VXBC01013129.1:44274-66079 GCA_013399945.1 Ploceus nigricollis
ATAAGGCTCCTGCTGCTGTTGAAAATTAAGTGATTTATTTTCTGGTGCTAAATAAAGTGCACATCTATTTTCTTTTCCTAATTTACATTTACATTTATTTTTTTGTACAGTCATTTTCACTCTTCTCATTGGCTGTCTTTGTCTTACAGATTTTTCCATCAAAAAGAATGCAAGAAGTTTTTTTTTTTTTTTTTCTTTATGTAAAAGGTTTATCTTTGGTTGCAGTTTGCATTAGGTCAATGAAGATATCTCCTTCTTAAGTAAAAATCAGTAGAATGGGGAATGGTTGCTGCACTTCATTAACTGTGATTTTTTTTTCTCAAGTCATCATTTCAGTGTGCCCAAATAATTGTTTAATGAAAGACAGTATTCTTGAGTGTGTCATAGTGACCTCTTAACTTTCAAAAGTTAAGGAGCTGGTCACAGAAATCTTGAATAGGTTCTGTCCCAGCTTCTATTTTTCCTGAGGGCATCTTAACATGAGATAAAAATGACCATTCTTAGCAAGTGTCAAGTATTATGCCTTACATTAAAAAAAATGATGTTAAGGTTTGATTCTTTTGGTTAAAATAGGCAGCTTTGCAGAAGGAGACTTTTTCCAATTATCTTTTTTTCCCATTCAGATTCAAAAGACTTAAAGATGTAGATTTAATGCAATAAAATACATGGAAAAAAACTGGCTAGATAATTAAGCATAGAAGTCTGTTTACTTTATGAGGATATTCTTATATATGAAAAAAATAAAAGAAGACACATTGATTTAAATAATTTTAGTGTTCTAAAATTTTCTTGGATTCATGAATTCTGGGATGTTTCTTTGAAAATCTTCAAAATCGGGTTTTGAGTACGGAAATCCATGTGCATGAGTGAGACAGGTACCAACACACTGTACTATATACAGGTATCAATATAATGAAAGAAAGTAGAAAGAAACTCTGAACACTGTCATTTCTCTTGCTGGGGAAGAAAACCAGCAAGAAACTGAGGCTGGGAGAAGGCAGAAGAAGGAATGACACTGGAGGACAAAGAAATGGGAAGAACTTCCATAGTAATTTTCCTATTTCATACTTACAACCATAATATATCTGTTTCTTTCATTGAAATATCAGGTCCAACACCTCAGAAATGGTAAAAGCCAAACAAGACATCTGGGACATTTTTGCCTTTCCCTATGATCTGTGAACTGCATAAACTCTCCTGTGTATTGCAGCAGCAATTTTTCCTGTGGTCAAAAGCAACAGCTACCACCTTTCTAACCACAGCAGGCTCCTGAAGAGCAATTTGTCTACTAGATGGAATTTGCAGAGCAAAATTATTTCCTGCATTGGGTGAGACAAAGCTCTTGAGCTGGCTAGCATTTGTGGACTTTATTTGACCCATGAAGCACCAGTTAGACCATGTTAAACAATGTTGTTAATACCTGTTCTGTCATTCTTGCTATAAAGCAAGAAATGCCTGGCTTGGAAAGATTTCTTTAGAATAGTTTGGGTTAGTTCAAAAGTCTAACCATTGTTCAGCAGGAGTCAGGATGAGGTACCTTAGAAAACATGTAAGATAATATGTGCATTTAGTATTATCTTTTCAGAACAGTCTAGGAATTAGGGACTTTTAACAAAAAAAAATTTTTTTCATATGATCTTGTATAAAAATCTGTCCGGTGATACCTTTTTATACTGAAGCTGTCTCCTAAAACTCTCTTGCTGGTTATGGTGAAAGCTACAGTTAAAAATTGATCCTTGTTCATTCTCTCCATCATCTTTATGATCGTTTAGATCTTTAAAGTACTTTCTCGGTTGTGCTTTTTTCTGTGATTTTTTTTTCCACTCCAAAGAATCCCAGTCTAGTTAGTATTTGTACTTTGAGTGGAGTCCATTGCTCAATGCAGCTGATTGTTTTTAAGTCTTTGTTATTTCTAAGTCATCATGACTCGGTAGAACAGAAAAAGGTTTTGGCAAGTAGGAGAAGAGAAGACAAGAGAGTTTAACTGTTCAGACTATCAGAAATGCATGTAATATGCGTGTGCTTCATGCATGTGGTATAATGAATTTCTGTGTTTTGTTCTATTCCACCTCTACTAAATCCTATCATTTCTTTCTTTGCAGCTGCATCTTTGTTGATGTTTCTGTTGAACTGTTTTGTCTCCAGAATGATTAGGTGTCTCACAACTCCTCCTGTGTACATAAAGTCAGAAGTGTGTGACATTTATTAAGACTGAAATTGACTTTGTTAGTGGTTTTAAACTTTTCTATGTTGTGACATTCTTTTTCATCTCTTTGTGGCTGCCTTTAGTACACTGCATTGTCATGAGTAAATAATGATTAGTAAATTTTGTGACTTCATTAATCCCAGCTTTTTGTAGATGACATGAAAAAATACAGAACCCTGCATGGAACCTTCCAGGATTCCACAGGTCACATTGTTCCATTTAGAAAAATAAGCAGCCATTTTTAACAGCCTAATTTTCATGACCATTTACCTGCAAGAAGATCTACCTTCTCATCACACAACAACATAATTTCTTTAGGACCTTTTGGTCAATGATCTGTGGAAATAAAATAGATTATATTAACTGAACTATAGATTTTTGAGTCTGAATTTTTCTCTGTAGAGGAGACTCTTTTTCAGTAAATGTTATCTGTGGGATTTTACTTGTTTCCAAGCAAAATATTACTGGGCACATGTGTTTTTCGTACCATCTCTAACAGACACTTTTTATTTCTTCAGTGGAAAGTTAAATAAGCTAAGTTCTTTGCCATATTAATTGTGGTGGAACAATATTTCACATAACCTGTAACCAGCCTGCAAAGCACAGTGTTACTAAATCACTTTTCACTCAAAAGCCAGAGAGGAAGGCAGGTTTAATTTCCTTTCCTAATTTGTGGTGTTGAGCAGGCTGTTTGGGATTTTGCAAAAACTGAAATGAACATGACATGTTCATAATGCATTGTCTTCCCAAGGAGATGGGAAGACTGATTTAAGATGGTAAGCAAGTAAGGTAGAGTAGGTCATCCTCTGCTATGAAGACGCAGAGTTTTCCAGCTAACTAGTGATGTCAAGGGAACATTTCTCATTGCTTTGACTGTATGAGACAAGATTAGTGAGAAGTCAAAGCATATTTCCCTGGAAGAGGCTGAACTGATTAGCACTGGGTATCAATCAGAGCAAGCGTTTACAAATTCCCAGTATTTTTCTCTGTCCTGCAGTACCAGCTCTTTTTCAGATAGAGTCAACAAGCTGTTTCTCATGTGTTAGCTGATTGCATTCAACTACTGAGCTATCCTGTTGTTTGCACTAAACGGCCTGCACTTGCTGTTTATGGCTGTCATGATGGAAATATGATATATCCTTATGCAGCAGCACCTGAGAGAGCTGTAGGACCTTAAAAGCAATTTTTTTCCCACTGTCTTTCCACAGTTCACCTGATAATAGAACCAAACAATAAGACAACCTCAATTAATGCCTTGTGCCTCAGACTCAGTATAGTACAGTTACTGTCTGCATGCAAGTGTTGGTTAGAATATTCTTTCCTGAGATCCTGCAAGCAAGTTACTTTGGTAGAGGTTTGCTGTGGCATGCAATGGATACAGTTCACAGAATGCTGTGAAACCTAAATTAGTAGTACTAGTAATTTAGTAATTTATGGTTAGGTTTTGGGGTATGTTGGGGGTTTTTTTTTTGGTTCATTGATTGTTGGGTTTTGTTCTGTTTTTTTCCCTAGAACCATGAATACCATAATTTTAGAGATCAGACAGTGCAGAAACCATACCTACCATTTCTGTGTGTTCCACTGCAGACTACTGTCTGGAAATCACCTCCTTATATGACAGCCAATCAGACCAGTTTCCAAATTCCTTTTGTTTAAAGACTGTTGGAGGAGAACGGGAGAAGAAATAAGTAAGTTGTGTCATGTTTGAGTACACTGGTTTAGTTCGTACTTAATGTCTGGGCTTTTTGTTAGCTGCCATGGAGCACCTTTTCAGTTAGTTTTCTGATGTTAATTATTTTGGAAAACCGGTAAACATTTGTTGTCAGATAGTAAGGTCATGAGCACTGAGGGTAATGAATGTATCAAGATTTTTAAATGTTTGTATGACTTGTAGGTTTTTTTGACTTGCTCGTTTAGACTGGAAGAGCTAAAAGTATAGTTAATGTTGACTGTACAGTTAACTCAGTTGCAGAGAATTTCTTTTTTCTGAAAGGTGTGACAAAATTAAGGTTTAGTGTCAAAAGCTACTACATTTTCTATTTCTTCAAATGCAACTTTAGAAATCAGTTTCTAATGGCAGTTATGGAACTTTAAATTAGGAAGTACTAAACATGCTATCCTTTTGCTACAGTAAGATAACTGTTTGTCTGTGCCAAACAGTTATGACAGAGAGCCAAATACTTTTCCAAGGAAAATGGCCCAGGAATTCAAGGCATGTATTCACTGTTCCATATACTGTTAAGAGCCAAGTAGATGAGAGGACTGAGAAGTGAAATGGAAAAAGGACTTAATATGGGTTTGTCTGGCAGGAAGAAGTGATGATTTGTATTGAAGGGTTATAGTTTCATTCCTTTGGCTTTGTTGAAATAATGTTGCCCTGTGATTAACTTTGAGCCATTTAACTCTGCTGGTTCTGTCTTGGAATTTTTTTTTCCCATCCTTGTTTTACCTTGTGCTACCCACTTCTCTTATTTTGGTTGATTTTGTCGTTGCTTTACAACTAGATATACAGTCAGTTCTTGTCTAAAGTTGTGCACCAAAACTGAAAGCAATATGAAAGTATATTTTAAATTCAAGCAAAAACTAAGGATCTCTAAATAATATGAATATTTTAGCCTGTTAAACTTTTTATAAAGCCCATCCTGTGAAACAGACCAACTGTAATGTGCAGTATATTAGATGCTGCTGAATTGAGATTTGGTTTTGAAATCCTTTTTAACTTCATTAAATTTTTTTTTTAAATTCCATTTCATGTGAGGCTTGACTGTTAAAAACTTTACTTAAACCGTGCCTACCTGCTGTCATTTGTATATATTTGGTAGCACTTGACTCTGACTTCCAGGGAAATGCTGATGTATGGCATGTTACTCAAGTACCAAATAGCTTGTCCTGAGGCAAACTGTCAGTTTTTATATTGCCTTAGTAGGGTGTGTCTAGTTTTTTGTTTTGTTTTTCATTTTGGTGAGCCCGCTAGGTGGAGTAAAAACATTGAGCCCCTGTGGGTATTGATTTGCAGGTAGCTAGTGGGTACAGTCTTCAGATACACAGTGCTGCTTTCCAGCATGCAGCACTGCTTCTCCTGTAACCTTGAAGACCAGGAAGTGTTGTTTAGCTAAGATATGCTGTTTCAAAAAATAGAAAGACCAAAATGTTTCTCTTGAATTTGAGCTCCAGCATTTTTCATACTGTATGTTACTGACTGAAAAAGTTGTTCATGGCATTAGTTGTGATTTGAAAATCTGCTCTTCCTTATATCCATAAGAATGTCCTCTGAAGGTATACATAAGGTCCAGCAAGAAAAACTTAATTGTATTTATTTGTATTAGAGTATTTAAGAACTTAATGACTAAATTATCTGAATTTGCTCTCTCTCTCTCTCTCTCTCACACACACACACACACACAGAGTCCTCTATCTTTCTCTTTTTTTAAAATCTTGGCTCTCACTGCACTTTCTGAAGCTGTTATGTTCTTCACTTTTTGAAGCTGTTATTCTCTTTTGTCAGGAGAGAATATAGTTTTCCATCCTGCATGAATCCAATATACCCTGATTTTTGTGTGGCTACATGGAACTGTCAAATGTATTTGCAAGTACAATAAATTGGTCTGTATATATTTTTCCCAGAAATATATTAGTTCATTTACTTCACTCTGTGAAATTATACTTGTCATTGTAACTAATACTGTTTTGGTGAAGATTAATTTGAAAACTGAAAGTGCTATTAAAGAGTCTTTGATGGAATTAAAACGATCAATTTGTAATCAGACTTAAATGAGACAGCAGGCTTAAATCTTGACTGTATTATATAGTGATTCTCAGTAGTAGGAGCATGTTGGCTTTTGTCTGTATTTTGTAAAGCTGGTGCTACACCTTCCTGCAGCTTCTTCACAGACTGTGGCTTTCTTGTTTTATTTTAATAGTGTTAATGGAACATGCCAACAAATGGCTGCTTGGCACATATTTCAGTCACAGAAAATGTTTCTAAGCAAAACCAGACTTACATAAATGTTAAATATGTTAAGATATTGCACAAGTTAAAAATCAAGTCTGTAAATTCAATTGCATTGTTTGTCTTTGCAGTAGTTATGTGGACCACTGTATTGCTGTAATAGAGTATTATAAAGGTTCTTCCCCTTTCTAAAATATTTTCTAGAAGCAGCAAGTAATCAAATTGTAGATTTATTGGTGAAAGAAATTACCTGGCATTCTGTAATTATTGCAGTCTACAACTTAGAAGCTTTGCTTTATTCTTTAAAATCCTTTTTTAGAAGTAGCTACTAAGTTTTTAAGTGTTATTCAACTTACTCTCTTTTTGGTAGAAAAGACCATTCTTACTGCTTTTGGGATTGGCAGATTAGCTGGTTTCACAAACTAGGTTTTCACCATAATTTGTGAAAACAGCTGCATCTGTAATAGTCTCTGTTGTAACTCAAAGTCCAAATTAAATCTTGTGTGCCTTTCCTCCTGAACTCCTAAATGGATGTAGCAATGCACAAATGCATAAAATATTTCAGTCTCCCCTGTATGTCATTCCATTAACATTATTAGATGCCGCAGGACTCACCCCAGAAAAAGGCCAGTGCAAGTTGCCAATAGAGGCCAGTTAGATATGTACTATAAAAATGCAATATAAATAAAGTTATGTTAATTTTGAAGGACCTCACAGAAGTGCAGGGACTGGAAGGGCATTTGGGGTGATCAAATCAAGTCCCATGCTACCTTAGGTAACCAAGTAACCTAATACATTTTATAAGCTGGTCAAGCATCATGTTATAAATAGAGATGTTTTTACTTGCTGGGACATACTGGACATCTCTTTCAGAGTCTCACTGCCCTGATGCTTACAAGTGTCTGATGCAATTTTAGCTTTCATGTATTCCCGACCAATTTATTCTAATTTGTTCATATGCCTGTATTGCCTCTTAGCATCAGTAGCTCTTTTTACTTTAGGACATTTAAATGATATGCTTAATGACAGCAATCATCTTGAGACTCTCTTTGCTAGACTAAATCAATGATTTCATATGTGTTTCTGGCAGTAGTGAAAGTTTAGGTTCCTACTGACACTTTTTACTTTACTGACACTTTGTTTAGGCCAACACAGCTGTTTTGAAGTCACTTATGAAAAGAGTGATGAGACTCATTACCTGGTAAAAAGCTGTCACCCCTGGATGTTTTTGGTCCACTTTATTTTTCACCTATATGCTGTCCTGAATATTTTCTAAGTATGACTCTAGCAATGATTGTGCTGATGCCATTGATGGAGTGAGGTACAGGGACAGAAATGAGCAACTGAGGGAGGAACACTGACAGAAGTGTCTTAAGGCAATGCTGTTGATGGACCTGAGCTTTATACTTAACCCAGGCTTGTTCAGATGCCTCTAATGTTCTGCACCACACCAGAGAAAACTGAGTGTGATAGCTGAAACAGTTTGAACCAAACAGTTCAGGCATTAGCAACAGCCTATGCAAGGCAACATCCTTTCATCTAATTTAAACTGCATCAACTTCTGATTGTTCAGTGCAAGCAGTAGTTAGCTGTTCTGTAATGTTGGTGCTGTTTACCAAAAGCAAGCCTGAAATAATATTTGTACCTGCTTGGTTCAGTGTTTGCAGAAAACTCTTTGCTGTTGCATCTGGTTCTTAGAATTATTAATAGAACTTATATTCCAGTTATATATCTGGGAAGGTAAAGGTTCCCTCAGTTGTACATTTAATATTTTCTCTCTAATAGCATGTCAAGTGTAACTGCAGAGTATTTTTGAGCTTCATATTATTTTAATCATACTCTTCTTTCATGTTTCTTTACAGTCTATTTACAATTTTTGGTCTTGGCATTGTTTCTTTGTTTTCTTTTTGAGCAAAGTTATTAAAATATTGCAGTCTGATACATGGAGTTTTGGGAATTTATTTATTTGTTGTGTTATGTAGATAAATAATTCAAAACACTGAGCCATGAAAGAAATGGCCAAGATTCCACCTGTGCATATATATTTACTTGCACAGTTCTTTATTAAGCTGATGTCAGTTTGTTTCTTTGTACAGTCTAAGTGACTGGTAGCAAGGCAGCAACACGTTTGTAAATGATTATTTGAGGAATTATGTGTAACAACTGATTTTACATGAAATGTTATATAACAGTTTTTGAAGGCCAACCATCTCTTTTGGTCAATTAGAAAAACTTTCTGATTTGTACTGCCTTTTTTGATCTACATAAATGACTGCATCTTCCTATCAACAGAAGCAAACAAGGTATCAGCATTTCAAACCTGGGCAGTTTGGTGTTTTCCTGTTTCTAACAGGTAGTCAACAAGTTGCTGGTGTTTATGCCAATAATTTATGCAGCTCTCAAATTTATAGGTATATGTCTTAATCAAACTAGCCAATATACTAAGAAAATTGAAAATCTTTTTTCAATATTTAAAAATAGTATTCTCTGGTAATCTGAGACCCTACATTCTAGTTCATGAACTCTGTCCGACTTTAATTATAAATAAATCTTGTTGCACAGGCTGAAATTTATGGAACATGTTGGTGCTGTGACTGTTTTAGTGTTTGTTTCGGATGATATGCAGTTGGTCAGAGGCAGGGCTGTATTGTCTAAATTTCTAGGTGAAGATACTGAATGACTGAGAGAATAGGTTCTCCTTAAAAAGAATATCTGCTTCGTATCCTTCACTTTAGCATACCTTTTGTTGCTCAGGCTGTTGTTTTCCTTTGACTCCAATTTACTTTTATTTTGACTTCAGTTTGAAACATTGTGTAGTCTTTCTCATGTTCTTGGGTGTGGGTGGTGTAGGGTAGAGTTCAGAGCCATGAACCTATTTCTGAGGAGGTTCCCTCTACCTCCCAAGAGGTTTTACCAGACCTGGGCTAGCAGTGTGTGAAAAACTAGATACAGGGCAGTCCACTGAGAATCTGTTTGTGACTTAATGAAGTACAGTTGTTTAATAGATTTGTAGATTCAGGGTAGAGTTCAGTAGATTTTGGGAATGGGAAACTAACGCATTCCAAGAATGTTATTACTTAAGCTTTTGCTTTTATGACAGAAGCTTCATTTATCCTAAACTTCTATCTGAAATTCAAAGTCTCAGTAGTCCAGTGGAGAAGTGACTAAAGCCCTAGCACTAGAACTCAATTGGTATCAGAGAAAAAAAACAGAGGTGGAGCAAATGTTCTTTAGTCATACTTGATTTTCGAAGTGAAATGGTCAATATTCTGGATACAGATGTTTCTGTATGCCACTAAAGGGAAAAGTAAACAACTTACCTACATTGGAATGGAAAGATCCGAAGAATCTCTAGTAATTAGGAAAATAAAATTTCAACATAAAGCATAGGTAGGAATGTTGTCTTTTGTTTTTGTCTTGCATCAAATAATTTTGGTTAGGCTGTTTCTGGAGAAATTCTATTGTAGAATTGGAAGACTTTTGACAAAAAGTTTTGCCTTCCTTCAAACAGAAGACATGCATGCAGCCCTTACTAGTTTGTTGGCATTTCACTCTTCTGCTTTGTTATTTCTTCAGGCTAAATTTGGCTGTCTTTTATGCATGCTCCCAGCACTGTATGCCAAAACCTCTCTGTGCACTTTTGCACATACCAGACAGGTTTTACAATAAAATCAATACAGGTACAATGGGTAGTGTTAAGAGAAAAGGTTACTTTATGTAAAACAGTGTGAAGTAAACATCCCTATATTAGCAAGATCTCTATGTATTTCTTTCGTTATTGTTGAAAATTTTAAGTTGTCATTATTACCATAACAACATGTGATTTTTTTTTTTTTTTTTAATTTTGTGGCTGAAATAGGGGGGCAGGTAGTAAGTCTCTGACAGCCAGGGATCCTCCTATGATAGTAAACAGTGCAGCAAGTTTGACTACTTGAATGCAAGCTGAAATACGGTTGATTAGAACTCTAGTTGATAGATTATTAATATGTAAATCATAGTAAAGGAATGTACCTCTTCTTGTAAAAGAGTGAAACTGCCTATTTAAAATCCAACACAACTGAAGGAATACATTTGCAAGCGAGTAACAACTAGAAGGTTTCCTCCCGTACTGATTATGTGGCCAACATCCTGTATAAATACAAAATTATTTGCTATTATGAATACAATCAAGTGATGTTTATGTCTTATTTTCTGCAGTTCTTGTTCTTTGTCATCTACAAATCACTATGTGGGTTTTATTCCTTACTTCAAAAATGTTAGTGTTGTCTATTTCTGTAGAGTTCCAGTAACTGCAATGCTGTTTTCCTTAGAAGGTTGAGTCAAAATTTAATCTGTATGGTTTTGTCAATACCAAATTTTTTGTCCCTGTTTGCACTTAGTCATACTCTAAATGAAAAAGGTAGAAGACAGATTTATTTAAAAATTAGACTTAATTGCTAAAGATAACAGCTCTAAAAAGGACTTTGTTCCTCCTTCTGAAAATATTCTGATGCTGGTTTTTTAATGTTTACTATAAACTGTGTCTTGAACTGGAATCTTGCTATGTAAAGATCATTTTTATATTTTCAGGTCCATTGGGCCACGACTTGTTTTGAGAATTACATTAGGAGCAGAAATTACTAGCCAGCTCAAGGCTTCTTCATACATAGCATCAGGACGAAACCTTCTGAGATGGGACCTGTCACCAGAGCAAATTAGAACAAGAGAACTTATCAGGAGGACAAAACATGTATATGACAGCATCGGGATGCTTGAAATTGAAGAAGTAACACACGAAAATACCATACGGGCATTGGCAGATACAGAAGTGGAATATGCACATTAGTGTGTGTTTTCTGTATTTCTTTGCATAAGGCATTCCATCTGCACATACAGAAACATTGAGATAAAATAGTTGTTTCTTCCAATTTTGATCCCTGCTCTTCTTGTGTGGAATGTGTAGAGGCCTCTCAAGAGTCCATAATCTTTCAGGACCTCCCAGAGGTCTGCATTAGTCACCTGTTTTGGTTTTGCATGTGAAGCTCCCCACAGTTACATTTCCAACTGTGTGCTGCCAGGGGACACTGCGGCAGTGTAGGCTGCAGCGTGTGTGGTATGTGTAGTGCATTACAACATGGTAAGCAGTGTTTTTTTCAGACACTGCAGAATCTGACACAAGCAAGTTGAGTGGAGTAATGGAAACGTTGATAAACTGCTAGGGAAGAAAATGTGATGATGAGGAAATTTTGCATGTGCTATTGAAAGAAGACTTCTTTACTTGCTCACATTTAAATTGTGCCCTGTGAGGTCTTGAAGAATCTGGGGAGAGATTGGTCATGCAGTCACATCTAGATTGTTCTGAATGAATTATCAAGCCATACCAATATATGAGTGGGGTTTAATGGTCAAACACAAGTCATTCAGCTAATTTGTTAATAATTGTCAGAGGAGATAGGTAAAATACAAACTGCATATTGGGTGTCTTTGTTGAGAAAAACCTTTTAGATGGTGACTGCATTGTTTATAAAACAGTGAGTGTAATAGATGTCAAATTCTTTTAAATACTCTAAAAAAATCTACAGTAGTCACAGAGGTGCTAGAAACAGCCACCTTGTCTTGGAGCAAAACCTTTGACTAGCGAAAAAGCACAGCTGGCATCTCAAATGATTATACTGTAATATTAGTCTGTATTTCACATTATTTTAAATTGTGCATCCAGTGAATTGGCTGGAATTTATTCTGGAATACTCAGAAAGACAGTAATCTTAATTAAAAAGCCTGCTGCCAGCTTCAGTTTTAGTTGTACCAATATACCGATTTGGTATAATTATTGTAGATGTAAATCAGAGATTTACAGAAGGAAAATATGTGTTTAACTCAGAAAACATTGGTGATCGGCTTTTCGGCACAGCCACCAAGACTTGATGTACATTTTTCGTATGGAAGATGTATGTTTTTCACTGCATACTATTGCAATAGTGGGTCACATTTAAGCTTTTAATGATAATCTTCAAAGCTGTATGTGAAATTATCATGACCTGCTGTGAAACAGCCCATGGCTTATGAGAGGGATGTATTACCACAGCAACACTTCTATGAGAAACTTGGAATTTAAGGCCTGTGTGTCCCTTTCACATAAAGACCTACCCCAATAACTGCAACTCATTATCCAAAAAGACAGAGATGACAATAGACCTTAAATTACACTTGGAAGTTGCCAAAACTCAGTTTATAATTTTGAAACATTTTTGCATAAGGGCAAGAGGTGAAAGGGCAAGTTTCCTATGGACTTCAAGAAGAATCACATGCCCATGGTTACATTTCTGAATCTGTTTTGGAGCTTGATAAAATGGCTGCACATCACATAAAATTACAAAGCTTTAAATCAGCCTAATATGTTGTTACTCTAAAACATACTTTTGGAAGGGTAGATGGTAGAAACATAGTAATTTGATTCATAGCAAATTCATTTCTATTTTAGGATTTCCATTCAATGTCATTGTAAGATGTAATATTCCTTTAATAGCAAAGATTTACTTAATCTCAAAATATTCTAAAATATTTTTAAAAAGTAGTATTACTCAGCTTCCAATCTGTAGAAGTTCAGAATGCACAGACAGCATCCTCCCTGTTTGCCGTGTTGTTTCTCCTTAAACACAGAAGAGTGCAGTACATGGGGATTTGACACTGTACTCATAACAATATAAAAATAACTTCAAGACAGATGGGCATGTTTGAAAGATTCAGAGCTTCTCACTTTAAATGCTAACATGGAAGCATCTGTGCCAGCTATGAAACGTCAGTCTTAACTTACAGAACTTTTGGAAGATGAAGCATTTCTAATGTATTTATATACCATTCAGCTGATTTTGTAGAAGATGCTGAGATGATTAGGCTTGGGGTTTAGAAATCTTCTGTAAAATGTTTATCTGTTACAATAGTGTGTGGTTTTTGTCCTTTCACCTATTCAATTTTATATTACATGTAATCACTTTATTTGCTATATGTGCCAGGTTGCTTTGGATACTTTTTTCTTATGTCTCTTATAAATGACAGAAGAGAGAAAAACTCCTTATCCTTAAAGCATGTCTATCCTTCTGTGTTCATTGCCTCTTTTAAACAGTGGAAAGAAGCATGTTGGATTTCCCCCAGCACATCTCTCCTGACAAAGAGATATGCTTAGCAAGTACAGAAACTGACAAAAAACTGTCAAATTTTGATGTGGAGATGAGCGTGAGAGAAGACTGTTTCAGAAGGTTGGTTATTTACAGGTAAATAACAATATGTCTGCATAAGTTGTGACATGTATCTAAATTTATCTAAAGTTATTTAGTATACACAATGCTTTTCAAAATAACTTTGTTTCCTCTGTGTCTGTACCACTCAAATCTTTCCAGTGGGACACTGCTAGACAACAGAAAACAGTGTATCGTGCTGTTCCTACTCTTTGCCTCTCATATCTAGATCTGTATATCCTTCTCTCTCCATTGCAATTGCTTTGACTTTTGTCTAGTCTTCCAAAGAACTGATACAAGGAATCTAAACTAAAAGAGGGAAACCTATTAGGAAAAAATTTGTTTTCTACTGGCTGAGCTTGTTCCAAGAGGGAAGAAAAGAGGCAATACAGTACTTACATTATCTTATACTGCTTTTGAATTTGTGTCCAAAATTCTGCTTTATTGAAAAAGTTGAGAATTTTAAATTTAAAAGTTGTTTTAAGTTATGTAGGTTAATGAGAACATATAAATGTAATTGACCTCTGAAATTACCTCTTTTGATCAGCTAGTTATAGACAATTACATTCTATGGTCTTCTTCATCTGTTTCTTCAGCCTTAAAACAAAACTGTTAAAAGATGCATTTATCAGTTTCTATCCTTTTTGTGTTTCTGTTTAGCTTCACTTTTAATTGAGCATCTATAGGTATCTCATATTCTTCATTTCTACTGTTTATTTTGTAGCTCAAAGAAAGAATATTTGGTTATATCAGAAAGAATATTTGATTTTGTTGCAATATGTCTGGTGACTTTTAGTAATAGTTTTCTTAAAAGTGCAATATAAGGATAATGCAAGGAAGCTGTCTAATGTGATAACAAAAAAATGTGTGTTTTTCTGTTTTATATGTGAATTTTTCCTCTCAACCCCACTGATTTTTAACGTTCTTGTAATGCTCATAAGATACTGAAGCCCTGTTTCTTGGAGTCACCATTTGTGGTTTTTGCAGGCTTGACTAGGAATTAGAATAATACTTGCAGAACCGTACTAAATTGCCTTCCATTAACATTGTCTTCTTTTGCTGTATTTTCAGGGAAATTTTCAAGTGTTCTTCTCTAGCTGGGTATTCTTGTTACATATTTGTGGAAGTATATAATAACCCTATTCTAAGTATGTTCTGTTGTGTGTTGGCAGATAGTGCCTTGTGTTGGTTTTTTCCCTTCTGTATTTTATGCTGATTTTTTCTTCTTCCCCTGCTTTGTTGCTAGTAATTAAATGACTTGATTTGTACGTATTATCTACTGTGATTTCTCCTCCCCTCCACTATAGAATGCACAGATGCATTGAGGACTAATCTGACATATCTGTATCTATCTATTTTTAATTTACAGGACTATCTGACAGTAGGTAGTGAAAACTGATTGCTGTTATTCACTACTATTACTCTCAATTTTTTTTTCTCATTTGGTGTTTTCCTATTTCATTTTCCCTTGCAACAGTCTTTGACATTTATAACAGTTAGAATTTTTGCTTAAATCTCTGTTTAAGTTTTTTACAAATTTTTGTTAACTGCAGCATGCAAGCATGTTTTAATATTAGTTTGCCAGAGATGCAACTTCTGAGTATATATCCACTCCTAATAACTGTTAAGGTAGTAAGAGTTTTGCTCTCAAACAAACGTGAAATTTCCAGTAGTGCCAGACTGGTCAACTATTTCTATTTCCAAATAATAAAGTTCTTGTTAATTTTTGCTAAATTTCTAACACCTCCTCCTGTTAGAAACTCTCAGTTAAAAAGTCAGGCTCCAGGAGCACATGAAAAAGGAACTTCCACAAATAGCATTCAGATTTCGGCTGAAATTATTTCACCAATTCAAAAAAGCAGTAAACAGTTGGATTAAATCAGGTTTTTCATGGCCTCACAGGTGATTTAATAATTCAGGTAAATTAATTCATTTTCATGATCATTTAGGGGGCCAGATTAAATTGGGGTGAGGAGAATGTTATACTTCCATGTTATTTATAACACAGCATACTAAGAGATGAGCAAATCTGCTTGACCGCAGTGACATGCAGAATGCTTTAGCTCCCCTTAATGGGGACTAAACTTTTCTAAGTTAACTTAACTAAGTTAACTCCTTCTAAATTATGCTTAATTTAAGAGCTGTTGATGGAGGAAAATTATTGCGGTTTTTACATTTAATTCAAGAAAGTATTCAAATAATGTAGCCACTTTCTTTTCCCCACACATTAGGGGGGGAAATTTCTGCATAAAATTATGTTGTTGAATATGGTCCATATATTGTTCTTTGAAAAACTTGTATTTTGAGGTTTGAAACTTGGAATAAAGGTGGATTTGGTAGTGAAACTATAATTTTAAATTTTGTTACTCCTAACATGTGCACATGCTGACTAGTAGAGGCATGCTTAAGAATGTAGCCAGTCTTCTCCACTCATGTGCCCTCAGGAGAACCTGATGTAAAAAGAGCTGCTTCAGGTTTTGTTCATGGAATTCTAAGTAGGTTTTGTTTCTTCTGTCTGAAGGTTTCTTCCTGGAATAAATTAGCAAGGTTCTTCAAAACAAGTATGAAATGGTATATAAAATCATCAACCACAACAATTCTAAAAGTTCTGGAGAGTTCCAAAATTTTGTGTGTGTAGTATATTCAAGATGATGGTCCTTGTGGGTCCCTTCCAACTCAGAATTTTCTGTGATACTGTTTTATTTTTGTCACTGATAGCTTGGTTCTGGAGAAGACAAATATGCTCAAATTTTATGCCATCTGATATTCTGAAGGGACACTTCTAACCTTTTGGGGTTTTTCTTCAATCCCTCGGACTTTTAGGGTACAGTGTTATAGCACTGATTTTCTTCAACTATGTAAAAGAAAGCTATCTCTACAGAAGAAGCTTAAGTGCACTGTACTCTAAACTGAAAGGGCTTGCCATTATGACAGCATGTAAATGTGCTGAGATACTTGGTAAAAGAATATTATTTTAAAAACATTCTACATTAATATAAGAATACTGTTGTGTAAGGTAACTGTTTTGGGGGCGTTCTTCACACTAAAATGCAGGATGTTCACTTTTTTAGTATGACAGTGTTCTCAAGAACAACTCTGTTGAAACCCTTCAAATGCTTGGTATGGTTCTTAAAATGTATTATAAATTCAATTATTCTATACTGTCGTTTCAGCAAACCTGTGATCTTGAAAATGTAAAGCCTGAAACAAAACGATATCTAGAGAAATCTGTTCAAGTGGGGAGAAGAAACGGACTCCATCTTCCTAAAGAAGTACAGAAAGTAAATATGAACTATTTTTTAATAAAGCAAAGATTGCAAACTGTTGAAGGGATAAATTTATGGTTAGTTAGCTGTACTAAGCATATATTTGAACTTCATGCTTTTAGATCTGCTGAATTACTGCTCTGATCTTAACTGTTCTTACTTCCAGATCCATCCTTTAAACTTCAATCACTTGCAGGTTTTTAAACTTATCTGATAGTCATTCACAATACCCAGTAGATAGAGGTGGTCTGCATCACCTCGTAGCCTTGAGACTAAAAGCTGAAAAAGTTGTATTATATATTATGATTGCAGAGAGTGCCTAAATTAAATTCCTAGGGAAGAGACCTCTTAGAAAATGTTACTAGTGAGTCTGCACTTCTATTCAAAAGTATGTATAACTGTTGCAAACACACAGCTGCACTAGTTTCAGTTAATTGATGATATAAAAGGTGTCTAAGATTTTAGCATTTCACCTGAAAAAAAATAAAAGGTTAGAGGAGAAAACAACCTGCTCTGTGAATTTTTCTTCATTAAGGGAGAACTGACTTAGAAAACAATTGTCAGACAATCAGGAAGTAAAATTGTCAGTATCTGTGATGCTGTGGCATCCCACCCTTAATGGGAAGGGAGCACCCAAGATTCATACAGATGCTTGTGGTTGAAAGGAACAACAAAATCAGAGAGTCTGCAAAAGCTTACAAACTTTTATTAGTAAGTTATATACTTGGTATAAAAATTGGTACGTTAGTCCTTGATCTAGCATAAGCACATGGGAGTGGGTTTTGGATAAAAGGGGTAGAGTGAAAGGGAAAAGACAGCGAGGTAAATTAATTGAAGAGGGGAAGAGAGAAAGAAGAAAGGCAGAAAGAGAGATCACCATTCATGCCTCCAGCATCAATCCAGCTGCCTAGGTATCTAGAGTCCTGGGGGCACTGTCTGGGCCTGGATGGGGGTACTGTTTTATAGATAAGCTTTCCTTGCCCTGGAGAAAAATTTTGCACTTTCTATGTAAATTAGTTGTCAGGCACAGTCTGCTCTTTACACTATTCTGGAAATGGGTCAGAGGGCTTTGGGGGTCTTTGGTCATCTTGTTCCCCCCATACAGTCCGTGCTTGCTTCTCCACCTCATTTCTCTGTTTGTGCTGTACTGAGCTGTGCTTATCTCCAGGAGGTGGATCAAAGACCTTCGTCCCAGAAAAGTGCTGTCCTACCTCCGTGTGGCCCCTTGTCCAGTCACATCTTGTTCTTTCTCACAGCATGTTATTGCCAACAGTCCTTGGCTCTTGTTACCTCAAGTCCTTGGTGCCACAGCCACCCTGCTATTGGTGTTTCAGACGTACACACTAGCTCTTGTCTTGTGGGATTCTACAGATGCCAACATAGTTATCTTCCAGTTCTGAGTGATATTTCTGACTATATTATGACCTTTATGTCTGACTGTTGAATAGATTTAACCCTTTGTAGAAAATAACCAATCTTCATCCACATCCTTCTGCTAGTGAAAACAGTTTAATGTGTATTTTCATATAACTGATGCCTCTAAAGGTATTTTGAAATTCCTTAGGGAACAATAGTTAAATTACATTTAGTTTTTTATTTGGTGTGCATTCTCTTACTGGTAACTACTATGTTTATTTGAACTTGACAATAAGATGTAGAAACTTGCTATGAGATATATTAGAAAATGTTTCAGAAATATGACTATCAGGGTTTCACAATAGGTTTTGGAATGGCTTTGTCTTGTGAGAGCAGCCTCTTCTTTCTGTCATCCCATATCTGTACTATTCCAAAACAGTGGTTTTGAGTGGGTTTCATGCTTTTTTTACTCCCTTCATTCTCATTGATCTCAATGGATATTTTTACACATAAAATTGCAATTTAGCTGTTCAAATAAAAGAAAATATTTGAATGTTAGCACATGAATCTGTTTAATTTCTTCAGTCCTCTCTAAGCTGAGTTTAAAATGTTGGAGTGATAGCCCTTCGTCACAATATTGCTCAGGACTGGAAGAAACATAAAAGGAAGACTGACAGGGTGTGAAGTATGATGCTGCCTGCAATGTGTTATTTGCTCAGTCTTGGTGTTTACTGTTGGTTAGTAGAGAACCCAGCTGGAAAAAATGAAATGTTATTCATGTGGGGGATAAAAATTGCCAACTTTGATCTTTGGTTTTCCACTAAGCTCAGTTTATACCCAATACAGGAAATAAAGACAATGAAGAAAAAATGGAATGAGCTGTGTATAGACTTTGACAAAAACCTGAATGAGGAGAACATGTCTTGTATTTTCTAAGGAAGAACTTGGTGAGTAGGATGCTTGCTTGTTTCTGTTTTTTCAACCTTCCAGTTTTATGAGAGTAACTGATTTTTGCCCCATGCATGATGGTTAGATCAAGTGAAATTCTGACTGTTTTTTACCAGTCTTTTCTGTTTCCTTTTTAGTCCTTCTCCAGAATAAATTCAGAGTTATCTTTTGCAGGTGTTCATGATGTCTTCATACATTTGTGCTTCCTGAGGATTTTGCCTTGCATCAAGTTAGAATGTTGGTCCTACTTCCTTTAGCATAACTTTACTGTGTTCCTTTTCTCAATTATCATCAAGCAATCACCTGTGTAATTATTGGAAAAGCTTTTTTAGTCCTGCAATAAAGTTTAACTAATTCAGTAATTTAAACCAAGCTAGAGATTGCATGTGACAGAGAATTTAGGGATTCATTATCTGAAGGGCATCACATAAAATGTGCTCTAATAACAGAGATTTTTTTATGTTATTCAGTTTTTATCTGGTGGCCTTACATGTATTTCTCTTTTGCTCTCAGGTGTTTCCAACTTTTGCTTTGCTTGGTGGAATTTGAAAAAGTTTTAGCAAATCGTACAAAGAGAGGTATATTTCTGTGGAGATTTCTGATGTCAAAGTGGATTGCAGCAAAACAAATGCAACAGTCTCACAAAAACAGGGGGAAGTAGATAATTTAGGTAAAATTTGTTTATTTAATTGTGTTCTATAGATGGCCTTCCTGATGACTTTATTAACAGTTTAGAGAAGACTGAGAAACACAAATATAAAATTACCTTATCCCACTATTTTCCTGTTATAAAGAAGTGCAGCATTTCAGAAACCAGGAGAAAAATGGAATCTGCCTTTTACTCTAGACGCAGAGGCATGTTGTGTACTGGCTGTTCTAAAGTGCAGTGACAGAGTTGAAAATAGGAGCTAGACATTCAAATGTTAGGTTTGAGCTTTGCACATTGTAGAGTATTTTGAAATCAAAACTTATCAGCGTGATCTTTAACAATGCCTTGCTCCAATTTATTCTGATATCCTTCTGAGATGTTAGAAGTTCACAATCTGCCTCTGTGAGCATATTTGTATATATCTTAATGTTCAAGTGGTTCTGTTGATAGAAGTGGGATTTTGATCTTCTGTGAAATTTCCCTAAAGTGTTCCGCAGATGCTTACAGACACTTTCCTCACAGAAAAGGCTGTCTTTAATTGTGCCTTCTGTAGTCCTTTGGGATTCCTCAGAATAGAGAGAGCTTATTTAAGTACAGGTTTTAATTATAAACACAGATGATTAAATGTGAAATCAACAGATTGCATTTGTGCACAACTAGACACGTACAAAATAAAAAAAGCGGCATTCGCTGATGGTGAGCGCAATTTGGGATTTATGGCATTTGTGGGATTTTTGGGATTTTGGGATTGGGAATGTCCCAGTTGGAAGTGGCCACAACAGGACCATGGCCAGCTTGGCCGCCGGTTACGGGAATGGGATCCTCTCCAACCGGCATTTGCTCATGGTGAGCGGGATTTGGGATTTCTGGGATTTTTGGGATTTTGGGATTGGGAATGTCCCAATTGGAAGTGGCCACAACAGGGATTTGGGGTTTTCCAGGATTTGGGGTTTTCCAGGGTTTGGGGTTTCCCAGGATCAGCGCTCACCTGGATCTCTCACCCTGCAGGTGGGAGCTCACCAGGAGGATGGCATCGGAATCCATGGGAGCCACTTGTTGGTGCCTGTTGCAGGGTGTCTTTAAGGTCTATACCTGAATCCTAGATGTGTTAGCCCTTCCCCCTCTCCCCACCCGACCCCTGCCCTGGCTATCAATCCGGGGGGAAGTTCCACAGGGCATTGAGTGATTGGGTGAATTCAAAAGATGCCCTCTCCCCCGGGAAGCATTGGGTCCATCCAGGTGTCCCTCTCCCCTTCAGACCTCTTCCCCTCTCACCTGGTTGGTAGCTCCCTGCCCCCGGGATAAAGGCCACACCAACCAGGCGGTTCGGGAGTTCTGCTGGAGCTGTTGTAAGATTCAGAAGCCTGTGGCTAGAATAAAAACTCTGGATTAAACCTTGCTCCAGAACTGACCTTTCTTCACCATTGCCTAAGGTCTCTCTCACTGAGGACCCGCCTCTGGGGCTCCGGCAAACCTGCAACCGCTTGCAGCATTCAGTGAGCCAAGGGCGTCTCTGGGGTAAAACCACCTCAGCTGCTGCCATTGGGCTCAGCCGCCAGATAAGCCCGGGCACGTCCTGTCAGGACTATTGGTAACACCAATAGGTGCCCAACCAGGTGCCGGTGCCGTTGGCGACGTCCATGGAGCTGAACCTGCCCCGGGATCCCGACAGGGGTGAGCATCCCGAAATTCCCAAAATTCCTGAGAAGTTCCTTTCATCCCAAAGAATTTTGGGATTTTTGGATCCCTGGAAATGGTTCTGGTTGAATGAACCTTGGAGAACCTGAATTATGGAGCTGGACGCTCCACCCCATAGAATTTTGGGATTTTTGGATTCCTAAAATGCTCCTGGTTGGATGGAGCTTGGAGAGCCTGCAGATGGGCTGGGATGAGATGTTCCTTCATCCCAAAGAATTTTGGGATTTTTAGGATCCTAAAAATGCTCCCGGTTGGGTGGAGCTTGGAGAACCTGGACTATGGAGCTGGAAGCTCCATCCCAAAGAATTTTGGGATTTTAGGATCCCTACAAATGTTCCTGGTTGGGTGGAGCTTGGAGAACCTGAAATATGGAGTTGAAAGGTCCATCCCAAAGAATTTTGGGATTTTTACGATCCTAAAAATGCTCCTGGCTGGGTGGAGCTTGGAGAACCTGGAAATGGGATGGGATGNAATGGGATGGGATGATGTCCCAGGCTGAAAAGCAAGATTTTATTCAAT
>VXBC01013140.1:0-13879 GCA_013399945.1 Ploceus nigricollis
GGAAGGAAGGAAGGAAGCCAATGCTTTTCTTCTTCCCCAGAACTCTCTGAAATTCACATGACAAGACTGAAGAAGTGCTAAGAACCAGCACAATGTCCATCCCTTATCAGTACAGATAACCAAGGGGGCCTTAGAGGAGAGCTGGAAAAGGACATTTTACAAAGGCATGGAGTGACAGGACAAGGGGTAAAGGCTTTGGGCTGAGAGAGGGTAGATTTCAAGGGGATATTGGGAAGGAATTCCTGGCTGTGAGGGTGGGGAGGCCCTGGCACAGGGTGCCCAGAGAAGCTGTGGCTGCCCCTGGATCCCTGCAAGTGTCCAAGGCCAGGCTGGACAGGGCTTGGAGCGACCAGGGACAGTGGAAGGTGGAACAGGATGAACTTTAAGGTTCCTTCCACCCCAAATGAGTCTGGGATTTTAAGATTATCCACTGTGCTGAATTCAATGCCAGGACAGTAATTCCTGATGCCAGTCAGAGCTATCCATATCCAAATATCAGGCAGGCAAAATCCAAGCTTTTGAAACAGTCACCACATTTAAACTTGGTAATTTATTACAATTAAACTGCAGTACTGTAATTCAAGTGGAAAGGATGACACTCAAGGTAAAATAGCCAAGGTCTAATGTTAAGAGGGGCTTTTACAGAGAGAAATTGTGTTTAATCTGTGCTTGAGAGCAGTGGCAGGTCCCTCTCTCCTGCTCACACTTTTCCAACACCATCTGCTCGAGTTCAGCTCAGTGCAAGTGTTCCTCTCCTTGCAGGAACTGGAGAAGGAACAAGATTTAAAAGTCAATACCTACAGAAAGAACAGCAGCTTGAGATGAGGAAATTGCCTTAAATTTCATTTCTCCCAAGTACCTGCAAAAGCAGCAGCACACCCCTTCACTCAAAGATCTTTGCATTTCTTTTCCCTCTTTATCTCTGTTTATTGATTTTACAAGGAAAATCAGCACCAGAGCTTTTGCCAGGAAGGATGAATTATGTGTGTAGATTCAAGAGGTTTAAAGCAGACTTGCACTGAAATCTGAGAATCAAATTGTAAGCAAGATTTTTCAGCCTTTACTGCATCCACAAGGAAGAAGCATTTTCCATAGGAAAACAAATCTATGAGCTGCCCAAGCTTTCATTTGGACTGTCTTTAAAACTATTACAATGCACAGAAATGTTGTTTTCATTACAGATTTCAGAAAGAATAAAATTTAAAACAAAAACTGAAATTTCCTACAAGCATCCAGGGAGCTTTTCTTCTTTACTACTTTAGTGTGCCAGAAAAAAACACTGCTTGTTTTAAAATAAATTTTCAATTAAAACTGCTCAGCAAGACTCAAGGCATTTCATTCCACAGGGAAGGCAGATTTTCCTTGGTGTGGGGGTGGATTTGCTGTGCACAACACACACGAGCCCGGGGTCAGTGACAAACACTCAGAGCTCAGCCACCACAGAAATGGGGAATAAATCAAAGTAAATCAGAATCCTTTTGAAAACAGCAACAATCCTTGGGTCCTACCCCAGCCCTGACTTCACTTAGTGAAAATTACTCTATTTTTAAGTAAAAGGGTATTAATCCAAGTCAATTAGTCCAACAATACAAAACCTCTATTTGCAGAAGTGACCTTCTTTCCAATTACCTTAATTTTACCTCTGGAAGTAAATTAAGACAAACCTTCAGGCAAATTTCATTCAGAGCAAGAACTAAATTTCATAAACTTCAAACAATTGAACCTGAGAAGCCAAATTCTGATTAATTTGCCTGTGTATCCAAATGCAGATGAGCCATGAACCTCCCAGCACCCTCAGCCCAACTTTCTGCTCCCAGACCAAAGTGTGACGCTGCTCTTCTTGTCAATAACCATTTTTTACCAATTAACCTCCCAGATGGCTGCATTTCCAGGGCTGAGAGTGTTGAGCTGTCTAAAGCTCACAGATCCTGGGAATGGGAAGCATTACATGATGCTTAAGGCCATTAAACGTGTGTTGAGTGCTGGAGCCCAGAGCCAGCCATCAAACGAGATAAAAACCTCCAAAAAAAAGATTTCCAGAGGAGGCTTCTGTTAAAATAAAGTAAAAATGGGAGGCTGGGGAGTTTGAAATATTAAGGAATAACAAATCTGTTTTCCAAGTTCGTTTTACTGTGTTGACTCTGCTAAGTGAAAAGGGCTGCTTAAAGGGAATGGATGGAATCAATCATAGCAGTTCAGGGAAAAAATGGCCCAGAGGTGGGGGGGAATAGCTCACCCGGCTTCAGAAATGCCAGTTTGCTCAAAAAAAAGAGAAAACGCCACTGGGGCAGGCAGACAGTGAAGAGGTCTGACACTAGGAGTGGATTTCCACCCGATTTTTAAAGTGAGGGATGGCTGAAGACCAGCTGAAGTTCCTGAGACACGGCTCACCAATTAAGTCCAGCCCCAAAAAAGTGTTACGATGAGACAAACTGAACAGGAGGGAGAGAAAGGAAAAATCCCTCCTCTCAAGTGCTGTAATTAAGGAATATGTAAGGAAACAAACTCGCTTGTTGATCACCTCTGCTCCAGGAACAGAAGAGCCCCAGAGTGAAGAGCAGCTAAAAAAGGAACACGCGCTGATGGCTCGGGGTATTTGGAGAGAGAGGAAATATCTGGCAATGATACACAAGGCTGTGCTTCTGTGACAGCATAACTATTTCACAGATGTAATTCTGAGTTTCTTCAGGTGATGAAGCCCTACTGGAACATCAAAAAGTCCCTTAAGAGAGGGAGTAGGAGCCCCATTCTTCAGCAATAAAACCACAGGATGACACACGCTGGAGAAGCAGTTTGGTTCCCAGTCCAGGGGCAGAACTCAGTAACTTCCCTGGATGCTCATCCTGCTCCACTCATCCGTAGCTCTGGGGGTCGTTAGGGCACAGAGCTGCTCATAACCAGAGCTCAGGGTTACAGAAACAAGCTCTGCTCAAACAGTTGCTCTATTTGCTTTCTTTTCCTCTTCCAGGTCTCTCCTCACAGCCACTCGTCTTCAGAGAAGCTGTGGTTGCCCCTGGATCCCTGGAAGGGCTCAAGGTCAGGCTGGACGGGGCTTGGAGCAATTTGGGATAGTGCAAGGTGTCCCTGCACATGGCAGGGGGTGGCACTGGATGGACTTTAAGGTCCCTTCGAACCCAAACCATTCCAGGTTTCTCTCATTCCCCCACCCAGGGTTGCTGGGCATGAAAAACCAAGGTGCAGGAGACACCTGCACTGCCACAGGTGTCAGACGGGAAAGAGGAAGGGAAAACCCAACCCTTCCAAAACAGACAGGGAAGCAAAACTGACTTCCAAATATCAGGCAACATTTCCTGACATTTCTCAAGAAAACATCAAAAGCTTTTTAGCCAAAAAGGTAACTAGAAAACCTCCCCCAGCTGAGAGGAACACTGGGAATGCCCCTCTTGGACACCATTCCCGAAGGACACGGCAGGAAAGGGGCTGCCATAAGCTCAGGTCTCAGCAGCTGCATAAAGAGTAAATTATTATCAAGGTGCTCAGATGGGCTCATCTCAGTTTTTAATCAAAGTTGTTGGTTAAGTCATCACTCACTCAAAGATTTTCCATTCCCCCTCAAGCCCAAAGCACAGGAGGCAGTGGTGGATCTCATCCCAGCTCCTGCTGTACTCACCCACCACATCCCAGTCCCTGGTATGGAGGGAAGTGCCTGCACCGTGGTCAGATTTATTGTTTTTAAAACCATCATTGACACACTTGGCAGAATTCAGAACTCTCATCTGGGAAGATGAAACTTGCTGCATTTGACGTGGGAGTCAGACATCCCTTCTCCTATAATGGAGTTCACACTGACAAACACAGACACAAATCTTGGGGAAGTCACAGCTCCTCCCACCCTCAGTGGGAACCAGGGCTATTAATTTCAATTTGGAGCATCAAACCCCTCAAGCCAAAAGCACCAGGCAGAGAATAACCACATTTTGCTGTGCGCTCTGCGATTTATGACCTGGAATTTCAAGAGGGGAAGAGGAGTTCTTGTGCTGCATTTCATTTTTCTGCCTCTAAAACCCTTGCCAATAACAACAGAATGTCACTAAGAACCAGCTCCCTTCCCAAAGGAGCAGTACACGGTGGGACAGACCCCAGCTCCTTCTCCCACAGCTTTATTCCATGTGAAGGGCAAACAGGAGCAAGGGTTTAAGTGCTAAAGCAAACAGAGCCAGCTTTAACACACAGGTTGATGAAAGAGGCTGTACACAGCTGCTCTTGAAGTCATTTCTTTGTAGTCTTCATTCCCACAGATAATTATGAGCTTAGAGGTTCCAAGACTTCAAATGATAGTCTGTGCTTCCTTCAAGGATATATATATAAAAAAATAAATTTTAGATCTCATATGCTTTTTAAGTCAGGATTAATGAATCCTCACAGAAATAACAGTAATGGCCACAGTTACCTGAGTGATAGACTGGGGGGGCTCAGATGTGCTTCTGGTTTTGCAGAAAGGCTGAACCTCAACCTGGCTAGGACCTGGAACTATTTAATTTATAAATTCTTAGGGGTAATATTACTGCCTTGGAGACTACATGTGTACAAGCGTTCCTTTAAAAGTAGATTTGAGAAATATTGATTTTTAAGAGGATTTCACAAAGCATTGTTAGCAATAAAAGCAGCATTTGGGAGAACAAAGCTGGAAGTTATAATTCCCCAAATGCTGCGAGTGGGAACTTGGGAGAACTCAAGTCAGGGAATGAAGGAATTCATCTGGTTTTTCACATCCACCTTGAAATAAGAAATGACAGTGCATGGGCCAGCAAGCCTCTCTGGAGTGACTGGTATTTAATAAATTATGGCAGTGCTTTAAAAAGAGATACAAAAAAACAAGACAAAAAAAAAAAAAAAACAANAAAAAAAAAGTCCTACTCCAAGGGCATAGACCAAAAAAAAAGGAAAAAAAAGAGCTACAAGAACTAAACACAAGACACAAATAAGTTTGTGGAGGAAAGGAACAGGTTTATTCTCTCCCTCAGATCTGAAGAATACACTATATTTTACACAGCAATTTTATGGGGAGAAGGAGTAGGGGGAAGAGAGTATCAAAATCCAAACAAGTCACAAGGCATCAACAATCCCTTGATGACAGCAGAGTAGTTTTTGTTGGCACAGCTCACGACAGCTGGAGGAATAATTGCGATGCTGAGCGAGGATGCCGAGAATATTTCGCTTCAGAGACTCAGATGAAAGATGTTATCCACAAGCACTTTGCAAATGTTAATTAAACCCACACAGCCCCTTTTTGGCAGATCAAGAAGTATTTATCCATATTTTGCAGAGAGGGGAATGAATATCTCAGGCACTTTTAACTTAAGGTTAAAGCTGCTCTTTGTACTTAGGAAGTGCCCCACAGATACACCATTAAAAACACGAATTAACCTTCCCAGTCCAGCCCAGCCAGGATGGAGCTGATCCTTCTCACTTCTCTCTGACTACTGCCACAACAGAAGCCTTGACTCTGCAGAAAAACCAAACTCTGAGATGAACATGGGCACTACAAATGAGCTTTAAAACAACGGTGACCCTTGGTGAGTTGGAAAAGAAAAAACCCAAATGCCACTGCTCTTCCTTCGGTTTTCCCCTTCAAAGGTGACAAGTTTTCCCAGGTTTAAAATCATGGAATACCCAGATTCATAAGGAAGGGATTCATAAGGCTCATTGATCCAACTCCTGGCCCTGCACAGACACCCCAATAATCCCCCTGTGGATCCCTGAAAGCGTTGTCCAAACGCTCCTGGAGCTCTGGCAACCTTGGGAATGTCACCATTCCCTGGGGACCCTCAGCACCCTCTGGGGAAGAACCTTTCCCTGATATCCAACCCAAACCTGACACAGCTCCAGCTGTTCCCTGGGTCCTGTCCCTGTCACAGGGAGCAGAGATTGGAGCTGTCCCTCAGGAAGAAGCTGCAGCCCTGATGAGTCTCCCTCAGCCTCCTCTTCTCCAGGCTGGACAAGCCCAGGGACCTCAGCCCCTCCTTGTAGCTACTCCTACCCTTCCAAACAAGCTTCCTATTCCATAACACACCATTCTCCAACAGGATAAAACAGTAATAGTGTCAATTTAAGCCAAAACAGTGAGTTAAAGCGGGTAGAACCAGTGAAATAAAAAGGAAAAGTGAAATCATTAGCAAAAAAGACAAAAGAGGCACAAAATGAGGCATCTACACTGGCAGGGCAGGAGTACCCCTGTGTCCTGGGAAAAAGAGCCTTTCCTCAGAAGAAAACCACTCCATTATTTGCTAAATTGACATGGAACATTTGGTATTTAAGAGGCAAAGGGTCAGTTTGTCAGATCTATAAAAGAGTAGCTGAGAACATCTGCAAGGTCAGGAAGAAAATGCATAAACACACATGTGAACTAAAACATCAAAATACACAGTGATGGCTGATGCCTGTGATCTTACCATGAAAATAAGCATATTTGGAGTTCCTTCCTGTTAAAAAAAAACACCCAAACCCCTGAAGCAGCTGATTTAGGCTATATTTCAGTTGGAAATACATTTAAGGATGCAGTTGGAAAGGAAACCTAAGAGTAAGTGGAGCACTTTCAAAGACTGTTGCAGATCCCTATCCAGCAGACACGCTGTGGGACAGGGTCCCTCCTGCAGAGCTCACACCCAAAGGCAGACACTGATTACACACACAGTGTGTAATGGTTCTCTAGACCTGTATTTATATTCCATTTATGTTTACAGTGTAACCCACAGGGCACAGCACACAATTCACCACCACCCATCAGCTCAGGAGACTGCCCAGGGCTGCAAGCTGCATTCAGAGCAAGCACAGGAGCTGAAAAGCTTTTCCTAGGCTAATCCAGTGCCTCAGCTGGCTTTCCTGGGAGCTTGCACGATCACAGGAACTTTAGGAGCTCAAAGGTCTGGCTTGCAAAACCAGGCTGGTACGTGCCACAGCAAAGGGGCCATCACCACTAACTCAGCTTTGTCACTGCCCCACACAGGTGCCACCATTTCCTCATTGCTAATCCAAGGTACAGGAAGCTCCAAAGACCCAGGGAAAACCTGAAACCTCCCCAGGGAAGCAGGTTGTGCAATTCCAGCATTACCTGTGCTGCTGCAACGTGGCACAGCCAGGAGACAAACTCGGGGTAGAGGCAGCAGATGTTTGCTGCTGCATTCAGTTCCTCCCTCTGCGACCCTTTCCAGGCTCACTCCACCAGCCAGATCCAGCTCCTGCTCTTCCCATGAGAGACAGCAGGAAAAGGTTCTTCCCTAGAGGGTGGAACAGCTCCCCAGGGAACGGTGATGTTCCCAAAGCTGCCAAAGCTCCAGGAGTGTTTGGACAACGCTCCCAGGGATGCACAGGGTGGGATTGTTGGGGTGTCTGTGCAGGGCCAGGAGCTGGACTCCATGGTCCTATGAATCCCTTCCAGCTCAGGACATTCTGTCTCTGTGATTCTTTGCCCTCCAGCTCAGAGTTACTTCTCCAGTGTGCTCACTCAGAACCATGGTACTACAGGCACTAAAATAATGTTTTAGTGTAGTTTTTAGCGACCAAGTCAAAGTATTTTGGCTCATAATTCCATCTGTGCCCTTGGCTTCTGGTTATATTAAAACTGCACACAGTGAGGTAGATATTGAGACATTATTAAAGCTGCTCTGCATCCAGAGCAATTCCCACAGAAATGTATTTGCAGTCCACTTCATCTTGATGACAAGGCTGGAATTAGGGCAATTCCAGCTGGGAACTATTCCTGTGTTTTAACACATGCTGCAATGCAAGGCAACTGCACTGACCTTTCCTGGCTGCTGGTCTGGGGTTTTTCCCACAAACATTTGAAGGGTTTGGACTGGTTCTGATCTGCTGCCACTCTGCCACATGAGCAGCCCTGTTCCTCTCAGGAGAGGTGTGAGGCTCAGCACTCGAGGCTGCAGGAGGAGCAGGGGCCAGGCCTTGTTATTCCACCCTTTCTGATAAGAGACCCAGCACATTTTTGGCCTTCCCACACCAATCCGTACTTGTATGGCTGCCAGCTCTTTATCACTTCCCTTTTTGCGTTTTTGGTTGCTTGTTTTAAACTTTGCCCAAGGTTACATTCAGCAAAGGCTGCTCCCTCAGAATACAGCATTAAACCCACTATCACATAAACATCTGGAAATCGCATTTAAATCCTTCTTGAAAGCGAATGTTTTGCAAAAGGAAGCCCCAACTGAGCAGAATGCAGAGAATTTTTGCAGCACACCCCTTTGCACATAAAGCATTCTGCAAAGGCCACCTTGCAGCTGTTGTCGTGACCTTCTAGAGATCAATGCCCCCACCTGTGCTCACCCTCTCCTGGGGAGCAAACACCACACACAAAACAAGCAGCACTTGGTAGCCTGGAATTTGACACTGGGTATAAACGAGCTCAAAACCTCCTGTATCAAGTACAACCTGCTGCAGTCACCAACTCAAAGCCCCCTCTGAAATGGCTCAGAAAGAGCCCAGCAGCTGTTGAACTAATTCCCTTTTTCCCCCACCCAAACTAATGTTTGGAACCTGCACATCTCTGACTAAAAGCCACTTTGTAACTCTCAGTCACTGCTTGTGGCCTTTTATAATTTTCCTTTGGGGGATCAACACTGTCATTAAAGGTTGGGGTTTTTTCACCAAAATCACAGCATTATCTGTATTTGTTATTTACAGAATCAGACATCATCTGTAATTAATATTTTCAGTAACCCCTCTGCTGGCCCTTCACCTCTGTTATCACCCTGCAGCTGCTCAGGGATGCCTGACAGGGCCCCTTTTTGCAGCTCCCATGTCCAGCAAATGTTCCAGACAAACAGGAGACTATTCCAGATTATCCCTCACCAGATTTAATGACTCTGGAAAGATCCCCAGGGAAGGAGTGTTTACTGCCAACGAGCTCCATTAAGTATCCAACAACATCCATCAAAAAAACAGCAAAACACTGGGGTTTTAATTATTTTTCAAGCTGGCTGTAGCACACAGAACATCACAGAGCATGTGCCATACGAATGGCCTGCCCACAATTCTCTGCATTCTTTTGGGCACTGTCAGCAAAGACAGCTACTTCTAGGAGGAGTAACTTTACTCAGGATAACCAAGCAGTAGGAAAACCCTGCCTTTTGCCCCACAGTGCCAGCAGGGAGAGAGCAGAGTTACTGGGAACACCTTTCAGACAGTGACATGCTGCTGGCACGAGAGGTTTCATTTAGGATGTGGCTTTGCACTGTTGCTCAGCTGATCTCATGGCCTGGTGCTGCTGAAAAGAAGGATCTCCTCCCCAGCTTCCAAGCCTGAATCAGGGAGTTAGGCTGGAAGGAAACTGTCTGGACTGAGAGGGAAGGAACTGGATCTGTATCAGTGCAAAAAGATCAGTTGGTGCACAAGGCTGGGAGCAAAACCTTTCCTTGCATCACCAGCTTGCCATGAGATCAGTTCAGCTACAATGCACAGCCACACTCTAAATTTAGAGAGCTTTCTAACTCTAAAGCTGTATCCCACGTCCATTATTCCTCTCCAACACAAGAATGAACCATGCTATTATAAATGCTTTTATACCAGCGTTGAGCTCTCCACCCTACAGGAGCACACATCAATTGTGGATAAAGTGGTTCAACTTTGGAATGTAGACAAAAACTGAGACAACGCTAATGGTGGTGAAAGACAGGTTGCCTGGGGAGAGAAATGATCAGAGATTTAAGAGGAAAGGGGGGGAAAAAAACCCCTACAGATAATTTACCTGTGCTTGGGTCACTGCTCATTAGTGCTCTGAAGAGAATCACTTCACAAGTTATAAATTAGGCTGCTCTTGGCTTACTCCCTTATTATCCAGCTCAGGCAGCGGCCAGGAGCCTTTCACACGCACCGGATAATGGGAACACTTACTCTGAATAAAATGAACAGAGGCAAAGAAAAAAACAGGGGCCTTCATTTGGGCAGGAAAAACCATCAGGAGACCCAGCAGTGGCATTGGGTTTCACCAGTCACTTCTCTGTCACTCTGCATTTCCTCCTTCTCTGGAGAAGGGAAAACCTCTCCAAAAACAAATTCGGGCTGTGCAGGAGTTGTTTTCTCCTGTTGATATTTCCATCTACCCCCTGCTGGTTTGGGATTTCCAACAGACTTTTTAAAAGCTTTCCCATTCAGGCTGAGCTCCACTTTAAGAAGTTTCTGGTGAGACTGTTCAAGGCAGGTATCTAAAAACTTTTAATTTTGGTTATTAGGCAGAGCTCACTGTTCAACAGCAAGTAGTCAATTTCTGTCTCAATTTTTTTATCCTTTTGTAATCGTGGCTTGGAAAAAATGCAGCTGTAACACTTCTTTAAACTTTCATGTGTTTTTTACTGTATAGAAATAAAATGCAGCAGACAGTAATATACCAGTGATACCTATCAGAGCTGGCAAGGGCAAGATCACTCTTTTCCCACACATCTTCTAATCTCCTGCTTATATCTCTGATAAAATAAACTCATTATTAAAAAGTGCTTTAGTCTAAAGGTTAAAGGCTGACAAAATCCACAACTTTGGAACAACAAAAGCCAACTTTGACCAGAAAGGCTGAGACAGCCAATTCAGCCCAAAAATTTTGGCAATTTTCCCTCCTTAAAGGATGAGCTGTGCAGCTGCAGCCCCACCACCAGCAGCAGCCTGACACTTGGCCTTGCTCTTAGGATTCCATCTCAGAGGCAAAAGCACATGGAAACAAAGACACACTTGGCCAGTGAACCCAAGAGGATCTGTATAAATTAGCTCCCTGGAGACCTGACAAAGGCTCCCTTCCCTCCTCAAAGGCATCAGCTCTTCGATGCCTCACGGTGAGCACTCCAGACGGAATTAAAAGGACTCTAAATCTGTCCACAGGGAAAGGCAGCAGCTGGACCAGCAGGATGAAGCAGAGAGTTCAGGCAGGCCCACACAGGAGACAGGAGGGAACAGGGAAGAAGTAAATCCTCCTTTCCTTAGGGGCAGTTTCAGTGCACTGCAATCCCCTTCCACCCCTCCCAGGTTAGATCTCTCCACTGGCCACTGGTACAGAGGGCTCAGCGACTGTGCAGCGACTCTGATCTCATTACAGATCCAGCCCCACTCAGCACCAGCTTCCAAAATCTTCCCCCTCTCTTTTCAAATACTAATATGCAAAACAAGGGCTCTCAGAGCTCCAGGAGCATTTGGACAGCGCTCTCAGGCACAGGGTGGGATTGCTGGGGCGTCTGTGCAGGGCCTGGAGTTGGACTCAATGATTCTTGTGAATCCCTTCCAGCCCAGGATATTCTTAAATTCCAGGCAGATTTTTTTGCAGCACTACCTAATACAGGTCCAGGCTGAAGCCAGCCTCAGAGGCAGAAGGGAAACCTCTTCTGCCCTGGAGAGGTAAAGCTGCCCCCCTTGCTCACTACTCTGGACCGAGAAGAATTCCTCTTCTAAAATTGTAAGCATAATCCTCACAGCAAGATGCCCGTGACTTCCACATCAGCCTTTCTGCTGCCTGTGGGAGGCACAGATCTTGGCTTGCTTTTAGCTCCTGAGTCACTTGGGAGCTGGGAACAGAAGGAATAAGAATCCTTCAGTCATCAGCATCACCAGCTAAAAACACCCAGAGCGCAGCAGGTCTGAGAGCCACCGAGTGCAGGAAGCACGTGACAAAAACATCTCCTGCAGTGAAAAATTTAATAACCTTGTTATTAATTCTGAACAAACAACAACACTGATTCCCACTCTTCCTTTGATTTGCAACAGGAGGAGGAAGAAATAAAGTTGTTCAAACAGAAACAGCTGTTACATCAATGCAGTATAATGGAATCTCCAGCATCCTGTTCTCAGGAGAGCCGTCACTGTTTGAGGAGGAGTTCTGCCTTTTCAAGAGGACTTCAGAACCTCAAACACCAACCTGCAGCTAGATTTTCTCCCTAATCAGAAGTCAATTATCCTGCTGAGTGATGACAGAACGATTCACAAAGTAAATCCTTCTCATATCGGGGGCCTCTGTGATGGAGTTGTGCTGGGAACTTCCTTACTCACACAAAAGCAAGGAGGATTTCACTTGTGCTTCCCACAATTATTCCCAAGGGCCTCCCTCTGAACTGCCAGGTGAACCTTCAGTGGAGAAAAAGCTTCACCTGACAATGTGAGCTAATGCACTTTAATCCACAGCAGAAGTTCCCAAGTTTTTATCAAGTCTGAGCAGCTCTAGAAAGCATTTACAGCCAGCACTTACACCCAGCTGTCTCTAGAGTTCACTCACAGAATCAGACTTGTGCTACTGCCATTGTTTCTCACTTCCCAGTCACTGCTACACTAATGCAAACCTCCTGGAGAGTCCTTTTAATAATTTTTAACCACTTTGAAATAGTTTTATTATACTAAATAATTACTGCAACGTTTTCATATCACAAAGAAGTTTTCAGTTGTTCTCAGGCTTCGTTCCTTGCAGGGTTCCTGTTCGAGCTCTGCTCCTTTCCCAGGTGTCTGAGGTCAGATAAACTGAAATTAGTTCCAGAGAGGTCTCTCAGTATCTGCTGTTGGATAAAGGAAGCCACAAGCTCATAGAATGAGTTGGGTTGGAAAAGACCTCAAAGCTCATCCCGTTCCATGGGGTGGCTGAGCTTTATTATTTAACAATGAAAAGAAACAGCAAGACCAAGAGAAGAATCAGGGAATCGCTAAGGTTGGAAAATCATGAAAATCCAACCATCAACCCAGCACCACCACGTTCACCCCTACACCAGGTCCTCAAGTGCCACATCCACACATTTTCTGAACACTTCCAGGGATGGTGATTCCACCACTGCCCTGGGCAGCCCATTCCAATGTTTGACAACCCTTTCCATGAAGAAATTTTTCCTGATATCCAAACTTAACCTCCCCTGGCACAACCTGAGGCTGTTTCCTCTTACCCTGTCACTTACCTGAGAGAAGGTCTGACCTCCACCTCCCTACAACCTCCTGTCAGGGAGCAAGAAGAGGCCTGGAGAATTGCAGTCCTGCACTAACAGACCACGGAGGATCTCACAGCAACCTGATGGCTTTCACCTCACTTGAGCTCCTTCCCTCTAACCCTCTGTGTGATCCAAGAACTGTGAGCAGAAATGAAATAAACACACAAACAGTGACTTATTCTCCCCAAATCTGAAGCAGCTCCTGGCAGGAAGGGAGGAGAACAGAAGCCAGGCTGACATTCCAGGCTCAGCAAGCAGGAGCACTCCAGCACATACTGCTGGCTTTGTGATGTGCCACAAAGGCAGCCTGTTCCAGCTGCCCCGTTACACATTGTCCCACACAGCCTCTGGTCCCAGCTTCAATGGCTGCATTAAATGGAAAAGTCCCCTGGGTGATGGCACGAGCTGGATTCTCCCAGCTCCATTTCCCCAGTGTGGCTGGATCACCGCAGGGATCCCGGGGAGGTCTCCAAACCTTCCCTTGCTCCAAGCTAATCCAGGAGGTTTCCCTTACATGGAGTCTCTCATCACAAGAGATTTCCTTGGGCAGAGCAAAATTCTACCACACAACTCAGCATTTTACAGGGCCTTTCCACACTGGCTGTATTATTCAGGCAATGTACTAAAAAAAAGGTAAAATATAAATAAATAGATGCAGTGTTCCAGTGCTGTTCAGGAAGAGCTGACCCCTCATTCAGGGAGATCAATGTCTGCTGCATTTACACTCTCTAAGGCCAAAAATAATGCTGGAATCATGAGGAGAAACAGCCAATTAAGCCGTTTTTCTCCCAAGCAGATTAAAAATTACTCTCAATTTACTACCTTACTAAACTACAGCTGAAATTATTACAGTAGGCTGGCTGTGGGCTGGCAGGCTAAATGGGAATTTCGTCCAATCCACGAGAATAAAAGAAGAATGAGAAAGGACCATTAATATAAATTGATGTATTTATATATATATAGATAGA